>JANDJT010000206.1:291177-313483 GCA_024331685.1 Stegophilus panzeri | reverse complement strand
AGGTCATAATGTTAAAAGTTTTACTTCCCTGCTTAAAAAAAAAAAAAAAAAAACTATAGAAACCCTCACAGAATTTGTACTGGTTTCAGTGGTTATAATGGGAATTGTATTGGTTTTAATGGAAATTGTAATGGTCCCAGGTGGGTCTCTACTGGTAATCTGTTGCCTTCTATTAGTGGCACGTTATGTCAGAACAGTTGTTTCTAATATATATTGTGGGCAGTAAACAAAGAATTGAACAGTTTGGAACAGTATTGCTGGCAGATACAAATTGTGGATCATGGATATGCCTTAAGACTTGTGATGTGATATTTTTGTCTGACCACCCACTATTTTTGTCTGATGAAATAATAGATTTATTTTAAGTAGGCCTATAGAAAAGATGATTAATTGATTAGTCGGTTTTTTAGTTACTGGTCGACAAGCAGTTACCCTTCTGAAAACAAAAAACAATAGAAACCATTACAGACATTCTAGTGTTTTCCACTACAAATACCATTACAAACCATTTGCTGTTAACCATTAAAACCGTTACCATTATTAGTCCTTAATGGTATCCTCTAGACATAACATGCCACCAGAAGGCAACAAATTACCAATATAACCACAGGGACCACAACGGTTTTCATTCAAACCGATACAATTCCCATTATAACCAATAAAACCATTACAAATTCTATGAGGGTTTGTCTATAGTCGGGCAATCAGGGGTTTACATACAGTCTTAAGGTTTATTTGATATATTTTCTAGATTTTCTCTATTTTGTTATATACAATAGCTCCATTAGGTAAAAATAAATGAATGAATTAAGGATGTGTGTTGCTTTAAGACAGCAGGGCAGATAGCCTATCAGAGCCCAGCACTGCGTCTGGAGGAGAGGAGCAACTCTGCCGCAGCTGAACCAAACCTCGCCTTTAGCTGGAACAATCGAAACAAAAAGGCCTGGAAATCAAGCACGCATGTGAAAAGAGACGAAGTGGGCGACCAACATGACAGAAACGACCAAAACGCACGTTATATTGCTTTCATGCGGAAGCTTCAACCCCATCACAAAGGGACACATTCATATGTTCGGTAAGCAATTTCTGTTTCTTGAGCAGAGCAGTGGGAAAAACCGTAACACACCCTTATTTTGTGATTTGTTTGATTGTTTGTTTGTTTTAAATATATATTTTGATTTCTTTGACTTTCTGGACGCCACATTTAATGATCAGTGAATTAGGTTTAATGGTTTGAGGAAACACTTGGCAGTGGGTCGCTGTCCAATTCCCGGTGCTGAAATGGGCGACGGCTCCTGACACTCCAAATAACGTCCACGTAGCGGGATCATGTGGCGCAACTAGGCCTAGATGATTTATACTATTAATCATCACTAACACTTAAACGCTTTTTTCCCCCCTGCTTTTTTTCTCTTAACAAGCAATGAGGTCATTTACCTAGGATTAAAAGAAAAGGATGGGCTTGGTCCCTTTTGAGTCTGGTCCTTCTCAAGGTTTCTTGCTCATATGGTTTCTTGCTCATTGCACAAATGTGATTTACACCAAATACAAAACAGATCAACATTATTTACCAAAAAAAAAAAATTCAAACCCTATTTTTGTCTAAAATCTTTACAGACCTTTGTGTCAGAGAAGTGACATTCAGACATCACTGGAAATAAAATAAGCCTCCATTAACAGATCCTAATTGATTGATTTCCTCTCATGAGAGGATGAGTTGAGTCGGGTTCAACCAAAAGAGCCTGGTTCCTTTCAAGTTTTGTTTTGTTTTCTGTTTTTGTTTCTTTATTGCCAGCATCTTACTCACTAGGGACCTAAATGTACTGTACATTCAGATTTCTGTAAACATGCCTCGGATATGCTCCGTCCTTTTGAAAAATAAAAAGCAGATCATTTGAATCCCACTTTATCTACTAAAACAAATTCCAAATTAGAAAACGTTTGCGTCACCCAGAGAGAAGTGACATCTAGTCATCACTGGAAATAAAATAAGCTTCCATTAACAGATCCTAATTACAAACCTTGGCTTAATGATTTCCTCTCATGAGATAAAATCAACCAGAAGAGTTTAGTCTCATTGAACCAGAAGTGTTGACTCCCTTTTGAGTCTTTTGTTGTTGTTGTTTGTTTGTTTGTTTTGTTTTTTCATTGCCAGCTCCACTGGTTACTCACCAGGGAACTAAATGAACTGTACATTCAGATTTCTGTAAACATGCCTCGGATAGGTTCTGGCCTTTGATAAATACAAAGCAGATCATTTGAATCCAACATCATTTACTAGAAATTGCAGAACCTATTTTTGTCTGCAATGTTTACAAACCTTTGAAAAGTCCCTCTGTGTCATACTAAGAGAAATGACTTCCAGTCATCACTGGAAATAAAATAAGCTGCTATTAACGATCTTAATTACAAGCCTTAGCTTATTGTTTTCCTCTGATAAGATTAAAAAAAAAATCCCCTATAAGAGCATGGGTTTGGGTCCCTTTTGAGTCTAGTTCCTCTCAAGTTTGTTTTTCCTTGCCAGTATCACCTCTGGCTTGCTCACCAGGAATCTAAATGTACTGTCCATTTAGATTTCTGTAAACATGCCTTGGATTCAGTGCTAGGATAGTGGTGGCTCAGTGGTTACGATGTTGGACCTCTGATCGGAAGGTTGTGAGTTCAAATTCCAGCACTGCCAAGCTGCCGCTGCTGGGCCCTAGAGCAAGCTCCTTTGTATAAATGAGATAATTGTAATAATTGCTCTGGATGAGGGTGTCTTCCAAATGCCATAAATGTAAATGCTGTGATTATTAGCTTTGACCTATGAAAATCATTTGAATGTCTGTCTGTTTGAATGATCATATCCTAATTACAAGCCTTAGCTTATTGATTTCAAATCACCCAGAAGAGGATGGGTTTGGGTTCTTTTTGAGTCTGGAGTTCTTCATTTCCAACATCACCTCTGACTGGCTCAGGGATCTAACATCCAGATTTCCAGAAAGCTGCTTTGTAACCATGCAAAATAAAATGGAGTGAAATGAGAATGAAAGCTGCAGTGACTACATCAGATGGAAAATGCTGCATTATTCCATCTTACACTGTATATTCATTAAGGAAAACTCTCGTTGTAGTTGACCTGGCAGTTAAGATTATGCTGTCATGACCAGAATCTTGAGATCACAGTCCAGAAATCTCTGACAGTCACTGTTGGTACATTGACTAAAGCTCTCAAATGCTCAACTAGATATGATTGTGCCTCACAAATCAATTAAAAAAAAAAACTTCAGTTAGGAATTTGATGACTACTGAGCTTTGGAGTAATATTGAAAGGAAAATGACCTTTACAGCCTGGAGAGTAGATATTTGGAGTCTTACCATACTCTTAGAAAAAGGTCAAATCTTTAAATTTTATATGAAGAATCCTACATCTGGAAAACCTTAACTAAGGTAACTTTCAGAGTATTTAATGGTAATTCATAGGGAAGCATCAAAACCATTTTTTCAGACAGAGTATTAGTATGAGTATCTTTTTTGGCACTTGTTGATAATGATACTGATACCGAAACTGAGAGCAGTCTCTAGAGAAATAAAAACTATCACTGACAAATGTTGTTGTGTTATCTGAAGTGTTTTTTATTTTTAATTTTTTTGGACATCTCGATTTTTATTTGTTATTTGGAGTTTTACTTTTTGGTTCTGTTTGGATGTATATATTTTATTTACTTTAATATTTATAAATAGTTCATCAATATTATTTTTTTAAAAATTGCATTTAAAAAAGTACAGTACATTTTCATGGTACAGTCAGTACTGTTTATTTTTGTAATAAAGTTCAGTAATATTTTACTTTGAGTGTTATGTTTTTATTCAGTATCAGTTTTAAAAACTATCGGTTGATTAATTGGTTATCGGCATTTAGTCATCTGTATCGGTAAAATCCAGTATCGGTCGACCTCTAGTATGATAATTGTATCACTGTAGACATTGTATGTTCTCATAACATGCACATAATAATTTTTTCAATTCTCTTGTTGTTTCCTTGCTAAAATAAAGTACCTGATCTTTCCACAAACACATCTCAAGAGGACATCCTATTCCCTCTTATATTGTGCAAAATGATGAATGGGAAAACAATATCTTTCCTGCGGTAACAGTCCAAAAACAGGCCAGGTGCATTTCAGTTATGCATGGGACTTCTGAGTTGTTATTTCGGCTGTCGGTCCTTGTTTTAGATATTGTAGCTATTGTTTCTGAGCTTGACAGTTATACAAAGAAAATGTATCATTTTTGATATGGTGAACATTGCTGTAAGGAGATGTTTATTTAACCTTTATGGAAGGAATCTCCAGTATCAGCACTTTGTAACAGTCAGTAAGTTTTCCACCACAGGAAAGTCTCACGGGCTTTCTGTCATGTGTCTCTGTAACGTGAGCATTTTTTTTTGTCTTATTGACTTCAAGAGAGAGATAAAAGTGAGGCTGGTGATGTCATTCATTAATTAATTAAAAATTGTAATCACTGTGCTATAAGAGAAATAAAACATTTTACATAGTGCTGTTATTGGAAAATAATCCCCTTCACTTCACATATTGCTGCATCACACCACCCCATTGTGGATTCCTTTCCTATAAGTGCACAGCCCCAAGTGTTTTATTCCATACTAAAATTATGATAGCTTTCAACTGTGTTGTACCAATCATGTGACCATATCTGTTTTTCAGAAAAAGCCAGAGAGTTCCTGCAAAAGACAGGGCGCTTCATCGTGATTGGTGGGATCATTTCACCTGTACATGACTCCTATGGCAAGGCGGTAAGTGCCAGCTTGAAACTGAAGAGTGAATCAAATGTACAAAAATGAATCAGTCTGAAATGTCTGCAAAGGGATCCAAATTAGAACCTTTTTATGGAGCTAAGAACCTTTTAGAAAGAGTGTAGTAATCATAATTCATAACAGTTATTGAATTATATGCTTAAACATGAATTACTAAATAATATTGTGCATCATTTAATTTAAGACAGTATTAAACATACAGTAATTATGCACTGGGTTGAAATATACATCAGTGTTTGATCTAGTCCTAATAATAAATCAGGATCTCTTGGGCTTCATGTGGAATTAATGAAAAGCTTGACCTATTTTCTGTCTCTCTGCATACCAAAAAAACAAAAGCCTCTAGCCAGCAAAATATGGAGAATAAATGTTTTAGGAAAGAGTCTGTCTACCCCTTGTGAGAAACGTTCTGCACTCCTGTTCTATGCATTAATAAGTGAAATCATATGTAATGAACAGGAATGCACCTACAGAGGCTTTGATTCATTGGCCCTTATTCATCAGGGTTGCGTATGGACAACATGTGATCATGAAACAAGCATAAGCAAATTCCACCGACAGTTCTTATTCATCATTTTCATGTTTAGCGTGTGCGGACAATCCAACTCGATTTTCGTCTCATTAACCTTTTAACAATCTGAAAAACGCATAAACAAAATCAACATCAATATCATATATTAATAATAAGTAGAGTAAATAATTAACTACAGTAGTACGTATTAGCCAATAGCATGCAGATCATCACAATTGTGCATGCAGGAACCTCGTACTAAAACACAAGTAATGGGGTTTAGTGTCAATATAATTTGTAAATGCAAATCAAAGGCTCAGAAGTGGATCTCTATCACCTCATTAATCATTCTGTTTAATAATAGATGCATTTGAGTACAAGAGGTAAAACACACCAAGCATGGTTTTATTTCGTGGTTATTTTCGTGGTCTGTTTCTCAGCATTTGATTAAAAATTCTATTAATTCTAAATTAATAGAAAATTAATTAAAGATAATTAATTAAAAATTAATTCTAAAATTAAATAAATAAATAAATAAATAAATAGAGTTCTCATAACTGTGAAATTGGAAAAAGATTCAGTTTTCTACCAAACGATAGCCTTAAACTTTAGTATACTTTATTATGTTTTATAAAATAAAACAGTGCACACTTCCAAAGCACCTCCAACTCAGCTCCAGTGAAATGACATTTTCTCCCCCGCCTTTTTTACTTCTTTCCTTGGATCCTGATAAGCTGCTGAATGTTGTCCTTGCTGACTCATCATTTTTGAGCGACTCATTGTTGGCTCTCTAGTTGTTGTACAATAGTTTCATTCATCAGTTTTGTTCATAAGTCATTCCGTGTGTTACTCTTTTTGGTCATGTCATGTGGTGTCACCAGTCTAATTCATTACCATGCTAATATTCCTGTTCAAGTCGACAACTTAATTTAGACCAGTATTTGCATGTGGAATGTTATGAGTATTCAGTGTTGGGTTATGCACCTGTTTAAATTGATCTGGGATCCCTATTCGCATTTTTTAAATAACCTGAGTCTAGTTCATGCCACCGAGGTTGTCTGATTTTTCTGGAGTAGAAGAGTCCGAGACGGGGTTTTTCAACAGCGTCTAGACCATTGGCTTTAAACACAAGCATTTGCCTGAATAAAAAATGCAGACAATAAAAAAAATGGGAATTAAAAAGGAATTTAAAAAATGTAGACAAAAGAAGTAATTCTTTAGTGTTTGCTCTGAAATATAATACAGTGTAACATGAAAGCATCTGCTGTCCTTACAATTAACTTCAATTTACTTCATAATTTTATCTGTAGAAAAAAAAAGTCTTTGAGATAACAAATATCTCTGATTAAGCAAAAAAAAAACAAAAAAAACCCTTTTCACTGACTTTAAAGGGATAATATTATTAATTAATCAATAGAATTAATGAATAGTGTCATATTTACGTATTTAATATTGGCCTCAAATATCATTCCATAATAATTTTTTTTGTGTATTCATAACCCCAAATTTCAGCATGACATATTGTGGTTATATCAAAATGTAAGACACTGATGCTGGACAAAATACTGCTCCTTGGTCCAAGGTTAGAATCATGAGTAACTGAGACATGCCTATATTCTCAGCACACTCCGTTCACTTAAGAGAGCACTTAAGTCCGTAGTTACGTCTGAGGTCTGAATATTAATGCGGATAATTTCGCTATTAAAGGGGTCATATGGTGATTTTAATAGTTCATTATTTTGTTTATTGGGTGTAATAGAATAGGTTAACATGCTCTAATGTTCAAAAATTTGAAAACATTATTTTTCACATACTGTACATTATTGCAGTACCTCTATTCCCAGTCTGCCTGAAACGCTCTGATTGAGTTCCGGTTTCTCCAAAGCCCCTGCTTCCGAAAAGCCCAGAGTGTTCTGATTGGCCAGCTGACCCATTGCATTGTGACCTCAAGTGTGTGTCGGAAATGTAACACCACTTACCATAATTGCGAGCTTCAGCTTCAAAGGCTTCTAAAGCAATTATAAACACAGTTAATAATACACATTAAAGGAAAAGGAAAACATCATAAGCATCACATGACCCCTTTAACTCCTTACTATGTGCACTTAACTCTGAATACAGCCCAGAGTCTGCGCTTGATGTTTGCTTGCTGTTGCTGTTCTGCTTGTATAACGCTTGTGGGATTAACATATGATCAACTGTTTCATCCATGTGGTTTCTTAGGGTCTTATTTCTAGCAGACACCGGCTCACCATGTGTCAGTTGGCTGTGCAGTCATCTGACTGGATCAGGTACATGTCAATGAGTCAGAACAACATCTGTTGTAATGTTATTTGTATTTTAATGTTTAGTAGATCATTTATGTGAGTAAAAAACAAACAAACGGCACAATACATGAACAAGATGGCTTCCGATGCCTTTTCCCTTCGCAGGGTCGACCCTTGGGAATGCTATCAGGACACCTGGCAGACTACCTGCAGCGTACTGGAACACCACCGAGATCTCATGAAGGTCTGTGTCACAAATATACAACACTAACCAATTTATTGGACAAACAAGATCATCAGATTAACATTAAACTGTCACTTTCCACTTTAATATTGAAGCGTTTAAATCGTCTCCTTGCAGAGAGTAACGGGATGCATTCTGTCTAATGTGAACACACCCTCTACAACTCCTGTGATTGGCCAGCCCCAGAACACCACTTCTCCTATCTATCAGAACCGCAACACAGCGAACAAGTCCTCAGCTGGTAAGTGTCTTTCTAAACGCTTTGATTAAATTCATTTTGTTTTTACAGTCATTATAAACTGCATGGACAAAAGTTTATGGTAGTATGTAAGTATATGTATATGCAGTGTTAGAAGAATAGCATTTAGCAGAGGAGGATGGGATGAATAGGCCATCCCTCTCTTTGGACTATTTGTGGAGCGAAGAACAATAGCAATCCCAATGATTTTAATGCAGTAATGAGGCTGGGGCTGATTTCTTTCTAGCCCAGATTAAGAGTTGTTTCCAGTGACAAAGTGAAATATTCCCAAGATTTGTGGACTCAATTTCTAAAGATCACTTCGCTGACACATGTATAACAAGTCCACACCAGTGATTGTGAAGAATAATATGAAGGCAGAATGAACTAGATGAAGCAGATTATTTACTTGATGACCCATTTTTCAAAATGTCTCTGGAGAAAGTAAAAATAAATAGATTAAGTAGACATTGTCCACTCAACATACAAATGACACAAAAGAACAAACAACAGAACTGTAAATTTTGTGCTTCTTGATTTGTTTTATCTGTATTGGATTTTTTTTTAAATATCACTGCCTGTTACTGGCATTAATCAAGGGTATAAAAACTGCAGGTTAAATACTGTATGAAGCTGGTGTACGAGGTTAAATGTGGTATTTAAGCAAACAGGCGAAGGACACCGCTTACACACATTCATTTCAGGGAGGATTGCGCAAAAAAGTGGGACATCAGTGCAAAAAAAGGTATTTTTAGTCATATGAGCATCAAACTTTTGAAAAGCTTACTGGGTAGGAATGAAGAAACAATGAGACTAGAAAGTGTGATCCTTTATACAGTATGGACACTAATTCCTCTTATGCACGTCAGGCTAATTACAACCACGCCCACAGCTTAGGGCTGTGATTGGACAGTGATTGCATTTTTGTGTGGCATGATTGCAACTCAGTGATGAAAGTAAAATGCACTGTAACCAGGAATTACGTTTACTTCTCATGCGAAGCAAGTGTTTCATCCTTTAAAAAACAAACAAAAATAAAGTCCCCACTGATTGTTCACGAAAGACAAATAAAGAGCAATGCAAAGGTTTTGATTATCAGTAGAGATCGACCGATATTGATTTTTATAACCGATACCCGATCCCGATTATTTGCATGTTTATGTGCCTGATAACCGATATGCATAACCAATATTTATTTATTGTTTTACTTCTGATAGCAACACCACTGAACTGAACAAAACATTTTATTTATAACAATTTTGTCAATTTCACTTCCTCCTTGCATACAAAACAAGAGAAAAGAGAAAAACCCCTCTTATCTATACACCAGTAAATAGAGGGGTCTGAAAGAGTGCAAAAAATAAATAATAAAGTGCACTATTAGTAAAGTGTCTTCTTTTTAATAAAGCTTTGATGAGGTAAACAGATTACGTGACTCCATGAGTTTGTCTCGAATTCTTTGCCCCAAGCAGCTTAAACAGCAAGTGTTTATGCAACACATCTAATTAGTACATTAATGGCTATGTTAAATAAAGTTTATTAATTAAAGCGAAGCAAGTAAACTTTACATGTACACACTGTTGTTGACTCGTCTCTCCTCAGACACAGTGTTGCAATGGTGGCCCTACACGCAATTCTCAAAACGCCCACCAAATGGTGCCATTTATCGGTGGATCTGATATTACAAAACCGATATCTGATTATGGAAAAATGCTTAAATATCGGGAAAAATATTCTAATTCTAAAAATCTCTAATTATCAGCGTGCCACATTTTGTACATTTCCCAAATGAAAAGCAATTATGTCTATGTATTGCAGTGTACTGTATTTCACATTTTGTCCCTTGCTTCTATTTGGCATGGAATTGTCAACAGAAAATTTGGCCAGTTTTGTGATTAATTTGTTTTCTGATTTCTTTCTCTTTCTTTCTCTCTCTCTCTCTCTCTCTCTCTCTCTCTCTCTCTGTCTCTCACTCATCCAGTTAAGCTGTGGGGAAAGATGAGTGAGAGTCTGGGCAAAATCTGCTGTGTTCGCCCACATGTGGAACGTTTCACCTTTGTTGGTGTGTACTATTAAGATATGATAAGATATGATATATATATCTATATATTTATTTTTATTTATTTTTTTTTTCTAAGTGATATGTCCATCCCACAATTATCCTACATTACTTACAAGAATATTGGAGAAACTGCATACACATTGCATGAGCATGTAATGACTCAGTCATTTCCACAACTGCTTTCTTTCATTTGAGCAGATGAAAACGCAAACCTCGGCACTGCAATACGCTATGAAGAAATCGGTGAGTGGATTTGATTTGTCGCGTATTATCCTGTCTTTTGGTTTCTAGATCATCACACAACACTATAGTGAATCACTGACACAATGATGATGAACAGATATGCATTAATTTTGCCTCCTAGTGTTCTCCTCACAAAGCAACAGACTTAATCATGTTTAGTCTTAGTGTTTGGCCATAATGTGTAATAGTCTCATGCAGTGTATTACCACTGCCTTCATTTGGTTGAATATATTTTTAATTATTATTTACTTCATGACATTATTTATTTTTATTTTTGTTTATTTACTTCATGACATTATTTACTTCATGATTTTTTTTCTCTGACCCCAAGTAGGGGCACTCCACATGAATTCCTATTTGGAGTTTGCCAAAAAGGCGTATTCAGTGGAAGATGTTTCTCGGGTCTGGTCAGACCAAAATGTAACCTTTTGGCACTGGCACAAAGCATTATGTTTTGTGGAAGACCAACACTGCTCATCACCCTAAGAGCACCATTCCTTCAGTGAAGCATGCTGGTGGTAGCATTATGTTGCGCAATACCCTTGGTTGTGCCATATATTTTGCATTTTACTTGATATACAGGCCTTCCTGACTAACTTTTTTGCAGATGAAAAGAAATACTTGTCCTTACATTTGTGTTGTAGACGAGTGCTTGTGTACTTTTAATAAATCTGTAAATATGTCATGTAAGTGTGCAAGACCAAAACCAGAGCTGTAGGCTTTGAGACAGCACCTTAGTTCAGCTTCTTTAACAGTTAGATGTTTGGAATTTACAGTGTACTGCTCAATGAGTAAACATAAACATATTGTGTTACACAGTGTGACTGTATTGTGCTGTATTGTATAGAGTTGCGTATCCTGCTCCTGTGTGGCAGTGATCTACTAGAATCCTTCTGCATTCCTGGGCTGTGGAACGAGAGTGATGTGAGTATCGTTAATACCTACACACAAAAGATACAAACATAAACACAAACAGATGAAAAATTCAAGTGTCATGTTTATGGGGCTCTTTCAGTTTATAGCTATACAGAGATTCATGGTTTAGTTTTAGCATTTTTAAATCAGACCCTAGACCTATTTTTTAATCTAACCCTAATCCTAGGTTGTATTGAGCTCCACTGTTCCTTTCAGGAGTAAAATGCTGTGTCTTGAACATAACTATTCACCCCCTTGAGCTTTTCCGCATTTTGTAGTGTTTCAGCCTGGAACTGAAATGGACTTAATATGTCCATTATATTAATATGTGAATACTTATGCAAGACCCTGTATTACTAGCTACAATTATAAACTGAAGTAGACAAATTTCCAGATTGTAAAACATTTTGCATGGGGTAATTTTGCAGATGGAGGTGATTGTAGGTGACTTTGGGATAGTGGTGGTGCCTCGGGATGGAGCTGACACAGAAAGGATAATGAATCATTCCTCGGTGCTGCGTAAGCACAAGGTAATGAGCTACAAAGGCTACCTGAACCATCATAAGACATTTGGGCTTGTTAGAATATTATTTTAGTATTATTCTCCTAAAACTATATACTGTCATAGACTGTCCTAAACACAGTGCTGAAGCAGACTGATGGCTTCTTTCCTATGACAGGACAACATCACTGTGGTGAAGGATGACGTGAACCATCCGATGTCAGTTGTCAGTTCAACTAAGAGCAGGTGAGGAATTTTACACATTTTCCTCATCTAACTTTGCATTAGGCCACACCGCACCACCCCATCATTGACTACTGTCCTATAACAGCATGTCCACAAGTGTTTGATTCTTCTTATACCACAGCACTTTGCCAATGATTACAAAACAAGTTAACACTGTTGATCAGAACTACAGTTATTGTGCTATTATAAGTCTATAAAGTCTATTTGTCTACAAAAAGACATCAATACACACTATATGGCCAAAGGTTTGTGCACACCTGACCATCACACCCATATATGCTGGTGAACATCCTATTTCAGAGGTAGCCCCACATTTGCTGTTATAAGTATATTAGTCTGTTATAAGCTTCTGGGAACGCTTTCCACTAGATTTTGGAATGTGACCGTGGGGATTTGCCCTTTCAGCTACAAGAGCATTAGTGAGGTCAGGCATTGATGTTGAGCAAGGAGGCCTGGCATGTTCCAATTCATCCCAAAGGTGTTCAGTGGGGTTGAGGTCAGGGCTCTGTACAGGAAACTGGAGTTATTCCACTCCATCCATGGTAATCCATGTTTTTATGGACCTTGCTTTATGCACAGAGGTATTGTCTTGCTGGAACAGATGTGGGCCTCTTATTTCCATGCTACAAAGACATTTCAGACAATTCTGTGCTTCCGACTTTGTGGTAACAGTTATACACTCATACACATATGAATGTAATTGTCAGATGTCCACATATTTTCAGCCATTTAGTGTAAGGTATTGAATATTTTGGATGTTTTGGAACCAAGCACAACGTCAACACAGGATGGTATAAGGAAGTGAGGCTGGGGCTGATTTCTTTCTTGCCCAGACTGTAGATTCCCCCAAGATTTCATTTGACACATCCATAACACATCATCAGCACTGATTGAGAAGGTACATGTGAAATACTGTCATGATGTAATGAAGGAGAATGAGGTGGATTATTTACTCTCATTCCCAATCATTCAAAAATGGCAACAGTGTTTTTCTGGTTTGAACATAAGTGTTATGTTTACAATTTTTATGTTTACAATGTTTTTATGTTATGTTTACAACTTTTATGTTTACAATGTTTGGTATTCAGAGGAAATACGGAATGAACCTAGTAGAGCACTACGGATTGAAAAAATAGAAATCACAAATTCAGCTGTGTGACCTTGTGATATATTGCATTTATTGTCGAGCTATTGATTGATAGATTTTAAAATCAGCCCTCACTTTTGATCGATTGTGATGTCCAACCTCTCTGTTTTCATTTGCAGAGAGTCTGTGTAACTGTATTAGTGTCTACAGTGTAATGTTCACCTTTCTTCTGTAGACTGGCGCTCCAGCATGGAGATGGCCATGTGACGGATTACCTGACTCAGGTTGTGATTGACTACATCCTGCAGAACCAGCTCTACATCACCGCCTCTGGATAGGAGAGAGGACGCAAGCGGACGCCTCTCTTTAAGCTGCCCCATCTGTCTCCCTGTGTGTGAATAACAGTGTAATCCTGCCGCACTCTACCACTGCTTTTTCCATATAGAGGAGCATAACCTATCTGTCATCCTTTCTAACTGTATCATAGTGACTTGTCAGGAGTAAGGGTGCGCTGCATTGTGCCGAACAGAACCACCCTTGTACCAATGCGATGCAAGGAGATGGAGCAGGTGAACATAGTGGTCTAATCAGGTGAGGGAAAAGGATGTTTAAAGAACAGAAATTGGAAGAGAGTGTGAGTAATACAGGAAATGTTACCTGCTTGAATGTTGGCCTTGCTGTCAGTTTGATACTGTCTTTTCCTTTAATTGCATGTCTAGTCTTTCTTTTACCGCACGAGTGCTTGAATAGCCTTGTAGACAGTAGTCTGCTGTGACAGTGTTTGCAAAAATAAAACAAAAAAAAGTGCTTAGGCACATCTCATCTCTAACTATGTTTTCTATTTAATTCTATTTATGACTCCGTGTACAAAGGAATTTGGATTGCTGTCATTTTTGCAACTGGAAATATTATGCTGCACTGTTCTTGTCTTCAGTGTATATTCATGCATATGTCATTTGTATTTGGTTGCACATTAAAGAATGGCCTTTCCTTTTGCGCAGTACTTCTAATAAGGCTTGTTTTTGCTTGCCAAAAAAAAGCCTAAGAAGCTATTAATATGTTTTCCTTAAAAACAAATCACTGCCATTACTTTGTATAGTTTGTGGCTGCCATTTTCAACTTATTTTGACTCTGTAAAAGTAGACACACCTACAGGCTCTCCTCTTGCTTCCAAACTCTTTAGTTGGGTTTGTCAAAAAAAAAAAAAAAAACTGGGTACCTGATTCCAACTTGATTTCAATATCTGAAATCGTAAGCACTTTTTTTAGTAGCTTGAGAATAAGTGATGCAGTGAATAAACAGTTAAACTATAGAGCAGTGCAGTGAGTTTAAACAGGGCATATAAACATAATGTACACTTTATTAGGAACACATTCACATTCATCCAACCAGCCAGTCGTGTGACAACAGCGCAATGCATAAATGCATCCAAATGCAGGTCAAGAGGTCTGACACTCTAGTGAACTGGAAAACTGTCCAGTTTTGGTGAACTTGTGCCCACTGTAGCCTCAGATTTCTTGTTCTTGGCTGACAGGAGTGGAGCTCGGTGTGGACTTCTGCTGTTATAGCCTATCCATCTCAAAGTTTGATGTGTTGTGCATTCTGTGATGCTTTTCTGCTCACCACGGTTGTAAAGAGTGCTTTTTTCAGTTACCATAGACATCTTGTCAGCTCATAGAGCAACACCGAAAGCCACAGGAATTTTATTTTTCAGATTCTACAGCACCCCAGTTTTCTGCCAGGTGGGGTGCTCTAAAACCTAAATACTGTTCTTTAAAATCTAAATGCTGATCAGTAATTTTTTTTAATATAAAATATTTCCATCTCATTTTTTCTATTGTCTTGCGCAGGCTTGCATGAGAACTTCTGTCATGATCAAGAACATTCACCTTATCCAATCTTACAACCAGTCCGATCATTCTCTGATGAATCTCTGATGATATGGATGTTTGATGTGAACAGGAACTGAAGCTCTTGACCTGTATCTGTATGACATCATGCATTGCTCTACTGCCATATGATTGGCTGATTGGATAATTGGATGAATGAATAGAGGCACAGGTAGCCGGTGATTGTATGTTTCATGTAAAAGTAACTTTATTAATATACTATAATAGTACTTTATTACATGAGAGTGAGAGACCTGAAGGATACTAATTAGGAGTCTAAAATAGATTATGACCGGTCAAATATTTATTCATGGGTGTTTAACATAACGCACATACAGTATGCATGTCAAATAACATTATTTTGCCCCAAAATTGTACTATAATGATGTTTCTAAAATATCAACAAAGTCAAAGTCAACTGAACATGCCCCTTAGTTTGTTTAATAAAATTTTATTGGCTATTAGATGCTATGGTGAGAAACAAATAGGATTAACCTGTCAGAGTCATGCCCCACCCCCACCTGAATCCCAGCTAGCTACACTCTAAGTATAGAAATACTGAGGTGACAGCCAATGAAGTACTAGAGGTTTACAGCAGGAGGTGATAAAGAAGGGGAAGATGTGATGTTATAAGATAAGATATCATTCCCTCCCCTATTACTAGCATGGTATTTTAATCATTTTCAGCTCTTAAAGTTTTGTGATGGTAATGTTATTAATATGGCAAGGTTGGTTGATGGTACATTGTGCCTTAAATGACTTGCATGAGTGTGTCGCACTTCTCAATTGTACAACTGTACAGACCAGTGATATTATTCAGAATATTTCCTTATGCTCCACCACTGCTTTGGAGTCTTACACCTACATATCTCTTAATTAAGCTGTAATACTTAATTGTCACCTGTCATGTAATATTATGTTAATGTATGAATTGGATATTGGATAAGTGAAATATGAGCTAGTTCATTTTAGTAATTCTTTTACAATACGTAAGTAAGGATAGTGATTTTAGCTACCTAAGGGCTGACAGAATGGAGCATTTGGTTAGGTTGTATTGGCAAGTCTTTTGTAGAAGGTATATTTTTTCACTGTTTCGTGACCTACTTAAACTGAATGAATTCAAACTAAAGCATGTATTGTATACTTGCTACTACTTAAACTTCACAAGACCGTGACCAGTAACTGTACTTCATCCAAGTGGATAAATTAGGTTAGGTCATTAGGATTAGGTTACTTCAGTTATCTCGCTCATCAAATCATTGTGCATGATGCAATAATATGATTTAACACAGGGTTACAACGGATACATGCTAAACACTTCACTCTGCATGGCTTACGCATACTCCAGTTTTGCTGTAATATACCTCTATAATCCACTCAGCTTCCTATACATCACTATGATGTTAGTGCAAATCATAATCTACACTCTAGACTTCCTTTCCGTTTAGATTCAGATTATTTAGATTTTATTTCTGCTTTTTATATTTATTATTAATGCTTGATTATAACTGTATGTGTCTATTGATGTGCACATGATGGAACAGACATATAAAAAAAATCCACATTGTGCTACCTGTGTTTTAGTTCATGTCAAGTAATTCTTTATAGTGACATGTATAAGAGGACAGAGACTCTTAAGAGTTTTATTTACAGTTTATTCATATTAGGGATGTACATTATGGATAAAAAATAGTATATTGCTAATTGCAATGTATTAAAATGATGAACCCATGAAGTGTGAAGATTGATCTTCAGTTAATCAACCAAAAGTGTTTGAAACCAAGCACCAAAGGTGAATAGCAAGGGTGTGAAATCTTACCTGGAAAGGGGTGGTGTGGGTGAAGGTTTTCATTCCAACCAAGCAGAAGTCACACCTGAGTCTACTGAAAGCTAAGCACAACTGATTAGCACAACCTGCTTGGTTGAAATGAAAACCAGCACCCACACCGGCCCTTTGTGGATAAGATTGGACACCCCTGGTGTATAGGCACCCTATTGCAATTTTATGTTTACTTCTTCTTATTATGATTATGCTGTACTGTATGTCGTATGGGAGTCTATGGCAGCCCATAGAACACTTTTTATGAAATCTGGCAGAGTGATAGTAGTAGCCCCAGCAAAATGGCAAATTTGGACCGTCAAAACCTGATTCCACTTTACTCTGACGCTTTGGGTCATGTCAAGTTCATTGATGCCATGATATCACGATGTTAACTGCTGCCATATTGGGTTTTCATTTTACGCTTCTTGTCCTATTCAGACCAAACTTCGTATGTGAGTGACAGACCAGGACCCAGGGGACTCCAACATGCTTTGTCTAAATTCACCTCTAGGGGATGCTATAATTCACAAATTAATAAAACATAAGTATAGATTACAAATATGAAAATAATGTTAAAAATAAAATGAGCATCGAAGTTCTCAACATCAAATAATAATTCTTTCCACCGTATTTCCTACGCTATGGAGGAACTCATCCAGGCCTGTAGAGTGGAGCTGCTCTCAAAACCCCAGCAATATCCAGATACTAGTGTTAACACTAACAGTTTAACTAACAGATACCTAAGTAGGTAACCCATCACCCTTTGTAAACCTAGAAGTAAAACTGTTCCAGTCATGTACTGCCCTGTCCAAAAAATTACAGTGGTTCTCCTGGTGAATGCAATGACTTTCTCATGAAATGATCAATTTTCTGCACCAGTTCTCCCTCTGTTAATCCAAAGGCCCATGCGAACAAAATCAGTGCTATCTCTTCACACCAGAAGAGCCCTTACCTGGGCAACCACCATGCTTGATCAAATGACATTAACTACCCAGTTTCTGCTAAAGACTTGTTGCACTAAAACCATCAAAAACTCCCGGACATGGATTATGCTCTGGAGTTTCACTTGCCATGCAAAGCAGGCAGAACGAGCTTACTCAAAAGACTGTTTTGTCAGGGTTTCAAGGAAAAGTTTTAATCTCGTGACAAAGATTCTCTCTCAGTCAGTTCTTCCAACTGGCCTTTCACACAGATAAATTGATTAGAGCATGACAACCACATGCTTTCACCAAGACACAACCCTGTTTGTCCAAAAACACACATGGAAATGGAGAATATAGAAGTCGGACATGTCAGCCTCTCCTCTGAGGAAAATGTGTGTTGCAGAGATTCTGTCTGTACTGCAGAAATAAAGGCCCGTTCTGAGTGGAATGCATCCTAGGACCCAAGAATACACAACATGACCAGGGAAGCAAAACTACCACCCCTCATGCTGATTTGTCTTAGTGATAACATTCAAAGTGCTTTCCAGCACTTGTTGACTCTGGTACATCAGGGAATTTCCTAGATGAGAAAATGGCTCAAATGCTTGAAATCCCCCTTGTTTCCCTCAAAAGCTCTCTAAGTGTGCATGTGCTGGATGGATAGCTGCTGGGCAAAAAAGGATCACTCAATGCACTGTTCCCTTGTAGATGTGTTCCATGGTAATGCATACAGAAACGATTTAATTTATGGTCACATAATCTCATAACAGATTTTCCAATCATTTTGGGTTCACCACTCACACCCCAACAATCGCCTAGAAGGAAGGTGAGCTCATATATAGATTACAGAGGGCTGAACTCTGTCATGATCAAGTATGGGTATTCTCTCCCACTCATACCTCCAGCTCTGGAACAGGTGAGAGGAGCTCAAATTTTCACTAAACATGACCTTCAACGTGCCTATAACCTCATTTGCATCAGAGAGGGTAATGAGTGGTAAAAGAACATTTGTATTTAGACTCTACGAATAGTTTAGATTGATGGCATTTTGATATTTTCACATCTGCCATATCAGAAAAGTGCTCCAGAAGTTGATGGAGAACCACCATTTCATCAAATTAGAGATGTGTGAATTTCACCATCCTTCTGTAAAGTTCCTTGTTTACATCTTAGACAAATATTGAGTAAAGATGGAACAGGAAAGGGTAGGTGCTGTAACATCAAGGCCACAACCCTGAACCATGTAGGAGCTACAAAGATTACTGGGGTTCAATTTCTAACAAGATTCAGCACCATGGCAGCCCCTTAATATCCCTCCTGAAGGGAAAGCTGAAAACTCTTAAGTGCATGGAAGAAGCCATTTTGTTCTGCAGACCAAAACTATGATATAGGAAATCAAGAACTACTGCCAATCAAAACTGCATTGGAGGAATGGCGACGCTGGTTAGATTGGGCTGAACACCCATTCCTCATTCTAACTGACCACAGAACTCCAAATACTATAAGTCCAATCAGCCAGGAGATTGAACCCATATTAAGCCAGAGCAGCCTTTTCTTTACTTGATTCAAATTTACTCTGCCCTATGCTCAATCTGAAGAATTTCAAGAAGAAAAATGTGTCTCTTTTTTCTTGCCTTCTATGCCTGAATTTCAGGTTTCAGGTCTTTTGTGTGGTTGTTGAGATGTAGTTGGTTGGTAATTTTGTGGAATGCTGTGAACCCTGGTTATAGTTTTTCTCTATCATTTATCGTTTACACACTAGCACTAGAACTTGAGAGGCAATTAGCAAAACCTGAAACTCACGTAGCCATGTACACCAATTCTGCACAAAGTTCTAAAACACTTTTTTTTTTTTTTTTTTTTTGCAAAACCCTATACACAGTTCTCATTTGGCACTATCTTCATTTTAAAAAATTACTTGTATTCAGAATGCTAAACTCAAACCACTGGTTACACCTTTAACCTCGCACATGGGCAAACACCTCTTGCTTTTCAATTAGCAATCATAGCTTAGGCAATGAAAGGGCCAAAGGTGAGTGCTCCTGTTTTGCTTGAGAACAATACATACCTGCTTTGCAGTGAGAGCTAGGGAGTCAGAGGAGGAGGACGAGCAAGAGGAAGACCAAGATGACAACCTAGGAGAGCAATATCTGATGAGATTCAGGACACTTTGGTTGACTACATGGTCAATCATGGTCTGATGCTGAAGGAGGCTGGGCTGAGAGTTCAGCCAAAACTGTGCTACTTCAGTGTGGCTTCAGTCATCCAGACATTCAGAAATGAGAATAGGTAGGAAATAGCTACTAGATAATAGATAGGAGGCCCAATAAGAGGTACAAATGGGAGGTACACTTGATAGTTGATTGGATACCAAGATGAACTGATTAAACACATGGAAACAGCTGTGGCTCCTGTTTGGTTGGAATAAAAGCCTGCAGCCACACCAGCCTTTTGCAAATACGTTTCAAGACCCCTGCTGTAACGTACTGCAAGTGGACAGTTTAAATACTGTGCTGTAAACAAAAAATATACTTAATATATTCATGAAATTGGGAACTGTACATATTTCTACTTTGTCAGTGTACAGTACTGTTACTGTATTGTTCTAATAATTACAGTATATTATAGTAATATAATTTCTTTCAATAGTTTACATTTGAGACGCAATGGCCAAAGCCTGAAACTAATGTACCTTATACAAAACCATTTCTGCCTTCTGCACAAATCCAAACAATCCAAAGTTCTTGCTTCTTACTCATTTTCCATTTTTAAACCACATTTGAATCATTTTGGGAAGACTTAACACTGTTTTGAAGCAGTGTTTGCTTTTGCAAGGGATTTGTGTGTGAATTTTTGGATGTGTTTTTAGAGTTTTGAGAAAATCAGACATGCTTTCAGAAAACGTGTAAGCAATTGAGAAAAACTGTAATCATTGTTATGCTCCGCACAAACTTCAGCCACTGTTGTGCTCATTTGTTGTGTTGTGCTTCGAGGTTAGCGACTCGTTAGTTTTATTTTATTTTATTTTTTACTTTTGATTTGGTATATGTCCCTAAACTTGTTTGTGTATTTTGAGATTAGCCTGTCCCCCTTGGCTTGGCTACCATTTTTGTTGGGTGTGGGTGTTTCGTATTTGATTTTGGATTATTTAGGGAGGAAAAGAGCAGATTGGCATTTGTTTATTTTCTTTATTGTGTAGGTAACTTGGGTTCTCTTTGTAGATTGGGTGTTTGTTTATTATTTTGGCCTGGGCTGGCCTGATGCAATTTACTGGTGGCTCTGTACATTTACATTTCTCACATTATATCTCCATCTCAGGGAAATACTTGCCAGCATTCTTTATTCATTCCACTTTATCTGTTATTGTCTCTAACCCTAGACTGGGAACACACCTGTGCTAGATGACTGTATGTTGTGGGATTACTCTACAAATTCACTAGATAGTAGCCTACAGCATAAATCAAGTGTGATAGCCCCTATAATTAATTTAGTTTGAAGCTATGTCATTAGTAATGTCCTGTCTGACCAAAATCTATGGCCATGAGCCACTGCTGTTCATCACAATGCCCACAGAAAATGGATTTGGGACCACTAAAGTGGTCCAAATGCTTTAAAACATATGAAATAAATTGTGATTTGTTAAAATGCTCATTTGCATAATAGTGCAGCTCTAAAGTATATACTGAATACAGTAAGGCTTATAAAATTGAATAGGGGAAAAATCAATCAACATCATCAACATTTTATTCAAAAGCACCATACATACAATAAATACTGATTACACATGGGAATGACTTTGGTTCAAACAAACAAAAAAATGGTATCCAAATCTTTCATACCTGCATTAATATTGTTTGTGCCTTACACATCACAGTCATTTTTTTCTCTCAAAGGAATATATAAATATAGTTAGAGACAGCCACTGACTCATAAATCTCCAGTAAAAAATACACATAAAAAACACATTAAATGTAAAGTGGTGTCAATTTTCTAAAAGTCTCAGAGGCATTTTCTATCCATAGGCCCATAGTCCATTTCTTACATTAAGCCACTAAGCCCTCTCGATGGGCGGCGTGTTATAGCAGCCAGTTGGAATGGTACGGTTAATGTGCTCAAGGTTGTCGATATCAGCCAGGATGGTGTCGATATCGTTGATCATGCGTGTGATGGCAGCTCTCTGCTCAGCCTCTTTGTCCTCTAGCTCTCTGAGTCTGGGCCTGAGCTCTGTCTCCACACGTCTACGGCTCGAAACTATAGCGTTCTCCAGATCCGTCACCTTCTTTTCATCTACAGTTCCTGGTGTTCCTGTGGGACATGTGCCAGACTTTAGGAATGAACGGACTATATCATATATCACACAGAGGTTTGAAATGGAGTTATGATCTCTGCTGCTTCCTTTCAAGCTGTATTTTTTCTTCATAATGTCTCCATGCACTAGGAATGTAACTGAATATCAATGTGTAGGAGGTGCACTATTTTATTTTTATTTTTTTGCTTGCCAGGAATCTGGTTGAAACTAGAGGTGTGAATTGCGACTGGGATCC
>JANDJT010000206.1:262290-291077 GCA_024331685.1 Stegophilus panzeri | reverse complement strand
TCTGCTGCTTCCTTTCAAGCTGTATTTTTTCTTCATAATGTCTCCATGCACTAGGAATGTAACTGAATATCAATGTGCACTATTTTATTTTTATTTTTTTGCTTGCCAGGAATCTGGTTGAAACTAGAGGTGTGAATTGCGACTGGGATCCCATGGAACGTGACAAAAACTGCACGTGAATGGGAGGTCTTTTCTTTCATGTGAACATGCGGCCAGCCATGTAGCTCGCAGAACAAAGCAAGAGCACATTCATTAACATGAATATGAGTTGATGAGGTTCATTCGTTCATCCTTACTAACTGCCTGGTCAGGGTCATGGTGGTTTAAATGAGGCTACTTTAAATCCAACTATATTCGTTAGAAACAAAAATTATAATTGCTTGAGCAGGATAAAAAAACAAAACAGGAGCTACTGAATACAGCAGGCAAATTATGAACTCGAGTCATGTAGCTAAGGTTGAGGAAGTGTCAGAGCCAGATTTTACAGACCATGCTGACAGTACTGCCATTCCTACCTCTGTACCCTCCCCCCCTCCCCCGTTGTTTTAGGTCATAGCTAATTTTGGTTTACATCCCAACACAGATATAGATACAAATAATGGTGTTGCATTACACCCATAATATACACATTTAATGAGATGTTATATATGACAGGATAAGATGAGTCATACAGTAAATGGAAACTAATTGCAGGGAGGAACTAAAGGTGTGATTGAGGAAGATAAAAATGCTCCAGACATATATAGAAAATGTTACTTTTTCGCTCGTTAGTGTGAATGTAAACTTAATCTTAATCAGAATATTAAGTCGTGTCTAGTTTTTTTTAATTTTTTTTTTAAAGTAGTGTAATTCATAAAAAAAAATATATCAATATATCAATTAATCAACTGAATAAAAATGGCACGTTTGTCATCAAGACTCACCAATTAATCCTAGAAGGTTATTAACGGTCTTCAAAGCATCTCCAACAGCATCTTTAGTGTTATTTGCATTAATATATGCTCCACTGGCCTCCCAATTAACCTGAAGTGGAAAAACAAATATGGAATTGAGTACACTCAGGATTTAATGCGATGTCAAGTTCACATGAGCGCAGGCGTGTAGGTCTTACCTCCTCGGCTAGCTCCCGCTCTCTCTCTGCGTTTGTTTTCTCCTCGGTCAGTTTGTTCATGGTTGAGTCTGCTTGGTTATTTAGCACTTCCAGGCCTCCCTTCAGCGCCGTAGCTGTTTTCAAAAGATCTGACGAGGATGGCAGGGAACCAGATATTTTCTACGGAGACAAAGAGAACAGCCTCAAGAGCAAATTCAACATGTTTGTGTAGCCACTTTTCAGAGTGACATCACGGCTTGACCCCAGACTGTCAATGACGACTTGCACCAGCAAGACTTTATTCGATATTCGAACAGAGAGAAAACAAACTTCTTTCTAGAAAATGCAGAACAAACATGAAAATGGACCATTGTGTTGTGAATAAATATGAATAAATAAATAAGTTCCAATTTGCTGATGGAACTTAGATTTGCATTTTGTCATTTAATTAATTCTTTCGCTTCTCGCTTGAGTTAACTGGACATAAATGAGATGTAACGTATATTTCTCATACTGTACCTCTACTTTGGCCAGAGAGATGTTTAGCGTGCCCAGAGCATCACTGTAGTCACCCAGCTGGTCCAGAATGGCCTGAGTCTTGTCGTTGTTGACCATGGCTTTCCCAATAATGCCACTAATTATGGGCAGTTTACTAAGGGCATCATCAGCCAAAGCCTTACTACTATCGAGCTGGGCTTCAAATCCTAAGCAAAATATAAAGTTGGGTTTTTTTTAGCAATAATAATTTCTAATGATTATATTAAAAGATTTAAAGTCACCCCATAAATAAACACATACCCCACCCCATACATATACATATTCACATTATATATATATAAACTGTCATAAACATGCATGGCATAATATGTATATCTCATTTAACGTTAAAATAGCTATAGCTTATGTCCCAATTCGGTTCACACAGTACCTGTGTAAAAACGCTAAGCACAGTACGACATGATTAGTTTGCTGTCTGACAGAAGAGTGCTATTAGACCTAAAATGTGTCCTAACCTTTGAGTTTCTCCAGAGCCTGATCCACACTGCCCAGATTGTTAAAGAGCTTCAGGGCTTTATCTGCATCTGCTTTGGCAATGGTGGCCCTGGCAAGCAGGTTATCCTGGACCTTAAAGCACAAGGCAAGGATAAGCTTGGTAACATCGGTTTAATATTATTTGCCAAAAATGTGTGAAAATAGTGAACAAGTGAGGTTATATTATTTATGATGTGTCCATGGGATATTCCTTTACCTGCTCAGCATTTTTAAGTTGTTTCATTAGCTCCACTGCCTCTCTCTGATCATTCCCAGCCTGATTATGCAGCTCCAGGAACCCTGACACGTTACTCCCAAATGAATTCTTCAAACCATCCAGTGTGGCAACCAAGCTGGTGATGTCCTTCTGTAGACAGAGAATTGTACTCAGAAGTGTACTCACTGTTTAAAGGAGCGCATCCCATGTCACACAACAAATATACTGCTGATATATATACTACCACAGAGTAGTCACAAAACTTATTAAAATGCCCATGAGAGCTGTGATTTGATGCTGTATGTCGGTGCATTTCCTTTTGAAAGTCATGGAGGATGTATGCCGAATGGTTTGACTACTACCATATAAGGCTAATACTTTTAAAATCACACTGATTATGCTAAGCTGAAATCTACAGCTCACTGCTCAGTACCTTTGGGGCCTTTGGAAGGTTTTTCTCCAGGTCAGATATTTGTTTCAGAGTATCCAGTGCCACTGTGCTTTCCGTCTCTGCTGCGTTACTCAGACGAGAGGCCTGTTTGTTCATGGCATTCACCTGGGCTATGTCTGTCTCGTACCTGCCACAGTGATTAAAAGAAAAGTTTACATCAGTATGATCTATCTATCTATCTATCTATATATATCTATATATATATATATATATATCTGTTGTGAGGAAATCAACGGATAGCTTGCGTCAACTCGCTTACTGAGTCCTGAGGCCATTTAGTTGCTCTGTGACTTTGTTTTCTCCACTGATGACAGTGCGCATAAGAGCCAAAGCTTTCTCAGCCTCAAGAAGAGAGCTCTTCGCTGTCCGCTCCACTGTTGCTGCCTCACCCATGTGCCTAAAGAGAAAAATAACATTCTGAAGTCAATAATGTTGTTAAAAAAATGTACTGTAATAAAGCTACGTACTTAAACATGCACTGTCACTTTATAGAAAGAAAATGCTCAATACACTTCTTTCTTTTTATTTCACCTTTGATTAATAGTACTTTTTAGGCTAATATGCCTTTAAAAAAATAAGATA
Organism: Stegophilus panzeri; assembly: GCA_024331685.1. NCBI lineage: Eukaryota > Metazoa > Chordata > Actinopteri > Siluriformes > Trichomycteridae > Stegophilus > Stegophilus panzeri. The sequence continues at coordinate 287,705 of JANDJT010000206.1, read as the reverse complement.
TTCAAGATATTCAAAGTAGCGTCATCCGAAAGCGCTGACAAGATGCTGCACTCACTTCTCAGCGAGATCGCTTGCTTTCTGAACCAAATCGGACGCGATGTTTGTACCTGGTACAGCATCACGTGAGGGGAGCTCCTAGAGTAGAAAAATATAAACAGTATAAATAGACAAACGAATCAATGACTTAACATGGAACAGATGAACACAGTAGGGCAACAAATCAGTAACACAGCATGGGCGGATACTGGAGACAGGACTAGAACCAAAACATGAGCACATAGCATTGTAAACAAAACCTTGATGTATACACAGTGCACGTCGCCATGGGATGTCAAGGGAGAATCCGTGACTGACATTCAGCCCCCATTTTACAAGATCAACAGAATTGCTACAGGAGCTATTTAAATATTACAAAACACTCACAATTGATTGGATGTCCCGCTTGGCCTTTTGCAGATTTTGCCTAATATCACTGATGAGTTTCTGGATGTCAGCCACTTCTCTCCGATACTGCCGCTCCTGTCGGACAACGCTCTCTACGACCTTTGAGATGCCCTGTATTTTTCCCTCGTCTTTCAGCTGATTGCTGCCGATGGCTAACAGCTGGGCATGAAGACTCTTCTCTGCCTCTGCAGGATGAATGATGAAAACTTATAATCAGTCACCAGAGGTTGAAATGTACTTAAGTCATTGTACTTACTATGCTTTAGTATCATTTTAGAGGATTATTCATTTACCTAAGTTTTGTGCAGCATAGATTGATTTATAACTATTTTAAACCTCCAAAATCCTTATCTACGGAGCCTCTGACGTGACAGTGGTGATTTTCTAATAAGGCATGACCATGAATTAGTATATTGAGGACACATGATAATATTTCAAGGCCACAAATTAAGTATATCATGAGATACCAAAGTCATAGCCTTGAACTGTGTAACTTGAGACCATGACTTAATATATTGCAATATCATCATTTTAAATACATGGCCTCCAGTTCATTTTTTCAGCAGGTTCGAGTGAAAAAGGATATTCGCTTTGAGAATTCACTTAAGATAACACGGATAATGGTATATCCGTGTCACAACACCAGTGACGTCAGTATGTTTTAATGGATCATTCCATGATTGAAGTAACGTGTAATATAATCAGTAATCTTCTTGCTTAGTTTCCTGCAGTCACAATCATCTAAATTTGTTGATTTCGCAGTTTCACTCACTTCAAAATATACTAGTTGCCATGACTGAAGCCTAAGTATATTAAATCATGGTCAGTCCTTATTAAAAATTAACCATCACAACCAGTGTTTTTCATACAAAGAACATTTTGCTTATTACTGTGACGTGTACTTTATACATCTGACATTCTTTAAAGAAGGGGGAAATTATCTGATCTCGTTAATAATGTCTATGAATTTTAACAAATGAGAGCAATGTGGTTAAATTTTTAATTTCATATGAAAGAAGTCACTAGAAAAGGCATGAACGCAACCCCCCTCCCCCCCAACCCTAATCTTAAGCTCCATAATTTTTATCCAGATTGAGTCCTGTGAATCACGATGCTACGATCGTATTGGGAAAAAAATTCAGTTAAAGTAATTTACTTTTATATTTAAGTGTGTGTCATTTTTACTAGCCATATTTTTGACACAGTTCCCATACATTCACTTAGTATGGTGTACGCTGTCAATTGATATATCATATTCTTTATTTTGTGTTGGGGTTCTTTTTGGACTCGACAAAAAAGAAAGTGAGTGTTTTACCAATAAGTGATTCTGCTTCACTTTCCACTGTCTTGACCATTTCCTCAGCAGTGCTGATTGCTTTCTCCATGGCCCTTGTGATGTCCACACCACCAGTCCCCACTTCATTAAAAAGAGCCTCCACCTGCTGCAGCTTCTTCACATACTTCCCAATCTGTTTATCACAACATTGCGACACAGCCATTAACTAGGTTTCTCATTCAACGTCTTCATTTACAGTTGCGAGAACACGAACTGACTGGTTATGTCTGAAAGGCAGTACACATTTCCCCCCACCTGGCTCTTAACAGGGTTGAAGCATGATGGACACGTAGATCCGACACACTTTTGTCCCTCAAAACCCTCTTTACACTTGCACTGGCCCTGCTCGCTGCAGGAACTGGCGCTTGATCCCTTTGGGTTGCAGTTACAAGCTACAAGACAGAGAGGAGAGCATAATGAAACGCTTGTTTACACCAGTACAATGTACTACACAGACGCAGGATTACACTCCTTATTGTGTGTCAGTATTTGTCTATGTTACCTCGACATGCATCGCCGGCTTTGCTATGGAAGAATCCCTCCAGACACTTCTCACACTGAAAGCCTGTGGTGTTGTTCATGCATTTGAAACACTCCCCTGTCAAGCGGTCGCAGTTGCCCACGGCATTTAAGTCCAAGTGTCCGTTACATTGGCAGTTCTGGCAGGGTCTCTGAATGCCACTCTCTCCCAGAGGATCACCATAGAATCCATCGCTGCACTTTTGGCACCGAGAGCCTATAATTCAACACAGGAAAATGAACAGACAATTATTTTAGGCTTGAATGTTCAGCTCTCTAGTGACGCTTTACTCCAGTCCTGTTGCTTGCTACTCACCTGTTGTCCCAGGTGGGCATCTGCACTTTACATCCAGGGTCCCTGCAGTGAGCGAGCAGATGTAGCCCATGGGGCATGGGCACTTCTTGCAGGCTCCAGGAATCTCAGGGTCGCTGTAGTAACCAGTACCACAGGCTTGTCCACTAGGTGTCTCATCAGCTGAGTAGCAGTCCCCTGGAAAGGACACACCACACCAACCATGTGTTATCATTATGTTCTGATGGCTTTGGCCTTTTGTAATTAGTAACATACATGTAAAAGATGACTAGTCGTCTAGTCTACTACAGTATTTTTTTTAATTACTTGTCGACTAGTAAAAACAAATAATCTTCCAACCCCTACTATTATCAATACACTAATACTGTTTTCTGAGTAGCATACCTGTTTCAGGATCACAGCTTCCTCCCCAACAGGCACATGGCTCACACTGGCTACGGACACCCTGACCAGGGAAACGTCTTTTATAGCCTGTAGCGCAGCGCTCACAGAACTGTCCTTCGTAACCTATCGGACAACGGCACTTCTCTACCCAGGAAGCAGGGATGCCAGGACCCAACCGAGCCGAGACCAGAACCACGTCGTCCAGATAACCATTTCCTGGTGTAAACACGTAGGGATTCAAAAAACATACATACTAACCATTAAGGATAGTTAAAAAAAAAAAAAAGAAGAATAGACATTAATCAATATATTTGCATACACACCCCCTTCCCCAAACGTGACTCGGATCTTGATGGCCGTAAGGTTACTCAAAAGGGTTTGAAATTCCAGCGCTGAGAGCTGGGGATTCCATCTGCTGCTGGGTTGTTCATCCAGACTATAAAATAAATTACAATACTGTATACTCCTGTACAGAATGAATAAAATAAACCAAATATGCTGTCTAATAATGTATATTGAGGATGTTGAAAGGTCTAGGCAAATTGATGAATTCATGAATCAAATCTTATATTATTTAGCTTGTTTTGAGATGCTTTTTTTTCTTATTCTGTTGGCTGATCATTTGGCTTCTTTCTAGAAATAAATGCTTAAAATACAACGAGCCAATTTCAAGCTTGAAATGAGTAAAAGTGCTTTTGTTTATTGTATGGTATCTTCAAGATCAAACTGGAATAGCAAACACATTCATCAACTGTACATGCAAGTTATTAATTAATGTGGCGTTTTCCTAACATTATTTGTACTTGTTTTTCATTTGCACTTGTAAGTGCTAAAGTCAGGCAATACTGCAGCTGGAAGGCTAGTAAGGCTGGCACTGCAGCAGCCGAGGCTTTTCTAACACTGCTATGCCCAGACCACACACACTAAATGGCAAAATGTCTGTCTAGGAGGTTCTCTGTTAGTAAACACAGAGCCAGCACTGAAAAAAGTGTGCTCTCATTAAGCCATTCTTCTAGCGCCTAATGAATTTACAAAAAAAAGAAACAGCAAGGCATTAGCATCGGAGTTTGCATTACTACCATTTCTGTATACACAGTACCAAATAGTACACTCTAATATTTACTCAAAAAAGGTTTTGAGTGAATTCCATAATCATACTGTTTATACAGTATCCACATAGTCATATTTTATACAGAAAATCTACTACAATCAGAATCTACTACGAAGCTGGGACACAGTGCTGCTGCTAGTCAAAATGGGGTCCTTTAAGCAGCATTTTGTTTTAATGCCTGCATGGTTTTCATTTAATAACAGTGAAGAATGACAAAGATTTTTGAAAATAATTTTTTAAAATGAATTAGCTTAGTTAGCTGCAAAAAAATTATATCTTAGTATGGGCAAATAAATAAATATATATATATATATAAATATAGAATAAGATTATTTCAAACTTGAAATCGGCAGATACATATCTAGGTTTAAATATCTTACATATATTTGGTTTATTGTAATCGTGCAATAAAGATCTATCTAATAAGGATATATCGATTTGAAAATATCCAATATATTTTCACTTGCAAATTGTAATTTTTTGCTGTGTATGCTGCATGTGGTCTGCATGGGCTATATGGAATACAGGTTAGGTCAGATTACTTGAAGCAAACCGCTAATGCTTACCTGAAAGTGTAGGTGATTTTCTTGCCACAGGAGATGACAGTCCTCATGTTTCCCAGCGGAGCAGAAACCTTTAGTCCGGCACCTTCTAACACGACATCTGAGGTAGAGGGATAACGGACTCCTCGGTTCAGACGAAGTACAAAGGACAGTGTCTGACCGTAGCTCAGAGCCTGGTTCCCCAGATACTGAGCTGAGCATGGCACAGAAAGGGAGGAAAAGAAAGCACATTAAAATTTCTATTAAAAACACTTCATCAGTACGGTCATCCTGAATAATTGTGATAAATGTGATTAATTGAGTAAAACTCTGAACCTGGAGCAGACAAGTAAACAGGCATCACGTCTGCAGAGATGACCTCGACGCTGTGGTGTGTTGGAGACCAGCGGAATTGCACCTGGGATGGACTTACACTCGGAGCAGTGACGACTCGCCAGCCCTCCATCCCTGTATTTAGACCACATAGACCACTTTTTACAAACTATTCCTCAGGTTTATTGGCTTGTCATGCAATTTAACCCACAGAAACACTGACTCACCTTGATCAAATGTTGAGATGATGTTGTAAACTGAGTAACCTTGTGCTGGAGAGCACTCGTTTGAATGACCGTTACAGAAACAGGTTTTCTGCCTAAACAGAATTAAAAAAAATAATCTGTAGATATATAAAATGACAGGAATGTTTAAGTAACTATATGCATCATCCATTACTCACTGCAGTGGCTCACAGCCGGTGGCTGTGATTGGAGATCCGTTAGCGCAGCGATCACACTGGGCCCCCTGCACACCTCGCTTACACACACACTGCCCCTGACTGTTACATCCCGAGCCCTCAGAGCCTAAATAAAATAAAACAGGGTTTTCCATGCTACCATCACTTCTGCCTTGCTCTTTAGGGTAAATGAAAATTTTATATCCGGATTACTGTAAAGCAGCTTTGAGACAATGTCCACTGTTAAAAGTGCTGTATAAATAAAATTGAAATGAACTGTATTGAATTGAATAGTATTTTTTTTTAATCCTGAGCCTCTACCAAGTTGAGATATCGATCAATGGTAAAAGTATGTTCCATGTATATCATTTCTTTAATGGAAAAAATTATAAATTAATTTAGACTGATAAAAAAAATACCCAAATAGTTGTTATATAAAAAGGATAATGCTTATTTGTGTGGTTTTGCAACATCAAAACCCTTTTTTTTTTTTTTTAAATAAACAAATAAATAAGTCATAATATACTGTGGGGGATTTTAGATGGTTGAATGCACTTTTCAATATATGTTATTACTAGAAATGTGCTTTACCAAATGGTTGGGCAGATGATTAAAGGAATAAGCTCCACCCAGATGTTTACCTACCTGCGGGGTTGCAGTAGCAGGGCAAGCAGCGCTCTCCTGCTCCCTGGTGGTAGTATCCTTCCTTACAGCTCTCACAGTGCCGGCCATCAGTGTTGTCTTGGCAGTCCGCACAGCGCAGGCCCAGGGAGTCCCGCACGCAGTACAGAGCCTTTCCATTACATGCACATCTCGAGGCTTCAATTAAACAGCAAACAGACAAAAAAATTAAGTATTCCCAATACTCCCAGTGAATTGTAGTGTTAAAACCTGATACTGAAATGGATTTAAAAGGGATTATATTATGAAGCTACATAAATAGTTTGCAAAATTATTTCCAAATAAAAATGTAAAAGTTGGGATTGCATAAGTATTCAACTTTATTGCTTTGTAAATTAATTTGGCTGCAACCAGAAGTCATATCATTAGTTGAATGGAGCCTAAGTGTGCATAAATAAAGTGTCATATCAAGTGATCTCAATACTCCTGTTCCTAGAAGGCCCCAGAGTTTATTAGAAAACATACGTAAACAAACAGCATAATGAATATCAAGGAGCTATCAAAACATGGAAAAGCATCAATCAAGATTTGTGGGCAAGTGGAAAATGGTTCTGCGGTTTAATAAGGCCAGAGAAACATGGTGGTGGTGGGATCATATTGCATCATGTTGACCCAATTACTGACTTTTGATGACCCTCTCTTGGTTGTGCCATGTTCTTACCATTTCTTGATCATTTATTTAATAGTGTTCCTTTGGCTGTTTAAAGTTTGGGATCTTTTTTTTTTTTATATATATATATATAACCAAATCAAACTAGGTGAAATTATATTGAGATCATGTGACACTTTTCAGTTGCAGGTTGTAATAGGGCACCAAGAAACTTTTGCCAGTTGCTCGCTCAAAAACTTTCTGATGTTGTGCAACATGTGCAAGTTTAAATGACATCATAATCCAAACGTTCCAAACAAGCTGCTTTGTATAAACTCCTAGGCCAGTGTTAGGCCACACCCTGAGATAGACACCTGCATTCATCCAGTAGCAGGCAATGCAATGCAAACACAAAGAATGTGAAAAGGATATGGCAGAAGGGGCAACAAGAAGACAGCCAGGACCATCGAGGATCATAAAGTGAGTCAATCACAGGTGTGTCCACATAGGAAAGTGAAGTGAACTTGCTTTTGTTGGCTGAACAATAAATAGGTAGTGGCTTTGGGCAGGTTTTGTCTTGTACTCTGAGGTATACAGCACCAGGCTGATCCAATCAGTTGGATTTAAGGGTCAGGTAATAATGAACATCAGTTGCACACCTCCTCAGCTCCAGGCAGACATAACATTCTTACTAACATACCCACATTGCGCTGATTCATTCTCTGCCAGGTTAGTAATCAAACAGCTGTTTATTGAGCTCTGTAGTAACAAGTCTAAGATCATATATGTTTTGGAGTGAAAAATTATAATTAGCAAACGTCTGTTTTAATCGTGTCCTTGTTTACAAATAAATAACTAATTACAATTTGATTTTGTACTGATATCTGTAGTGGTAGAATAACTGTTTATTCTTTCCTACCTAATATATCATCTGACTAAACACTGTAATGGGGGATGTGTTTTGCAGTAAATATGAACCCTACCAGCTCTGACAGTTCCTCAACCTCAGCTACATCATTCCTATTCACAACTGACCTCAACCAGAGACGTGCACCGGACTGTTTTTGAAATCCCGCTAGTTCTGTTATTATTTTTGTTTGCATCTGCACATCATATTTAGTGGGCCAAACCCCAAAGGTATGTAGACACCCTAGCGGAATTGTGAGGATTTTTTTTTATTTTATATATATATATATAGTTATTGCTAATAAATTTTGCTGGTTCCAAAACAAAAATTTTCCAAAATATTAAAAACCAGTAGCTTAATTTAAACGGCCGCAACCCAGTAACCCAAGCAGCTCCTAATGTTGAATGAATGAATGCTGTAAATCCATTGTGTTGATATTAATTAACATCGTACCCTTCTATTCTCCACCATATTCCCTGTGAATCTTTCTGGCAAGCTTTCTGAAAAAAAATGTATCTGTTCATCACCAATCAGTTACTATATCTACACACTCAAGATCTGATATGATCTGATATACTACCAATTTCCTGCAACCCAGTAACAACTGACTAAAAGCAGCAAGTTAGCTCATCACCCTCCATTCTATTGAAGTTTTTGATTAAATGTACAGTAGGAAACAAATAGGTTAAATATTGATTCCTAATCTTGTATTACTTTTAATTTACTGCTTTTTTGCATCGTGTCCAATGAGCATTATTCTATTCTAAGTGCCTAAAGTCTGGAGCCTATCCCAGGGATCTCGGCACACAAGGCGGGGGACACCCTGGACGGGGTGCCAACCCATCTCATGGCACAATCGCACACACATTCACAAACTACGGACCATTTAGAGATGTCAATCAGCCTACAACGCCTGTCTTTGAACTGGGCGAGGAAACCAAAGTACATAGATGAAACCAAACTCAGCACACGCAGGGCAGAGGCGGGAATCGAACCCCCAACCCTGGAGGTGCGAGGCAAACGTACAAACCACTAAGCCTGTCTGATGTATTTATTTAAATGAAACAAATACAGTATGCCATTAAGTTTAATAACTAATTTGAGCACAATTTATTTTGTCATTATTTGTGCTAGGATTATTCAATCACCAAAACCACTGATTATTTTATTGTCACGCCTACAGTACATTTCTGAGACAGTGGTACTTCCCCTTGTCGCTTGGGCGTTACCATTAAGGGGGCACATTTTGTATATTTAGTATGTATCTTTGAATCAAACATTAACAGTACATCCGTGATCCTGAAAGCCCAATTATGTATTATAAATTATTCATTTTTAAAGTACCCTTGGTAGTTTGGTACCTTTACACACCTTGTGTTACAGCTGCTTATACCACAGTACTGTTGACTTATTTGATTCTGATTGTTCAGGTGTTGATTCATTCCTAGTTCTGGCTGCAAGGTCTAGGCCTATATTAATGCGTTCTTCTAATATTATTGTTTCTATAATAAGTATATAGTAATTCATAGGGATTTGTATGACAGACAGTCTAAAGACTTAAGCCTAATAAAAACTGAGTAATATAATTTAACTAAGAAAGTGTATAATCACTGACCTCAAGACGTTTACTGTAAGGAACCATTTATTTAACATTTATGGAAGGAGCCTCCAGTGTTAGTACTGCGTAATGGTCAGTACGTTTGGAAACACATGGGCGTCGTGGAATATTTTCCTATAACAGCAAACCACCAAGTGTACTGCAGCAGCACTCTGTTGCATCGTCAGTCTATTTAAATCGGTTTCAATAAAACAAAACTTCACTTACACAAATATGTTCCTTGAACTGGATACCAGAAGCAGATTGCGCACAAACAGATCCAAGCGCTCTTCATGTTCCGGGCACTCCAAGTAAAGTCCTGGTGTTGTGTGTAGGTGTGGTGTAATAATAATAATAATAATAATAATAATAATAATAATAATAAACCTCTGCTCGATCCCGACTTGTTTGCTGCCTTGGCTCTCAGTGCGCGAGCTTTTAAACTGTCTGGAGGCTCGTGCATGCGCCAACACGCCGCGCGCGCTTCACTGACTCATTGACTCTGACTCGGAGCTGATTCAAAAGCGCGCGACCCGCTGACTGGATGTTAGCTGTTAGCTGTTAGCACACCCAAACTCAAACTTTCTTAAAACTCGCTCTCTCCGAGTCCAAAAAAGGTTACTAAACTGTACATTCCCCCCTTTTTTGTTTCATAAATGATATCAAACATTATTTACTAATGACGTGTGCTAATTAAAGCAGTGGAAACACACTTACTCTCCAGAAAATAAAAAGGACTCTGTACCTGTACTTTCTTCTCTTTGGGGTGGTACTCTGAAGGATACACTCTCTGTACTTTTAGCACGTATCTTTCACCTGGAATTGTGAATGTAGTTTAACTTTAAACATGATTTAAGCTACATAAATGGACCGTAAAGATCTTTTAGAGTAAAACTTTCCAGATAAAAGATACACGCTAAAGGAAAGGGGGTACAGTGAAGGTACCACCACAAAGACAAGAAAGTTTAGTACCCTTTTTCTGAAAGTGTATTGTATGACCAACAAGAAGCCTACACAGACAAGCAGACATAAGTAATTTCCCCTTTGTTTGATTCATAAATGATATCACAAAGTTTTTAATAATGTCCTGTGGTAGTTATAGGTTCTAAACTGTACCTTTTCTTGTCACAGGTGTGCTAGCCTCAATAGTACAGCTTTTGTACCTTTATTGTGTATCTTTTACATTGTATTGTGAATGTAGCATACATTTAAAATTATTTAAAGTACATAATTGGACCTTAAGGACCACAAACATATATATATATATATATATAGTAAATGAATATGGTAACGTTACCACCTCAAAAGACAAAGACAAAGAAAGCTACAGTTAAATAGAGGGTTTTTTTGTTTGTTTTTTTTTTTTACTAATAGTGTACAACTGAAATACACAGTTTTTAAAGTGCTGCTCAAAAGTTCTGTGGCTGGTTTGTGCTCTTAGCTTAATGAAAAATCCAGTTTATAGCTGCATCCCAGTTCGCGTACTTATGCACTATTCTATGCCGTTTTGTAGTCTAAATAGTACAAGTAGTGTGTTCACACTGAAAAATTCCAAATAGAAAAAGTACACTTTAAATACCCGGATGATGCACTTAATAAAGCGAAAAAACAAAGTGTGGAATGTTGGATACTTCATGCACTCAACTGTCGCAGCTTTAATTACATAGCGGAGTGCATAGTGTATAATGCGTCATTTGGGACACAACTTTAGTCTGACCAGCTATCATCTGTCAGAACACACAGTGAGCTAGTCAAACTTGTAGACCATCTTTGCAGTTACATTTTAGATGGTTTATTTTTAAGAAATTAGAAAATCTCCAACATTTATTGATCACTTTGGTCAAGTAATAAGGAAGCTGGAATATAAATGACAGTCTGACAAAGATTATCTACCAGCTCGAGCAGTTCAGCCTGTGTTTTGGCAGCTGATAGTTGGTCTAATTTGTGTTTTTTTGTTGGTTTTTTTTGTAGTAGGGATGGGGTTATTCCAGGAATCTTTTCAGAAAGGGTTCTACTTATGGCCTTGAAGGGTTAACCCACTCAGGGACAAACCGAAGAACCACTGAGGAAGGAAATGCTCCACTTAATGAAATGCTGTCAATATTGTAAAAGCAAAAAAACCTGGTACAGTTAATTCATAACATTGCAATACTCCGGTAAGAAATTGTATATATACTTATATACCAAAAATGCTGTTACACATACCATGTTTTTATAAACGCTAAAACTAAATGAATTGCCATGAAAAGTTATCAACTTGAAATGAGTGGACATTTCTCTGAGGAAAAACAGGGGACATTTCTAAAGATAAAAGCTTGTTAAATGTTCAAAAACAACAACCAAGTAACATCAAATCATGATATTTATATTTGGGGTCATTAATTTGCATTTTATATAATAGACAGTGCTTATAATTTAAGCACTGTTACATTAAGCAGTGTTAAGCTGTTTATGGTAAATTTTATAATGAGAAAAACTGCTTTTTATTTAGTTTATGGGGTGATACATTTTCATAATAGTCAGTAGTTAATTAATACATTAGGGAGATGTTTCTACATGACCAATTCAACAAATTATGCATTGTTAGCCATTATAAGAATGTTATATTGTTATATTTTAATTACAGTGGATAGTGATTATGACAAGGAAAGTGTGCGAGCGAGATTGGGTGTGGTTTGGTCGTTGTTATGCTATACTAAGCCACTTAATCTTTTTTTACGATAAGTATTTTAGAAAGTCCTCACAGAAGTAGGATTCATAACAACAGAAGAAAAAGAGCAGAAACACCCTGGAAAGATATCCAAGCTGATAAATGCACTAATGGCACTGATTTATTTCCTTGAAAAAGCAAAGTGTGCAAACACGGTTTATCGCTAGATTTTGTAAATGGCACAAATCATTTCTACCTGAACACAGACTGTAATGCTTAATTTGTGTTATGTAGTTATTATTATATATAAATGGCACAGCCACACCTAGAATTATGAGGGAGATGAGGGAAAGTTGCCAGCTAGTTGGGATAAAGACATAGCTTGCAGCAAGGAAAGAAATTCCAGCTGGGTGAGGTTATAAAAAAAAAAAAAAAAAGCAGCACCTCAAGGCTGTGATTTCATAACCATGTACTAAAAGCTACACCCTGAGTGTCACACAACATCAAAGTACTTTAGACATGGGCTGAGTCAGAGGTTTCCAAGCCTACCCAAACACATATACACACACAGCCACGCCCTGCTTGGTTTGCACACACCATGCCCTACCTGAACTTGACCTCACACACACACGCACACACTACACTCACGATGCGTCCCAAGTCACATCCTGTCTACGTCTATCCTATCAATACCACACCCTGCTTTAACATGCGTGATTTAGCCTGTACGATTCACTATTTGTGTTCTAACGGTGATAAAGGAATACTTATACATGAAACAACCTGTCTAAAATGGATGTTGAAGAATTAGTAAACTTGAATAAAGTAGAATTATTTCTTGATTAATACCATGTCAGGTTTTAGACCTTCTGTGTGAATAAGGCTTACTCAAATGTCAGAGAACATTCAACATTCCATGTATCACATGATGAATTTGATTATACTTTTTATAGTCTAAATGCCAAAGATTTTAATGGAAATTTGAACAGGGACATCGTTATGCATGCTTTAAAGCCAGAATGACTCCCTAGCATGTTAAAGAAGGCCCTTTATTTTAATGCATGCAAATAACTTGGGGGAAATAAGTGGTGCACAGTCTGCAGAGACCAAAAATGGAACAATGATGGTCCTTATGATGCATGTTACAGGCTTCAGCATAGAGATACGCTCAGTTCAGTAGAAACAAAGCCTTCGGCCAGTCACCAGAATGACAAGCTAACCATACCTGCTGAGTCAGAGATTAGAACATGTAGCTCATCATGATTAATTCTTAACACCAGTGATTTTATGAAGGAATAATACAGCTGCAAGTCCAAATTTGTATCTGCTATAATGAAACTAGCCAAATCCGGTGACCCATCCAGCTCGTTTCACTTATTAACTGGCATAAACATTCCAAAGCCAGTACACGTGATCTCAAGATGAATACACCTCTTCCTTAGAGTTAGAGAACATATCTAAACAAACAGCATTATGAATAGCAAGGAGCTATCAAAACAAACATTCAGGGTTTGGTTAAAAAATTATCCCAAACTTTGAACATCCCTCACAGCACCATTAAATCTGCTATTTAAACAAATTTAAAGAATATGGCACAACCATAAACATTCCTAAAAGAGGCCATACACCAAAAGTCAGTGATTGGGTAAAGAGGGGATTAGACAGAGAATCAAGAGGCCAAGGGTAATGCTCAACATGATGCTCCCACCACCATGCTTCACTGTGAGGATGGTGTTCTCTCCGTGTTGAACAGTATTGGGTTTCTGGGAAATGTAGAACTTTTTGCCAAGACCAAAATGTTCAGTCAGACCAGAGCACCTTTTTCCATCTTCTTTCTATTTTATCTCCCCGAGTCTCCAACATGCCTTCATCAAACAGGATTTCATATGGCTCACCACTCTTCCATAAAGTCCAGCTTTCTGCATTGTCCACGCTATAGTTGTCCCGTGAACAGCTTCTCCCATCTGAGCTGTGGAGCTCTCCAGCTCCTTCATAGACACCCTCTTGGTTGCTTCTCATTACCCGGTCACTGATTTTTGGTAGATAGCCTGCTCTAGGCAGAGTTAGGGTTGTGCCAAATTTGTCGCATTTTTAAATAACGGATTTCATAGGAATGTTAAAAATATGGGATATTTCCAAATTTTCCCCTTGGGATCAATAAAGTAAGTCTAAGTTATTTAATAAGTAAGTAAAACAAGTAGGTCAGTCAGTAAGTACGTACTTCAGAAAGTCAATAAGCAAGTCAGTCTATCAGTAATTAAGTTACTAAACTAGTAAATAAATCAGAAATTAAGTCAGTTCATCTTGTCCTTCATCTATTATTATTTTTTTTAATAACCAAACCATAATTGTCTCTTTTTATCAAACTTTGTCCAGGACTTGTTTTGATAGCTCCTTGGTGTTCAGGATGCTGTTTGTTTAGGTATTTTCTCTAACAAACTCTGGAGCCTTCCAGGCACAGGTGCATTTATAATGAGATCATACTTTAATTGCATACAACTCGACCCCATTGAACTAATTACGTGATATCTGATGATAACGGGTTTATGGGGTTCACACTAATCAGGGTGCATATTAGGATATTTATGCGATCACCCTTCTTCCCCCCCATTTGTATTAATTTTGCAAACTATATTGATTACACAAACTGTACTAGGAAAATCAAAAGTTTTACTAGATTATAGGCCATGAGTAATACGGTTTCAATATTCAAAACGGATTTGCGTTCCTACAGATCTAATGAATTATAGTTTAACTGTTGTATAGTTAAGGTCTGATTCGTGAAAGGTGAATCAGTGCCGTCTAGACGACTCAGTGAGTCACAATTAAACGGTACACATTAAATGACCATGGTCACACATTATCATGTCCGGAAGTAACCACTGTTTATTATTTAAATGTTATAACTCAATTTAACAGGCAAATGGGTGACAAGCTGGAGTTTCTCAGGCCCTTTCAAAAGTGTGTGTGTGTGTGTGTGTGTGTGTGTGTGTGAGAGAGAGAGAGAAGAGTGCCTTGAAGATCAACAGAGGAAAGCAGGAAACCAACTTAAAGACCGTGCAACACACACCCATATACTGAAGAACAGCTTTAAAAATACTCGATACATTATAAATTAGAAATACTGCTGTATACATAATTGTGTACATGTTGCACTCGTGTCCACATTGGTAAGGCGAGAGGTTTTGAGGAAATGTTCTGGATAAATTCAACAGATAAGATACATAAAGAAGGGGTGTCAAGGCCATTAGAGACTCTGAGAAACCGTATCTGTAGTGGAGTGCTTAATACTCTTCCTGCTTCTTTAAATCTAGCGACAACAAGAATCACATAGTGTGTGCACATTTTTTGATTACATCCTTATAAAAAACATAATGATAATTAAAAAAATAGTGTATAAATCGTGGATTGGGTGGGCTGATGATCTTCTCCAGCAGTTAAGGCACAAGACACAGTCATATCTGCGAAACTAGTCACATGACCAGCTTTCTGTCAAAACACTTTTTGAAATGTTAGACATATTGTACACATTTAGACAGTTTTAGTTAAGGGAGTGTTCTTTGTACAAAATTGTTATAGCTTGTTTTTATTTATTAACCACCCGCTGAGAATTAAACACAATTTAAAATAAAAGGCAGCGCTATAAGGCGACTGGGGAAAAAAAAAAAAAATAGCCATGTATACAAGCAAGCATATTATACCACAGGTCTTATATATAGATTTATATATTATGGAGGTGGAGATTTTAGCTGATTTTCTCTTAGGTGAAATAACCTACAGCTGGCAGGGTGGCAGTGTAGTTTAAAAAAAAAAAAAATCAGCTATTCCTGAAACATTTAAGAATATATTTACACAAAAAAAAATCCTCACTCTATATCATAATAATTAAAAAAAAAAAAAAACATTCACACAAAAATATAACATTTGAAATAATTATTAGCACCAGTGTATCAGATAAGTCTTGCTACGCAAATGTACAAAGTTGCATAGTGTTGAATTTTTTTTTGCCTTGAAAATAAAAACGTGAACGTGAGATTGGCAATAAGTAAGCAGCAGCTTTTATAGAAGACGATGGCGTTAAACGTAGTGTTAAAGAACTGTGTGAAACGTGTTTAGATCACTGAGCTGAATGTGAGCTGGATACGCTCGTGAGACAAGACGAGATGAGCTGAATACTGGACTGTAGTGTGTGTTACTAACTCTCTCTGCACGGCCGCTGATAGTAGGCTTCTATAACTTAGAGAGAGAGAGAGAGAGAGAGAGAGAGAGAGAAGAGGCAGATTACAAAGAAAACAGCAAATAAGATTCCTTCACTGTCCGTTTTCTGAACCAAATGGTAAATAGATGGTGTTATAAAGTAATGTGATGGGGGGGGCGGGGGAGAAAAAAAAAAGAAATCACTTAATTCTCCAAGCAAACCAACGTGACTGCATGGCACTGGGATTGAAGGCAGGATGGAGGAGGAATAAAAGTTCTGGAGGTGACCTCGAGAAGACACCTCTCCAAGCCTGTCTTTTCACACGGTAGTATGACTGAATATCTGGTAGTAAAAAAAAGCTGCTAATGTCTGTGAATTGTTGAGTTTAAAAAAAAAAAAAGTGTTATCTTCACTGATAAGAAAACACAGCTAAAACAAACAAGACAAAAAACAAAACAAAAAAAAAAAAAAACAGATTTTGGTAAAGGATGGCATCTTGCCCCAAATGTTAGATGATGACAGGTGTGGTAGAGATGAGAAGTTGTGGAGACGGAGGGATGAGAGGATGAGCGGAGCGGTTAAGGCCGCTCGAGGGATGGCGTGTTGAAGCAGCCATTCGGCAGAGTGTTCTTGATGTCGTTGAGGTTGGCGATGTCGGCGCGGATCTCGCGGATCTGCCGGTCGTAATCGCCAATCATATCCTCCTGGCCCTTGGCCATGTCGTTCAGCTCCTTCAGCTTCCTGTCCAAGTCGCTGCCTGCCATTTTGTCCTTGGCCTCCTTCAGCGATCGGTCGATCTGGTCCAGTTTACTCAGATCCACCTTGTCAATGTTGCCTGCATGATCAGAGCACAGGATTGGAACAGAAAATCTTTCCTAGGACACGTGCAGTGAATGCAGACAATAATGAATTCTGAGCTCACCTAGCTGGCCGAGTAAGTCTGTGATTGCGTTGAGCACGGTGCGGACGGAGTTTTTGGCTTTGCGGGCGTTTTCTTCTGCTTCCTTCGCGTTGTCTGATGCCTGTGGACGAGATGGACGTGGTGGTGGACATGACGGTTAATGTGTGTGCTAGGACTGTAGGACTGTCACAGTTTCACCATTAGTCCTGGGAGTATGATCTAACATGTATTGTTACTACCTGTCAGTCGTTCTTATCCCTTCTGTATCTGACTGTCATACACAGATAGGTTGGATTCTGACTCCCTAAATCATACTACAGCAATCTTAAGTTTTTCAGCAGAGGCTGTTCATTTTCTTAGGTTTTTTTGGCTCAGTGTGCCGCCTTTCCTCACAGCCACTCAAGCCATCCTTCAGCTTAAAATAACAACATGATAAATACTGACAAATCATTGAAATAAAATAAGAAAGAACAATTAGCGTCCAACTGTTAGAACAAAAATTAAGGACACACATACGTACATACACATAAAATAATAAAGATTTCGTAATCAAGTTTCCCTTTAATTTTCACCACCAGCGTGTATGTTTTAAAATGGTTGTTAATACTGTTCTCAGCATCCTCACAGTGAAGCATGGTGGTGGGAGCATCGTGTCGAGAATTATTCTTCCCCTCTTGATTCTCTGACTATTCCCCTCTTTGCCCCGTGACTGACTTCATGGATGGCCTCCTTTAGGAACGGTTATGGTTGTGCCGTATTCTTTAAACGTTTTTAAAGAACCATTAACACAGTGATACGGCATAAGTTAATTTTAAGACTAGATTATTCCACTGTGAACATGTCAAACTGTAGAACCCAGAGTGTCTAGACAGTGGATTAGATTACAAAAGGAAAAGGTAAAAGGAATGAATTATATTATGAATCAGACTGATTGTTGTTATTTGTATGCTCCTGTGACGCTTCACGTTCACGTTGGTGACCAGTAAGGTGTTGTTATATATTCCTTACTCTGTTATCCATCTACAGCATGCACAAGCCAATCCAATAGCAAACACCACTATGTATTTACCATAGAAGCCATCATCATGTCCTGCATTGCCTCTTCTTTCTTCTTCTCCAGCTCAGTCTCTGCCTCTGCCAGCTGCTTCATCATGTCCTTCACCTCGCCGTCCAGCTTCATCGTTTCGCCAAAAGCCTTTTCTGCATCTGCTTTGGTTTTAGCAGAACCCTGCTCGGGAGAACGTGAAAGTGGTTACCATGTGTTACTTAGCGCCCTAGTGCATTCACTCTGCCCTGTCGGACTATTTGCGGATACCTTCTGGACACTGCTGGCGATTTTCTCGGCTTCCTGTGCTTTGGATTTGGCCTCTTTGGCGTCGGCCGCTGCGTTGCCGAGGGCCGCCTCAGCCTGCCGAGTCTTCTCATTGGCTGCATTGATTGTCGCGTTGATTTGTGGTATACGTTTCAACGCCTCTTCCGCAGTGGTCTTGTTGTCGTTCACTCTTCTATCAAAGTCTGCATAGAGGCGTGAGCAACACGGGTATAATGACAAAAATCAAACACTGCACTCACTCGAGAGGAACGTTTTCAACAAGATCCAAGTTTTTATTATATAAGAAGGGATTTGGAGATTATGATATGATTATGGGCGCTGCATGTGACCTGAAGCAAGACCTGATACTCGAAGTAAATTTGAACCATAATAGCTGGGACTCAGGGTCTGTTTCTGACCAGCTGTGCTACTTAGGTCTATGATAAGTGTTTATGCCAAGGCCAGTGTTTAAAAGAATTAAAAAAAATACAAGTTATTACACTTGTATTTAATATATACACATTACCGGTCAAAAGTTTACACACACTCATTCTTTATTTAAATTTTTTTCCCCACAAAACTCTGGGGTAACACAAATGGAACGATGGGAATTATGTTGTGATGATAAAAAAAAATGATCCAAAATAAATCAAAATAATTTAATATTTTAGCATCTTCAGAGTAGACCCCCTTTTTGCCGAGAATTTCCAGAAATGTATTCTTGGCGTTTTCTCACCCGATTTCTTCAGGAATTTCCCTGAGACGATTTTTAAACAGTATTAAAGGAGTTCACACCTACGCCGGACTCTTATCGGCTGCTTTTCCGAATATTTCGCTTTTTTAAATGGAGTCATCCATTTAAAAAAATATTTTTTTTGAAAGAAATTAATGCGTTGGCACAATTATATTTTTTGTCTTCAACACCGATTTCTCACATTTAATCACACACCTTCAGATCAAATGATTTTTAACATCATGAGAAATGTTTCAGTCAAGTGTCCACAAACTTTTGACCGGTAGTGTATATAATAAATAAAAGTAACATTTCAAGAAAGTCAGTCTAATACTACAGAATTTTTTACTTTCATTATATTGATGTATATATTGGTAGTTCTTTATAAAGATCCATCCATCTATCTATCATGTGACTGTTACAGAGTGCAGCCAACAGGTGGCGCTCTACACCAGATGACTGTTCTGTGTTTGAAATGTACACAGGATAAGTTGAATTTCTTCTGGCATTTTCAACTTAATTAAAATAAATAAGTATATCTTTTTTTTCTTTAAAAAAAACAACAACCAACAAACGAACAAACACATTCAGCATCTGCAAACCTCATTTACCTCGGAGGTTGCTGAGAATGTCCTTTGCCTCCTGGTATGTGGACAGGCCTTTCTTTGCTGCGTCCTCTGCCAGGGCCTTGGCTGCGTCTGCCCGTGCCAGCAACTGATCCGCTGTCTGAACAGCACAAAGTAAAAGTTGACAAACGTGAGTGGGCAAGAAAAAAAAAAAAGAAAGAAAAAAAAAAGAAAGAAAGGGGAAAAAAAAAAAGAAGGGATGGAAATTTCATTTAGCCGTGCAATTATTTACCACTTGAACTAAAGCGATTTCAGAGCTCTTTTCTGTGTTTGAATAACTGTAATTAGATGCACAGGCAACAGCCAAAGAAGTGCATAAAATAAAATAATAAAAAAATGTACAAGCAGCAAAATGTAAGGCATCTCTTTTGATTGAATCTGCCAGGATCCCTTTACAAAGCCTGGGTGTGTATCCATAGTGTCATTTTCTTACTATAAAGTGTGTGCTCAGGGATCAGCTCTTTCATTAGCCTGACATTTCACCCAGTTATAACAGGACGAGGCTGTGGACTAAAAGATTCATCATCTTTCTCATCTTTCATCACTTTTAAATCTGGACCTCCCTGCAGCCTGGCCTTCATTCTCTCGAATAACTGTGTAACGAAGCTCATTAAACAATCTCTAAGCCTGCACGTCGGTCTGTAAACAAATAAATGGGGCCATTATGAAGAAAAGGAAGGAAATGTTGCTTGCTTAAACACCAGTTATCACTAATACACCAAACTGAATGTATTCATACAACAGCAGAAGCACAGCTGAGTGTGTGTGTGTGTGTGTGTGTGTGTGTGTATATTTTATATATATATAAATATAAAAGAAAAGCACCTGTTGCTCAGTCTTCCCCTTCTCCAGCAGTCTGCGGACTTCATTTTCCTTGCCTCGCAAGTCTTCTCTTAGATCATTGTATTCCCTCTCGGTTTTATCGAGAAGCTTATCCAGGTCCGATGCCTCCTTCTTGATTTTATTGGCTTCGTCCTAAAAGCACAACAGTTATTCATATAGTCATTTTCATGAAGTACAGTACTGCGTCCCTCAATAGTTGGATTATGTTCATGTTCTGAGGTATACGTGGAATTGATTTTACACTCTAAAATCTTTTAACTTTATAAAAAAAAAAAAAAAATCTCTACCTCTAGTGATTTGATATCAAACGGAGGAAGGCTGGTCAGATTTGCGTAGATCTTCATAGCCTTGTCTCCTGCTTCTTCTGCTTCAGTTCGTACTTTAGTGGCCTGTTTCTCCAGGTTCTTCGCCAGATCCTTGGCCTCATTGTACCTGCGGAAGAGTTCGTTTACAGTTCATGAAGCGTACTGCATGTACAGAGTAGCAACTCTCTTACTCAAAAGACACACACTTCTTGTTCAGGTCATCGATGTCCTTGTTGATCTTGTTCTCGCCGTCCAGAGTCTTTATCAGCAGGTTGTAGGCCTTAGTCGACGTGTCATTGGCGTCTTTCGCGATCTTCTCAATCTGATCCGCGTCGGTCTTGTGCCTATGTAGAGGAATAAAACCGGTCAACCAAAGTGCTACCCTGGGGCGGTACCCTCCGAAAACTGATTAGTCAACTGATTATCAGTTTTTCAAACTGATACTGAATGAAAACATAACAGAAGTAAAATATTGCTGAACTTTATGAGAAAAATAAACAGTACTGACTGTACCATGAAACTGTACTGTACTTATATATATATATATATATATATATACACATATACACACACACACACAGACACACACACTTTAATATAAATATTAAAGTAAATAAGATATACATCCAATATAACTACTATCTTTAAATCTTACTTCTCTGCCAAATTGCGAGCCTCCTCAGCCAGGAGCGTCATGTTGTTCGGCTCTCCAGTAGTTGTGGGAATTTTGATATCCTGATGAGAAGAAAAACACATTCATTACTCTCTAACACACTCACGTCATCACGTTAGTCCAAAGTAATGGTAAACGTCAACTCTATTAAAACATGCCGTCTTCTACAACAACCCACCACTTTGCTGATAGCATCCTTCGCCTTGTCCAGCTCCTCTCTAGCCCGCTCGATGAGTTTTTCAGTCTCGCGCACTCTGCTGCGTGCCTTATCCGCCAGGTTTCCAGTGTCTTCCACCGTGTTCCTGATGTTCTGCAGCCGGTTCCACTGCGTCGTCAGCGTGTTGTTGATGCTCTTAAGGCGATCTAAGAGGTCTTTGTCCACCTCTGCGGAGGTTAGCAAGACACACGCGTGAGCAACATGTTGGAAAATCATGCAAAACAGCACGTGAGTGAGACTGTATGCTGGCGTCTATGGCAGGCGGTACCTTTGCTGGCCTGAGCCTCCTTTAGTAAATCCATGATGGTTTTCTCAGCCTCTTTGAGGCGGTCTTCGAAGGCTTTGTCGCTCACCGTATCCTGGCTGCCCAAGTTGTCGATCAGATTCTGCAGGTCGTGGAGCTTCTGTCTCTGCTGGTTCACCTGCGGGACAAACGGAGAAAAGACACGTTCGCTGCTGCTGTTACAACAGAGGCGTTGTACAATATTACCATTAATAATAGTTTTTGCGGTGTACCATAGTATGATCTTTTGTGGTCAGAACGTTAAAAGATCTGTAAACAAACTATTATATATTAAAATCTGACCAATATGGCCAGAAATTCAGGAGAATAACTGATCATGCTCTCTGTGTGGAAAGGGAATCTGTCCTAGCCAAACATGGGCATCGGTTAGCTTACTTGCGCTTTCAAAGCGTGTTCAGCCAACATGTGGTGTTGCAAGGGCAGCGGATTGGAAACACGAGACGTCACCATTTTGCAATACGAGTGAGTGCTAGAATGGATTTTGTTCCTGGTTCTACTTTACGGCATGATGCACATCTGATCTCTGGAGGTTTGCATGTGTCTGGAGTTTACATCCAGTGAGAGCGAGTGGAAACATCTTGCTGATGAAAGCAGTCGGAGGTGAATTGCCAGACTGGTTCGAGCTGACGGGGAGACTACAGTAACTCCAATAACCACTCTTTACATCCATGTTGAGCAGAAAAGCATCTCAGAATAGCGGATGGCTGGATCAGGTTCCACTCCTATCAGCCAGGAACAGGAATCTGAGCCTGAGAAACTGGACAAATGTGCAAGGCAAGTGCTTCTGATCACTGAACTGATCACTTTTTATTCCTCCGCCACTTTGCATGACTTTTTGTCTTCTTGAGAACGAGGGGTTAGAACGATCGTAGGATTTGTATGCAATTATCTCTGCAACCAGCAGATGAACTGATTCGATTCTGGAATTTATCTATACAGCGTCAAGGTCACAGCAAGGTCAAATGTCTGAAATCTTCAATAGAAGTATATTTTAAGGGTGTTTGAGGCATACGAATTACTAACTAGACTTGTTGATGAATTAGCAAAAATAATAGCTCAAAATGTTGAGTTGTAGGTAGGTAATATAGGTCATTTCAATATTATGTATTCAAGTTAGACACCTGCGACCTAAATAATATAAATGTCTTGTCTGTAGCGTTAGACAGCTCTTACCTTGTTCCTGACGAGACTGTAGCAGTTGGGACACTGTTGGCAGCCAAAAATGGAGCGGTTGTAGAAATAGTTCTCCTCGCACATATCGCAGCGACTACCAACGAAGCCGGGGCGACACTCGCAGCGGCCGTCATCTCTGCACTGAGCTGTCCGGGAGCCCTCGGGGTCGCAGTCGCAGGCTGTGAGAAGAGAGAGGGGCAAGATCACAGAGACTTCCGCTAAAGATAGAAACACACCCGTGCACGAGACGAGAATGAAATCTTAATCGAGTCTCTTACGTTTGCATCCGGACGAGCTGAAGCCAAAGAAGTTGACTTCACAGCGCTCACAGTGCTGACCTGTGGCCCCGGGCTGACACTCGCACTGTCCACTCACAACGTCACACTGGCCGTTAGTGGAGCCAATAGGGTTGCAGTTGCACCTGAAAGACCAATCGTTTAAAATGGCAAATCATTCACGTCAAAACGAAATCAGCGTTGTGGTTACTGTAATGTGCATTAAGGTACCGTTGGCAGCCTTTTCCACTCTGCAGGTTGTAATAGCCGGGCTCACAGGCGCTGCAGTCTCGGTTGACGACGTGAGGGAGACACTCGCACTGCCCCGTTACCTGCATGCAGGTCGTCTGGCCGTTCGCCGTGCCGTACCGATTGCACGAACAAGCTACAGAGGTGAACAGGAGAGGAAGGGTCAAAAGTCCTGCTCTGATATGGTTAGCATTGCAAGCAGTGCACTAGTCTGACTGATTTTTATCATAACATAGTGCACCTCCAGGCAACGTCTTCGCCGACAGACTTGTTGGCTCATTACGGGCAAACCGTTTGGAATATCATCGTTCTTTTGATAATTTCTGTCCGATTGGTCTGAAGGTGACATATGCCAAATCTGGTGGCGATTGGACATCATTTGTGGGATTGTTTTAACAATTTTCAAGATGGTGGAAAATCTAATTACGTGTAAATTGACGTAGGGTCATAGCGTGCGTTGAACTCGTGCATTAATGTCTGGCTTTTAAATTTTGGACACATGGTTCTAAAGTTACGACCATAAACATGCATCCAGATTAGGCCCAAATTTGACCAGATGGTGGCACTAGAGCGTTGGCAGCGCTTGGCCCAAATTTGGTTAGAATGTTTCTTTGACCCTCCCCAATAGGTGTGCTGAATTTCACAACTTTTTTTTTTTTTTTTTTTTTAACCAGATGGTCTGCCATAGACACCCTATGAAGAAGAAGAGGAAGAAGAGGAAGAGGTAAAATAACAATAGGGTGTCTACGCACCTTTGGTGCTTGGCCCCCTAATAGTAATAATAATAGTAATAATAATAATGCTTTAAAGTGTTGTGTAAAGAAAACAAGAGAAATAGAATAGTAAAATATGCAAATAGGATGTAGTGTAGTTGATGTATTGTGCATAAACACAGGAAGTTGGGCCAGCTGTAATTACAATACAGTTTAGCTAAGAACCAGACATGACGCAGTGGGACGGTGAACAAACGGCATACTTGTGTGCGTTTACTCTGCTTCCACATGTCGCTCAAAATGGAAGCTGTCTCATGAGACACGCTTTCGGTGTGGAACCGGCGGTCCTGGAAAGATGTACTCACGTTTGCACTTTTCGGCCTGGTTGCTAGCCAAGGCGTTGCCATAGAAACCGTCCTTGCAGCGATCACAGAAAAAGCCATTGGTGTTGTAGATGCACTTGAGGCACTCGCCACTTTCGCGGTCGCAGTTCCCCACAGCGTTGGGGTCGATGTTGTTGTTGCAATTACACGCCCGGCACGCCTTCCCGTTCCCAAAGAACCCGTCGTCGCACAGCTCGCAACGTTTCCCTAGGTACAGACATGAGACACAATTATGATCGATAGAAATGATAATCGAAAACGGAAACATTAGCAGAAGTAAGATTTGAGCTTGAGCAGATTCAGGAACGGACCTGTGGTGCCGAGCGGACAGTTGGTGCACACCACCTCTTTGGTTTTGGGCACGACTGCGCAGGAGGCGCCTGCAGGACACGGGCACGGTTTACAGTCCGAAGACGAGCCCACCGTGGCATCGCCATAGAAACCATCCTTACACCTCTCGCAGCTCATGCCAGATGTGTTGTCCTCGCAGTTACACATTCCTGTAAAAGAGAGAAAAACAGTGTGAGAGCATGGCCGAATAACACCACGACTATATAAACAAACAAACAAACACTGTAGGTATGAATGTGTTATGAACGTGAGTGACCTGTTACAGGGTCACAGGTGTCGCTGTGGCCATTGCAGTTGCAGGTTTCACAGGGGCTGAATTGACCCAGCTCTGGTCGGCTCCTCCTGTATCCAAG
>JANDJT010000206.1:232439-253225 GCA_024331685.1 Stegophilus panzeri | reverse complement strand
CCTATATTTTGGGTACAATTTTATTTATATTTTGCTTCTACGAGATGATGCACTTTAAGGATCAGTCTAATCTGATGTAAAGATTTGTACATTAGCAGGAATGTAGCACGACATGGAGGTGAAAGCAGCGGTCTATTTATTTAAATATGAAAGTGCAGTAAAAATATGTCGTCCCTAAAATCAATCAATAATCGCGATAAATAATCGAGATCTCAACATTGATCGAAATAATCGGGATTATCATTTTGGCCGTAATCGTGCAGCTCTACTATATGCTACTATAACGTCACCAGTATAATGTTACTATAATGTCACTTTAACCTCAGTATAAAGCCATTCGTACACTATGTCACTATATGCCACTATAATGCCATTATGCTATTATAATGTCACTATAACACCACTGTCATTTATAAAGCCACTCTAACGCAACTATAACTCCACTATAATGTCACCACGATGAAGCAGAAGGATTTTACTTCTCGTGTCTAACACTTGTTTCCATTTGAGGAACCCCACCTCCTTTCACAGATACCATTGTGTACTGAGAAAAGTATGGACAGTTCTGGATTCAGGTCGGTAACCGCACCATGCCGTACTGCACGGTCCAGTGAAGAAAGCGTTACATCGGAGTTGGTACTCACGCAGACACTCGTTGGCACTGTCGGAGGTGGCTCTTCTCCATGGGCGGTCGTTATAGAAGGGCTTACACATGTTGCAGTCATCACCCTCTGTGTTGTGCTTGCAGTTACACACCAGCTTGCTGTACTCATTCTTCACACACTCGCTGGCATGACCGTTACATTTGCACCTGGAGGGGCGAGAAAAAGAGCAGGTGGTCACACACACTAGGGATGTCACGATACCGCGGTATTTTAGTTATCAAACACTGTCTGACGATGAGTGGAGGTGCAGTCCTAAACGCGCATGCGCACCCCCCTTATACTCTGAATGCAAGCATTAGTTTAAATTCACTGATCTGGTGTCAGGACAGAAAGATTTATTAAAAGCATGAACATGTGAATAATTATTAGTGACATTAGGCTACATGTAGCGGACAGGACACGGGCTGAGTGGAGACGCATGGTGTCCATTAGGAGGTAGTTTATAACACTGCAATGTGTTAGCGTCGTTAACAAATAACAGGCTATCGCTAACGTTACATGGAGCATAACATTAGCTGGTTTCATGGCCACAATGCAGCTTCTCAAACAAACATAATATAGGACCGTCTTTCAGGTGCTTCTCCAAATTCCAGGTGTTTCCTCACTTTGTCTGAAATGAACGATAGCATCGGTTGCACACTGACAACCGATACTAGCTTTCCTCTCTTTTCCTCTCAACGAGTCGGGGCAGAGCTAAACTTGTTAAGCTAAGCTAATCTTCTGTAGTTTTTTCCCATGTGCTTGTAGGTGTTCTTCTTCTTCTTCACCACTTGTGGACCGACAAACACTTACGCGTATTTGCTGCCCCCATCAGGTCCAAAAGAATCACAACCTCGGTACTTTTGTTACAATTGGTACCAATGCTGCTGCAGAAAAACAAGTACAGTCACGTTTTAAGAATGTTGGTACCGACTTGGTACCGAAGTATCAGTTCTCGTGACATCCCTAACACACCACACACACACACAACTCTATACCATATTCTATAGCACTACGATAAAGCACACTCGCGGTGTGTATACACATCCTGTCTGTGTTTTGGGTTTAATATAGAGGCAAGGCTATGAGACAAGAGTGGAATGATGAATGTCACGAAACAGTGAACTGTTCAAACAGCGAACACGCTGACTGTTTACGGAGCCTATCACTATGTCACCACGCCTTTGTAGTGCCTAATGACTTGTCTTTATAGGTCCGACCTTTGAATCTCTCACCGAGAGCAGCAGCATATTGTCTTCTATCACCCCCCCGCGTGCATGAATAAAGAGCCCTGCACTAACAGGCCCCCTTTAAATAGTCTCAGGTAGGGCTGTCTGAACAAATGCCACTGTTTGAAGAGGATTTCTTTCTAATACACATGTTGCCGAAAGCGGGAAAAAAAAAAAAAAGAAAAAAAAAAAACTTCAAAAACTTCAACTTGCATGCTAAATACAGCAACTGAACATCTGGTGCAATCTTATTATCTACTTAAATGCTAAAAGGAGCCTCCAGAGAGGACAACAACAGTCGAGATTACCAAATCAAATGGTCAACGCTACCGCAGCCGTTTAGAAGCAGTCTGTCGTGGCACAATGGATCGTTTGTGCTCCTGGCCGCTGCTCAAGCACGAGGCGGCAGGAACATTCTCCTGCAGACACTTTGACGAGGGGCTCCGCCGAACAAGAGAGGACTTGTGCGGCTAGTCACCTCTCGGCTATTGTCTCAGGTGTTTCTTGGCAAAGCCTTATGGAAAACGTGACGGAAGGAACAGAGAAAGCGTGCAGGTCATGTTCGGCTGTCAAAGCATTCTGAATTGTAGTGGTGTTATAATTAAAGTCGGTGAAGAATCAAGAAAGCCGGGAGTCACGCAACACCATAATCATTTGTTTAGTGCTTCAAATATTTGAATTTAGACCAGAAGTGGGCGTGGCCTTAAAAAAAGTTGATGTTTTTTTTTCAGTGAACTACAAACCCTGCCACTATGTCTCGATAAACCCTGGAGGGGAAAGAAAAAAAAAAGTTGGAGTTGGAATCCAAGCACTGTCATCATGTGGTGCTGCACGGTGTGCGAATTCTGGCTCTGGCAGTTCCTCAACCTCAGCTACATCACTCAAGTCATGTGCATGAAAGTCACGTTTTGAATTCCGCAGTGTTATTTTTGTCTGGACCTGCTGGCAATATTTAATAATAAATTTAGCTGCTCCTATTTCCCAAAATATAAACAAACTCGTAGCGTAATCGAAACCACTGCAAACCTGACCAGGCAGTCACTAAGGACCAGCGCACATTGTTTGAGCCTTATATCCGAGCCCTCCCTGAAACCTCCCACTCTCACAACTTTCTCGTACTGCTCCCGATGCACACCTCTAGTGGTAACCAGACGCTCTGTGAAACTTTCTGGAAAGAAATGTTTTTTGTTTTGTTTTTCCCCTGAAAGGTTGCTCTCAGGGTTCACTAGAGTTACGATATCACGGTTACTCACGGTGTATGATCATACAGTTACCTCACCGCTGAGCTTTTTCAAAATACTACCATCTACTTTAGGGGTTCCCAAATTAGGGGTCATGATCCAACGTGTCCTTGATTTACAAATGGGGTCATGAGAGAAACTCGTCACAATATTAGAAATATCAAAAGATCCATTCGGTGTACTGATATTTTGAAAGGTTACTGGAAGTCATATCCGGAGAAGCCTTGTTTAAATCAATAAGTGCTGTTTTATTAAATAAAAATGGACACATTTCCCCGACCATCTAACTCTACGAAACAAACTAGTTTTGTGTCTCAAAGTGCATGCTTATGTACTATTCAAGACGAGCAAAATCCACACCAATAGGTCTTCGGTTGCGACCGTTGCAGGAGCGGCTGAGAAGGGTCTGCTGTCGTTATACGGTACGAGAGCGGCCTCTAGAGGTGACAAATTCTATTGTGTTATTTGTAGTGTTTTATTTGTTTGTTTTTTTATTTTGGACCTCTCTATTTTTATTAGTTATTTGCAGTGTTACTTTTTGGCTCAGTTTGGATGTATATCTTTAATTTACTTTAATATTTATTAATAGTTCATATATATTAACATTTATATATTTATTTAATTTAGAAAAGTACAGTACATTTTCATGGTACAGTCAGTAATCTTTATTTTTGGTATAAATTTCAGGAATGTTTTTCTTTGACTATTATGTTTTCATTTGGCATAAATTTAAAAAACTAATCGGTAGATTAATCGGTTATTGGCAGGTACCGCCCCCAACTTAGTTATCAGTAACGGTAACATCCACTATCGGTCGAACTCTACTTATCACATACCAACACTAAATGGTTTTCCCATTATGTTTAGTGTTAGAATTTTTAAAACAGCTCATGTTATCATGATCTGTGAAGCAGTCTTCTGGACTTTCGAGCTCAGAAAATACTTTTGAATGTAAAGCCCTTTTCAAACCCTAACACCCTGAGGAAGCCCTGTGCATTATTAGTTGCTGGGTCTGGGGGTCTGTGGACCGGCAAGATTAATCAACACCTCTGGCTCTTATACGCATATAGGCCCGGCCGGCCCTGTTCTGCTCCCTCCGCCTTGTAATCCTGCACTCCAGTGCAGGAATGTCAGGAATGCGGGCTGTGTCATGGAAATCTAATCGACATTTCAAACACATTACGTTGAAAAAACATGATGCGGAGCGGAGGAGTTGTTGCTTAACACGCTCTAAACACTAGTCTGATCCCATAAAGATTTTTTTTTATTTAAACAGCTCATTCCAGGCTCTGAGTCGTGCAGCAAAACCTGGATGTGATTCAGGAGTCACATCTCTAGGAATCTGTGCTAGTGTCCACAGGCTGGCAGCGTGCTCTACACTTCAGCTCAACGTTTACATCACCGCTATTGCACTTGTTCAAACCTGGATGAAAAGAGCTTGGGTTCGTTTTTGTCAAACTCAAGTTCGTTTGTTTTGGTTTTTTGTGGGCGTTGTGGGAAAGGGGGGGGGGGGGGGGGGGGGGGGGGGGGTGGGAGGTTTGAAAGTGCTTGTGTAGAGCGTTAAGAATTTCTGTGTTTAGACTACTTCCTCAATTTGCATTGGTGTGACAGACGCAACAAGTTTGAAAATAAATAAATAAAAGCAGTCAATCAATATCAGGAACAGCGTGTGAAAAGAAACTATTGTAGATTTACAGTAACGATGCACTGATTTTCATTACAAGGCGCTCACCTTCCTCCGACGGCGAAGTCGGAGATGGCGTAGTAGTACGACTTCAGGACCTTGGGGTCATTGAACACTTCGTCTCCGAACGTGTTCAGCCTGTTCAGGGTCACTTTGATGTCTGTTGCAGTCACCCAATCCTGCAAAACAGAAGAACGCTTCAGCAAGACGCTTTCACAGACAAAGCAAAGTACAGTTTCTTAATCTCCTGTGTGTGTGTGTGTGTGTGTGTGTGTGTGTGTATATAACAGTGAGTCGCTAGACAAAAGTAAACCGAAGATACAGATGGTTTGTGGTGACACAGGGACGGTAAGTACGTGGTATGGAGATAGTGGAGCGGAAAGAAAACACTGTACTTCCAACATCTGGATTTAGGACACATGTGGAAAATAAGGTCACTGCATATATCCAGTGATACTGAGAGACCAAAATGAGTAACCTCATAGAAGATTTTAAATGATCTGTGTTTATGGACGATTATGGATGAATGTCGGATTTAAAGCCATATTAGTGCTGCGAGAACACCTCCCCTAGGATATGAATCTGCTATAAGCTTTCAGGTGCAAAAAAAAAAAAAAAAAAAAAATCCTAGGAAAGCCTTCACGAATCTAAGCATGAGAAAAATCTGTAATGTGTAAAGCCCAGCTGGCAAAGAGCTGCAGAAAACCCTCAAGCCTTTCTGACACGTTATCCATAGCACACAGCTGTGATTCAGTGCATGTTCCTGCTCAGACAGGCTGCCAAAATCTCTCCCTCTCTCACACACACACACACACGGTTTGACCCACTAGAACATCTAATGATTAGCAGTAATCTCAGCACAATAGCTGAGCATAAAGTAATACATGTGTGTAGTTTAGTATAAAATAAACAAGTCTCCACATCAACTAATGTGTTGGAAATAAATGGTTAAAGCTCTTTAAACCTGTGTTGCAAGACAAAAAAATTGCTCGGCTACAGATAAAGACACATCAGATAAAGTCTCAGCCTCGCACAATTTCGATAACGTCAAACAATTTCTGGCAAAGTTTCGTGTATTTAATCACGCATAGTTCCCGAGCACATCTGGCTCTGGATGTCCAAATGGCGAGCAGACGTACAAACGCTTTCCAGCTGTGACCGCACGCTGCCAAGTGTAATCAGAGCTAGGGTGGGAAAACTGGAGGCGTCAGCTCGCAACGTGCTGCAACTCCTGGAAGTGACCAGTGAACGGTAGACGAGTCCGTCTTGGACACATCAGGAATATCTCCTACATGTACACGTGCACATGGATATAGTGAGAGCTTCTCTTATCGCCAGTCCATGCCCAATTCTACTCCCTCAGCACATCCTGCCCGCACACCCCAAACATCAGGTGTGTTCACAACCAGACGATATGCTGACTCACTGCTCTCACCTCCGTCACCGGGTTTAAATAGACTGAGGGAAAGCGTCTCAGCACACGGAGTGTTCAAATATTCTACCAAGGAAACCAGGTTCAACAAAATGGAGTCTAAGCCCTGCTTCTCGAGGGACATCAGATTATCAAGTATAACAGCCATAATGGCTAGTTAAATGTCAATGAGCAGGGTTGCCAGGTCTCAACAGATGCCTAACCCCAACTACACCTTACAGTGCACCTATTATGTTTTTTTTTAAATCTCACCTTTCATGTAGTGTGTTATATACGTAGCTGTGTGTGAATGTAAAACATCTGCAAAGTTTCAAAAATCAACGTGCAGGACAAACGGAGTTAGTGACTTCCAAAAGAAGGAACCGATTCTGAACAGCTGAAACGAGTCGTTAGTGATTCCAGAATCACTTCCTGTACTAACCTACGTAGGTTTTAGGGATGTCATGAGAACTGATACTTCAGTACCAAGTCGGTACCAACATTCTTAAAACGTGACGGTACTTGTTTTTCTGCAGTAGCATAGGTACCGTTATTAATGAAGGTACCGAGGTTGCAATTCTTCCGGAACTGAAGATGGCAGCAAATGCGCGTAAGTGTTTTAGTCGGTCCAGAAGTGGTAAAGAAGAAGAAAAACGCCTACAAGCACACGGGAAAAAACTACAGAAGTTTAGCTCTGCCCCGACTCGTTGAGAGGAAAAGAGAGGAAAGCTAGCATTGGTTTCCGGTGTGCAACCGATGCTATCGTTCATTTCAAACAAAGCGAGGAAACACCTGGACTTCGGCGAAGCACCTGAAAGACGGTCCTATATTATGTTTGTTTGAGGCAGCTGCATTGTGGCCGTGAAACCAGCTAACGTTATGCTCCATGTAATGTTAGCGATAGCCAGTTATTTGTTAACAACGCTAACACATTGCAGTGTTATAAACTATCTCCTAATGGACACCATGCATCTCCATTCAGCCCGTGTCCTGTCCGCTACATGTAGCCTGATGTCACTCATAATTATTCACATGTTCATGCTTTTAATAAATCTTTCTGTCCTGACACCAGATCAGTGAATTTAAACTAATGCTTGCATTCAGAGTATAAGGGGTGTGTGCACGCATGCGTCTGTGTGTACGCGTGTTTAGGAGTGCACCTTAGCACTTGTAGCCTCCACTGTTTTATTAGTCATTGTCAGACAGTGTTTGATAGCTAAACTCTCTCTCTCCCTCTCTCGGTCTCTCCCTCTCATACCACACCTTGGTATCGACTTTAAAAAATAAAAAAAGCAACCCAGGAAACATTTATTCTCAAAGTCCATGCAAGCAATCTATCCTTTGCTACAACAGGTTGAAGTTCTGCAACCTGCCTAGCAAAAACAGTTTCATGAAGGAAACTCAGAGCTGGAAAAACACACACTGCTGCTGAGTGAAGGAGTGAGGGAGTGAAGGAGTGAGTGAGGGTGTGTTTGTTACTGTTATGCCTAATAATAAGTGTAGTGGGGCAGTGAGGGAGTGAGGGCAGTGGTGGTTCAGTGGTTAAGGCTCTGGCCAGAATGTTTGGGGTTCGAGCCCCAATACCGCCAAGCTGCCACTGTTTGGCCCTTGAGCAAGGCCCTTAACCATATCTGCTCCAGGGGCGGCGTATCATGGCCGACCCTGCACTCTGACCCCTGCATGCTAACAAGCTGGAATACTTAAAGAAGAGAATTTCACTGTGCTGTAATGTATACGTGACAAACGCTTCTTTGTTTTCTAAAACTCGCAATGAAAGAACGCTAGTCAGAGCTGGACACAAAGTGAGCAAAACTGATGCTAACGCTGAAGCTGGATTTAATGTTGGATGGCGCGTCTCTACCTGAAGCACCGGGCTGTGGTCGAAGTTGTATGCGCTGGGACGTCCCTCGAGCGTAGAGAAGGCCACGTTTCCTCCGGTGAGCGGCGAGATGTCGCTGAACTCATCCGTGCAGAGCGCCTGCTGCTCGTCCTCGCCGGTGCGGACGAAGCCTCGGTTCACCTTGCCGTAGGTCTTCTCGCACGAGCCGCTGTAGTACTGGTACGGGATCCACGGGCCGTCCTCACGCGTGCGCTTGTAGATGACGAAGCTCTCCGGGCGGCTGGTGTGGAACTTCAGACGCACGTAGGTGATGTCGAAGGCCTTTCCTGCGAAATTTAAAAAACAAAACAAACAACCCCGAAAAGATCAGGAACTGCAGTGTAGTAAGTAATGTGTAAATAAATAGAAAAAGACACTTGTTACGTTCAGTTCATTCGGTATCTTCGGTTATAAACATGACGTAGGACAGAGTGTTCAATACAGCAGCAAAGAAACGAAGCGCTCCGGATGACCGGTTCTCAAACTCCAAGCTGTCCAGAGCAGTGTTCCTCCAAAAGGAACATATTCATCCCATTCCCGCCCGCTCCCGAAGGAATTCTGAACAATCCCCGCCGCTCTGGCGGACACCCTTGACCGATCCCAACTGCTGTTATTATTGTTTGCGTATGCACGTTTCTTTTTTTTTTTTTTTTTTTTAAGGCAAACTCATATGCATTTACTTGTCAAAACGTAAATAAAGAAGTATTTGTAATCCACCATGATAAATGAAAGTGCCATACAAACATCTAATACGCTCTCATGTTAAATCGACGTGACCGTTTCTTTTCTTTTGTCACGTGAGCTTCGGACTCGGCCGCTCGCCCCCACATGCACGAGAGTTAACGAGAGCAAAGTCACTCCTGCTACTTTATTTCGGTCCAACGAGATCCCAGTCTCAGGTGTACGCCTCAACCAAGATGCTCTGCTTAAGCAGGAGCATGAGACTCGACCCAATCCGCCTCGTCACGTACACGTGTGCAAGCGTATTTCGTCAAGGTTGGAGTTACGATACGGTTGAATTACGTCAAAATGCTTCAAGATGAGCGATTACAGGAGAACAAAAATCAACGACGTGGATATTTTAACTGTAACTACAATCTAGCACCGTGCAATATGACCATATAATTTATATTATACACACACATACACGTATATATTATACATATTTAAATTATAACATGCACATCTATACTTTATGCGTTGTTATGGTAAATGGACTGCACTTATATAGCACCTTTTAACCTTAGAGGTTCTACAA
Source organism: Stegophilus panzeri (assembly GCA_024331685.1). NCBI lineage: Eukaryota > Metazoa > Chordata > Actinopteri > Siluriformes > Trichomycteridae > Stegophilus > Stegophilus panzeri. The sequence continues at coordinate 243,879 of JANDJT010000206.1, read as the reverse complement.
AACACTGTTTCACACTCACACACACCCACTCACTCACACACACACACACACACACACTCCCACTCACACACACACACACCCTCACACACTCACTCACTCACTCACACTGCAATGGCAGCGGAGCTACCATGCAAGGCACTAGGCCCGCCATCGGGAGCAGTTCAGGGTTCAGTGTCTTGCCCATGGACACTTCGGCATGTGAAGGGGTCGGGGGTCAAACCGCCAACCTTGCGATTAGTGGACAACCCGCTGAGTCACATGGACACTGATCCATTCATGACAGACACAAAGTCTTTGTGTTTTCTCGATAAAAGCAGAGTCGAGTAAAAAGTGTTACGACATACTATATCCCTCCCACGTAATAAGTGTCAGAGTGTGGTCCTAAAGAGCCGAGATTGTACAAAAACTTATTTATATTCTTCTTCCAACGCACCATCCTCTCAGAACATTTTTCCCCCAGTTCTAACTTTAAGCAGCTTGCCAGGTCCTCCAGCATGTAGGAACGTATTCAGCAAGCCTGTGCAGGCTAGGCATGTTCGAGAGGATGAGCATACATCTATACACCGCAAGCCAAACAGAAACCTTATGGAACGGCATTGTTTATTTTGCGTGAAGGAAATGACACCTTCTTTCAACAGGCCCACGGGTTGGGGGCGGGGGGGCGAGGTGAAGGTGTTTGCTCTAGCGAAGAATTTGCTCTCCAAACAATTCTGCAAAAGCTAGCAGGGAGAACCAATTATGTGTGGAGCAAACAGGCTGAACTATGTAGATATAAAGACCAAACAAAATCCACTGCGGCTAAAAGACTGAGGAGGAAGTTTGTTGAGGCCGGGGGGGGGGATTTGGGTTGGTGAATCGACCGATATCGGCGGTGCCTTTGACTGTATTGTGAAGGTTACCATGGTGAAAACCTTGCTGATTTCAGAGACACACGTCGAACTGCCAAGGACAAAGTTCAGCTCGAGGGAGAGAATGTTTTAACGGCAGGATGCAGGGCTTTGTGTGTTAGCGCCACACTATGAATGAAGTGGGCAAACCGTGGCTATCAAAAAACAGAAGATCAAATAACACTTCACGAACAAAGCAGAAAAGTACTAGAAATGTGTTTGGGGAAAGACGACGGTCAAAGCGCTCGAGAGACTCGGGTGAAAAGCTGACACAAAGCGAGAGCAAGGCTCCAACAATACAGGAACTAATCCAGGAGGTGCTCACGTTTCTAATGAGGACTTTAAAATCCACTCTATACAAATAGTTGGCAGCGGGACAGCTATGTATTTCTCACAACCTTTAGCCTTTATCTGAATTACCCTCTGAGCAGCTTTATTACAGAGCACTGGTTTGAGGAGGAACCGTCAGCATTACGATACACTAACAGCACTTTTATTGCCCACTAGTTACCATGGTTTCACTGGTTTCCACTGGTTCGACTCCAGGTCGCAACTTTTACAAGCGATTCTTCTTTTACTTTACTGTACCAGCTACGCAGACTCACCAGAACCATCTACCTTACAAGCTTTCGTTTTCTTCATAATGTCTCTATTTTTTGTCTCGAAGTTAATAAGACAAAAAAAAATAAAATAAATAATAATAATAAAAAAAAAAAAAAACAGTTACTGAGAAACCCCCCAAAGTGCGAAAAACCTCTGAACTGAAGACTCTCCGATGGTGGAAACCTTCCTGACTGTTACAAAGTGCTGACACTGGAGACTCCTTCCAAGAATGTCAAGTAAACATCCACTAACAGAAAACCGCTCCACATCAAAAATCTATCATTTTTCCTTGTACGTTATCATTTTTATGAAAAGGGTCCATCATACAACTCTCTATGAATGAGCTGTTGCTATAGAAACGATAAGACCCGTATTAGACCCATATGACCAATCTAACTAATCAAAATCAAGACTACACCAGTGCTGTGGTACGTCTAACGTCTTATTCTAGGAGCACGTGGAAAAAAAACATTTTGGAGCGACTCACGCGACCTTGCAAAAACAAGACGAGCATCTGCTGGCATGGCAGCACATGCTTTTTTTGTGAGTTAACACACCAAAGCCCTTCATCTGAGCAACACAGCAGGGAAAAATGCTTTCAGAGATACGTACAAAGAGCACTTCAGCTCTAGGTGCTCGGTGGAGCAGTTCTGGAGCTCAGAGGCATGGCTGAGGACAGGGTCATACCCCGCTGGAGATGTGAGCGCCGAACTTAGCTCTGGTAACATCCTGCTTTTGTCCCACTCACTGCAACACCTTAGTGACAGGTGCGGGTTTTAGAGAGCAGTCAGAAGGTTCTCTACAACTCAAAAGCATTCGCAAACTGAATTAGGTTCAAAATATGTTAACACATACAGCCAGATAGTTTCACACTTTGAGATGTTAAAGGCGTGTATTGTGAAACGTTTACGTTCATGCTTGACTGTTATTCCATAATGTGCCGGAAAACACTGCGTATCCTGAGAGCTATGTATCACTTCCTTTGGAACAGCTGCTGGAAGAACAGCAAGACCAGTAAAAAGAAGAAAAAAAAAGAAAAGACTGTGCTGTTCTCCACTGCAGCTGCACGGGAAGCAGCAATAGGTGTTGCTTGGACCTAGGAACCAGCCTGAGGGAAAAATCATGGCCTGAACCTCACTGGAATTGAGCTCTAGTGGTGGCTTAAAAACATTTTTCGTTACGTTTAATATTGTGAAACGCCTGCAACACTTGCGTTACAGTAACTGTACACAGCTGCCCCTCACCAGCCTCTCTTTTCCATCTCTCAACGTTAATAAGACCAAATCAAAATTATAGATTGCCATTTTACAGGAATCTGGAAGCTTGTTCGGAAGGCTTTCCCATGACGGAAAACTATGGAATTAAATTTGTGCCTAAAGTGTTGAACATAACTTTACAAGAAACGAACAATAATATACAATAAGAAAGAATAAAAACCACTCTGAAACAAAAATGTAAGATGGTCTTCAAATAAACAGCGTTCTTTCTTAACAGTTTCCTAAGCTTCGTTTTCGTTGATCACGGGTTACGAACGTGCTGCAAGTTTATGTTCGCCGTTCTGGCACAGTCCTCTAGTGAGGGCGGGGCTTAACAGTGACTTGCGCTCATTGGCTAGTGAGATTTGGATCGACAGCTCGAGTGTCCATCTGAGGAGGAGGAAGACTATGATGACGCTCCATACCGCTCCTGAGAGCTCATCTGGAAAAATCTGTAGGAGACTACCCAAACTTCAAATATTAATTACGAACTAATACACTGACTAAGTAAGTGAGTCAGTAAGTCACTTCCACTACAAAGTAAAAACACTATATCTATACAGAGAACCGCATCCAGAATGCACTACACTGAAGTCCCTACTTCCTGGTCAGGGAGCTGTCGATCCAAATCTCACTAGCCAATGAGAGTAAATCGCTGTTTAGCCCCGCCCACTCGCAGTATTTGTGCCAGAACGGCGAACGTAAACTTGTGGAGCTCAAAACTCTGGCAGTGCATTCGTAACCCATGATTAGTGAAATCTACGCTTGGTAAACTGTTAAAGAACGCTGTTTATTTGATGACCATGTTAAACTTTTTCCACCGAGTCTTCAGTTTCAGAGTGTTTTTATTCGCTCTTCTTGTATATTTTTGTTCGTTTCTTGAAACGTTATGTTCAATATTTTTTGGCATAAATTTCATTCCATAGACAACTTGCTGACACCGGAGACTCTCGTAACAGAAAACGTCACTACATCAACAATCATACGTTGTTAAATGACAACACTATGTTTATTATTAGTCTTGGGTCATGTAGCTGTTACTATTAATATGATGCAGTGATTACAATTACAGCTGGAAATACTATCAGGGTTGCATTACATGTAACATCGTCTGACCAACATGAGCACAAAAGCACTGTGGTACAAGGGTTTGTAAAAAATAAATAAATAAATAAATAAATTTTTTAAAAAAGTCAGTGAATGTGACAATACAAGATCATTTTTGAATGGAAGCAAACAAAGCATCCATTTCCATAATAATATTCAGACGTGATTAACGTGACGTGGTTTGTCTTTTCTAAGCACTGTGTTGCTTTAGCAGACTTTATGTTCCTTTTACCTTTTAGATAAATCCAAAATACAGTACGAGACAGTTCACTAAGCTTCACATAAACCCTTTTGGGACAAGCTGTGGGTTCTGAGCTCCCGACTGTATGACTTGTTCTGTGTCTATAAGGTCAGAGACAGAGTTGGGGGTTGTACCATGTCTCTGGTTCCCTGGTGGAATGCGCTTGTACAGAGCAGAGTGACGCCAGCCGGGGGAAACGGGGGGAACGGGAGGTGGGGGGAAGCTGGGCAGGCTGGCGAGCAAAAGAAAGCGGATGACAAGTGACTACAAGAGACTGTGATTATAGAAGACGAGCAAGAACATTTTTTTTTTTTAAACTGAATTTAACGTGAGATAAAATACCAAAAGTGGTCTTCAAAACATACTGATTAAAGCGATCCAATGCAGTTGGTCCACAACAGGGGGAGCAGAGAAGATGTTATAAATCAGCAGTGTCTTTCTTTAAAAAAAAAACCAAAAACACAACACCGTGTGATGTTAGTGGAGCTTAACTGCTCTTTAAAGAACATGGGAAGAATGTTACGCAGCGTGCTGAGGCTTATACTCTGACCATAAATACAGGCCTCTCAACCCAAGTAATCTAGGACATGCCTGTGAAAGCAAAGCTCTCGAAACCACCACAGAGACTGAACTGCTGAAAAGTCGTTATCTCAGTAGTGTCCTGTATAAACGTCCACGTGGATTCTCAACCAACTTTTCAGAGACGCACATGTTTCAGTTTGAACAGTGCTTGGCTTTATAATATTCTACCTGTTTTGATTAACTGAAAAGATATGCAAATAAGATATAATGTTGTCCTTCACCGAAGAGACGGTTTATTAGTTAAAAATAAATAAATAAATAAAATACTATTTCTTAAGAACCGTATCAGAATCATGTTACTTCTAAGTACTACTATTATTAGAGTGTTGTGATGGAAGGTTAATATATGCGAGGATATTGTTTGCTGTAGCCAGGAACCCCTTTAACAGGGAAATAAATGACCTCACCTGACATGGAGGTTACTGTGAGGCTTGGATTAAATCTGTTTAATTCTATAACTCTCCCCAAAATTTAAGTTACTGCTTATCCTCACTGGAGTTGCGGTGGATCCGGAGTCTATTCTGGGAGCACTGGGCGTGACAAGGGAACACCCTCTGGATCCATTGCAATGCACCATGAACACACACTTCACCCAATTCATCTCAGCCAGTCCACATACTGGTACTTTTTTTGGAAAGTCGGAGGAATCCGGAGAACCGAGAGGAAACCCATGCAGACATGGGAAGAAGATGCATGAAGACACTAACCCGACTTCAGGAACCATGGAGCTGTGAGATAGCAATGCTGCTCTTAAACAAAAAACAGCTATAATCATGACAATTATTTTTAACCAATGAGCCAGATAAAGTACCCTTCTTTAATGATAATCCGGTCATGGATGTCTGGATTAATGTTTAATGTTTACACAGGCCATCTGGTGAACAAATAGAACAAGCTGAGTATTTGGAACCTCATTTATCATGAATGGTTTGTTCAGTTAGGAAGCAAGTGCAGAAAGCTACTACTGCATGGAAGAACTCAGAACCTTAAAACCTGGCTTTGCTTTCCACAACAAATGTTTCCACACTAGTGATTACTCAACCACTGCAGACTTGGAATGTTTAACATACTTGGAGCATCAGATGCTCGGAGTCATTGTGTTTTTCTGCCTTTCGACGCCAGACCACACAACTGCGCTGTTCCTCCTTCAGTGTTCTGCTACAATATCTGAGGGAAGTGATTAAAAAACAATAAGAGCCTCATTGAGCTCTTGTGTGCTACATGGTAGTTTAGCAGTCAAAGGAGCCACAAACGTGCCAGAAACATTCATTCATTCGCTCAAGTTACAAAAGACTCATTTAAAACATGGAGAGCTTGTCCTTACAAAATGTCCATCAATCACAGTTTGAAAGAAGGTGCTAACAAGTGGTGCTATTTGGAAAATCAGATCAGATGACATGCTAGTTTCGCTGGTTTGCGTGTGATACACAATGCTAGCATGGAAACAGGAAATGAACTGGCTTAAACAAAGCCTTTTTTCAAGCTAGGTTAAAAATTCTTGTCAAAGGATAGTTATCTCAGCTTCTACTTAAGCCCATGACCAGCCCCAAGATCCACACAAGATAGCGCTTTTCCCATTAGCATTTTTCCCCCTTCATTCACAAGTTTAAAAGTCAGTCCCACCTTTTTGATTTGAGAAACTCCTTTGAGCGTGGACATTACCCAACTCGACAAAAATAAATAAATAAAGGAGTTCACGCCTTTTCAGTTCACCTTCAAATCACGCCAGAGACCTTCAAAAGGTGTTAACTTTGCCTGAGTGAGCCTGAGCTAACTCTGCTAAAGCAAACAACTGACAACAAATCATCAGAACAGACAAAACACACAGGGCCTCTTTGCTAGCTAGAATTCACAAATCACAATGTTTACTTGAAAATCTTACAAAAACAACATTGTTGCCTTCAACAGCAGGCAGAAAAACAAAAGAATTCATCACAAAAACACTAGCGGATGATGGTGGTGGTGGTGGTGGTGGTGGTTGAGATTGCTCCATGCTAACAATATAAATGTCAGACCAAACAGCACGAGCTTGTTCTGACTGATGCTTTGACTAAGAAAGCCGAAGTGTGCCACATCAAGAGTCAAACATCGTAGATGTTATGGTTAAAACATAAATGCTTCCACCTCTGCACCTGCAGGTTTTTCTGTCCTGGGTACACCTAAAAGTGATCCGTAATCATTTTCTATTTGCCCTTTTACCGCAGCAGTGCTGAATTCTCATACACATGACAGCTTTATATTACTGCGCTCGCTTTAATACTTTATCGTTTCTATAGTAACAACTCATACACAGGGACTTGTACGGTGGACGCTCACATAATCGAAGCCTAATAATAAACTAATTAAGAAAATCGCATAATTGTTGATATGGTGAAGCTTCCTGTAAGTAGAGTCTCCGGTGGCAGCATTTTGTACAAGTCAGGAAGTTTTCCACCAACGGAACAACTGTTCACATCTGTTACCGAGTAACCCTGTCTCATGGATGTTCCACAACAATTAATTTAACCATAAATGGTTAAAAAGCACAAAGTGATAATATTGTAATGCTTAGCAAATCACTGTAGCATACTATGGAATGAAAACTGTACCAAAAAAATATTGAACGTAGCTTTACAAGAAACAAACAATAATCTCCAATGAGAAAGAATAGAAACACTCTGAAACTGAAAACAGTGAACTCGGTGGCTAAAATGTAATCTAGTCTTCACATAAACAGCATTCTTTAACAGTTTTCTAAGCTTCATTTTCACTATTCATGGTTTATGAATGCGCTGCCAGAGTTTTCGTTTACGCTCACCATTCTGACAAAAAACCTCTAGTGTGGGTGGGGCTTAACAGCGATTTACTCTGATTGGCTAGTGAGATTTGGATTGACAGCTTGTGTCCAGCTGAGGAGGAGGAGGATGGTGTTGATGATGATGCCCTTGATGCTTTATCAAAAACAAAATAGTCGTATGAGATTACCCAAACCTTAAGTATTATTTACGAATTAAAACACTGAATAAGTAAGTCAGTCATTTCCACTACAAAGTACAAACACTAGAACTATACAGAGAACCGCATCCTGAACACTCTCCAAAATTCACGACACTGAACTCTCTACTTCCTGGTCAGGGATCTGTCGATCCTAACCTCACTAACCAATGAGAGTAAATCACTGTTAAGCCCCACCTATACAAGAGATTTGTGCCAGAATGGCGAACGTAAACTTGCGTAAATGAAAACTCCACGAAAACTGTTAACAAAGAATACTGTTTATTTGAAGACCATGTTACATTTTTGCCACTGAGTTCACTGTTTTCAGTTTTGAGTGTATTCCTGCTCTCTCATTGTAGATTTCGTGAAAAGATACGTTCAATACTTTGGGCACAAATTTAATTCCATAGTATAAGAGGAATAAAACGTAGCGAAAAGTAATCCATTTCCGTGTGACAACAGTGACTCGGCTTTGTGTCGAGCTGAGTCACGCCTCAAGTGTTCTCGGTTCTCGTTTGGAACAGCCTGAAAATTCTGACAGAAATTTCTGTGAGAAAAAGATGTTAAATCTGAGGTTAATCCCCCCCCCCCCACCTCACCACCCCCCCAGGAGTCTCCAGCTCAGGGGGCCAAAGCCAGGCAAGGTGCTGCTCGTCCTCTACACCTTATCCACCAGCACACACACAAAAGCAAGCTTCAAACACTTCCAATCAGCTTTGGAAAGATAGAAAAGTCTAAAAACTCGAGGCAGGCTCCAAAACACACACGTGTGAGTCATGTGCTCAACGTCTTACGCCATGTTAAGCTGAGAAAAACACTTCATTTCAAATTACTAGCAGATGTGAACATTGTGTTTCATGTCATGATATTTATTTTTGAGTTTCAGTTACTACGACCTCCTGACTGTCACACTGCTCGGATTGTAGTGTGCGCTCTACGGGGAAAAAAAACACAACAACATTAAAAACCCTCATAGAATTTGCAATGGTTATAATGGGAATTGTATTGGTTTTAATGGAATCTGTAATGGGTCTCTACTGATAATTTGTTGCCTTCTATAATGGCATGTTATGTCCAGTGGATACCATTGAGGACTAATAATGGTAATGGTTTTAATGGTCAGCTGACGGTTTGTAATGGAAACCATTAGAATTTCTGTGAGGATTTCTATTTTTTTTTCCTTTCAGCAGGGTGTTTGCTGGACTAGACCAAGTGAGGTAATAGTGAACCTGTGCCTATACAAACATTCCTCTTTCAAAGTCCCAAGTACAGCCTACGAGTGCACACATGCACGTACACATACACACACATACAGGAAAAGAGACCGAGAGAGCAAGAGAAAGAGAGAGAGAGAGAGAGAGAGAGAGAGAGAGATGTCCCCCCTGGGAGAAGCCAGGATTAGGGGGCGCTGTGAGAATCCACAGGGACGCCTCAGCCCAACGCTTTGGCCCAATTAAATTTCCTCCCATGACCTCATCACATTCTTCCTCCATGCACTGAACAATCGCAGCCTTGACTTTCTTGACGTGTGGGCATGACCGTCCTCTCTTCCCCCTGCACAGAAGTTTTTCCACCAGCTGCCCATCAGCCAGCTGGGAGATATGCAGAACATCTGTTTGAGTCTTCACTCCCACGGAACCTTCCGTGAGACTGATCCATGCGGTATTCGGTTACATTTTCAAGATCTTTCTCTAAACACAACTAAGCACTTTAAAAAAAAAGAGCAAGCCTCAAGTTATATACATCCGGCCCAACACGCCGAACGCGTACCAAGAGCTCTCCTGGTGTTAAAGCATGTCTGTCTACATCAGTGGTCACCAACCCTGTTCCTGGAGATCTGCCTTCCTGAAGATCATAACCGGGCACACCTGACCATCTAATCACTGCCTTAAGAAGTTCCTGATCAAATAAAACAGCTGTGTTAGAGTTTGGTTGGAGAGGAAACCTGCAGCCAGGTAGATCTCAAGGAAGGGGGTTGGTGAGCACTGGTCTACGTGATCAGCCAGCATGAGCATTAATTACTCACTTCCCTGAAGTTGTCCATGTTCACGTCTCACAACGATCTCATCACAACCACCAGCCCAGAATGGAGAAATTGGCGAGAATTCGAGAGGGTCAGCTAAATCACCAGTTTGGTAGCACCCCACTGACTGAAACAAAGTCTCCTCATGGTCAAAAATGTTGTTCTGAAATAAAACGTCGTTCGGAAATATGTCGGGGTTAAAAGTGGAAACAAACAAAAACAAGCAAATACATTTTTTATTAAAGTACATAAATATATTTTGGAAGGCTTTATTGTCTTTGGAAAACAGTTATTTGAAAACAAATATGAAATGTATGTTAATTATTTGTAAAAAAAAAAAAAAAAAAAAAAAATCCTTTTCATACCTAATTAATAAAATAAACAAATAAATAAAAAACAACAAAATAAACAGATTTTTATTATAAAATATCAACATACAATATATAATTAAATCAGTCCGTACAGGATTTCACAGTTTTTCTTTTTTTGTGATTGTTGTGCTCAAAAAAAATGCTCGATTTAGCGGCCGCTCTTCTCAAAAAGTATTTTGTGCTTTTTTTGTGGAAAACTTCTTGAATTGGCGAAAGTGCAGTTGCACAAATTTATTTTGCATGATTTTTCACAGTGATTTTTTTTTTTTTTTTGGTAAATGAGACCTTTTAGCTGTACTCACATTCGACGCACGTGAATCGAAAAGGGTTTGGCTGAACGCACGTCGTGATGACGTCACATGACGCGTCTCGGCCCGAATCTGTGGAAAATCTGGTCGTTTTGAAAAATAATTTGTTTTAATCGCACGCTCCTCCGAATATCGTGGAGTTCGTGTGATTTCACGTTCAGTTCTGCGATGGTGAAATCCTGACTGAAATATAACAAAAATATTGATAATCTCTCTGCTAAGAAATGGGCTGGCATTTTACAATAAAGATTTTATATATACATTGTAAAAATGTAATTATTTCAAAATAAAACTACTGAATTGAGTTATAACTTGATGTCTGTACATTTATTTGTGTATTTATAATTTTTTTGTTTCATCCTGTCTAAAACTGTTGCAATTCTGATGTTAAATGAATGTTTTTTTAAATCCTCTGCACTGTTACCCCGCTGGTCTACGTCCTCCTGTGTGGAGTAACGAGTAACTTTGGCAGGAGAAGCTTGGGAGTCATGGATACTTTACAAAAAAATCTCTGGCCATTAGCCACTTCAACACAGCCTCCCGGTTTAACCTCCAAACTCGTGCAGCAGGGCTCGCTTTAAAAAGATCCAGGACTACATTTCCCTTTCTGTCACTGGGAAAGAATAGACACCATGATGCTCACTTGCTAAGATTAGCAAAAGGAATAAAGCAAATCTTGTCCAGATTAAGCAGTGAGCAAACAGAGAGCTTTTATTTGGAGATTATGGGTAGAAGAGGAGGAGGAGGAGGAGGAGGAGGAGGGGGGGGGCCCACATTTACAATGGAGGAATGTGAAGAATGCGCTCAAATGCGTTGTCGGAGACGAGCCGATGAGAAAGAGAACTTCTGATGATGGGATTAAGGAGAGAAAATTGTACCTTCGCTCTTCTAATCTCCATATTTGACCAGATTTCTCTTCAAACAAAGTCCTCTGTCCCAGTGTTCGTATATAAGCAGGTGCAAATGTTAAGAGGTCAGAGGTGAACGTGGGAGTTGCATGCTTTCAATTACTATGTTAAAATAATTAAAGAGGTCAGGACAAACTCTGCTTTAGTTTAAACAGCAGGAGCAAGTGTGTGTGTGTGT
>JANDJT010000206.1:196821-211432 GCA_024331685.1 Stegophilus panzeri | reverse complement strand
AAAAAAAAAAAAAAAAAAAAAAAAAAAGAAACAGCAAAAAAACGAGAAAAAAAAAAAAAAAAAAAAAACACAACAGCGAAACAGTAGGCACAACAGCAAATTTGGAAACGCATCAAAATTGACTCAAAATGAAAAAAGTGGGGGTTGTTATTAAACATTTCATGCTTGTTATTGATTGGACACGGCATACACTTTTGCAGTCTGTTATCTAGTTAGTCTAGCGAAAATAATTTATTGAAGTTATTACAGCAGATACTTTTCTTCTGAATAATTTGGCTTCCTTTAGGCATCTTTCCAGTGCTCGCCTACTCGTACCAAGGTTAAAACGGACATCTATATTATCATCATATGAATGTTGTTGACACTAAAAGCATCAAATAGGCTAACATTTCCTCAGACTGTAAACGACCTTCAGCTTTCCGTTTTGTGTAGTCTCTCAGACCGACACATGGTGCAGCCAATCAGCAACAAGCTTTCCATGTTCATTAAGGACCTCCCCTTTGTTCTGATTTGAGATAATGTGAATGTTTCCAAACTTTTGTTTTTGGAGTTGCTGTTATAGTTTCAGATTTAATGTTGCATTTTTGTTTTTGTGAATGTTTGGTGCTTACAGGCCACCATAGATGTTTCTCAACCCTGCCCCATACAGTACAGGGTTAAAAAGTGCACTTGTGCAGGGAGAAACTGCAGGCACTCGGGGAACTCCCTGCTTAATGTACAACATCTCCCAAAGCACCAGAGCTGACAAAGGAGTTAGTTAGGACAAAAACATGTCTAAGCACAATGTGACACTAGCCAAACATCAACATGCTTTAAAATAAGGCAGGGGAGAAAGTACATGTCCTAAACACAGTTGCTGTGTTTTGCTGTATTGCTGTATGATGAAAACATATCCGGAAAGAAGTTCTTTTTTTCCCATGGCTATATTGTGAGGCTCTCATGGTTAGCAGCACTACCTTGGAGAAGAAAAATAAACACCCCCTCCTGTAAAAGCAGGTGTTCACATTGCAGCCTGAGGGAGGACATTTTATCATAATACAAAGCAGTCAGAACGGCTTCAAGCACCGTACCAGTCGGGGGTGAAGAAACAAACAAACAAACAGCAAGAGACGCGTTCTCATTTTTCAGGGTTATCCATTTCGTCATTAATGTGTAAAAACCAGCTGTATTTGGCCACTGACACCCCACTCGGTTTCACACTTCAAGCACTCGCGACTCCACTTTGAAGTCTTTGAAGAGCTGCTTGTTGGGAAATAAAGAAGAAAAGCTCCGGCGGTGCATATGCTTTTAAGCAAGAGTCCCTTCACAATGGAGATGCGCGAGTAAATTATAAAGCACACCACACCATCTGCTTCGGCACGATGACATGACGTGCACAAAACATCGCTCAGGCTTCAAGTGTTGATGGATAGAATCCTCAGGTGATCTAAAGGAAAATATTAGGAATGATAAAAATATAGCGATAGTTTAACGCAGGTGGCTTGATAGGAATATCATCGGAGGCGGTCAACTGGTTCCCCCCAAAGACATGCATTGTAGGCTGATTGTGTGTGAATGTGTGCGAACGTGTGAGAATTGTGCCTTGCGATGGGTACCCTGTCCAGGATGCCCCCCGGCTTGTGCCCAGAGTCACCTGGGATAGGCTCCAGGCTCCCCGTGACCCTGTGTAGGATAAAAGGTACAGAAAATGGATAGATCGATGAAGGGTTCAAAGTAGAGGTGTGTATTGAGAAAAGTCATGGGAGTGGGCAGTTTTCGTTTTAATACAAATAAAGGCCACATTCATTAACAAGGTGCAACAAATTTATTTAATTAATTCATTCATCTTCAGAAGCTGCTCGATCCCTGACAGAGTAAGCGTGCTGTGAATGACTCATTTGTTTACATTTTGGGAAATATAACCAACGACGTTTGCTGGAAAAGTTCTTAGGCAGGTCCTGATCAAGGTGGTGGGATTGGTCCGCCTTTTTTTTGTTTGCATGGTTGAGTGAACTTCTATTTCAGAGGCAAAAACTGGTACAAACAACAAAACGCAACCACTTCCAAAGGTCCTATTTGTAGCGATACACGAATCACCAGTGGTTATGCATTAAAAGGCGATAGTCATCGTAATCACCAGTCACGTAAGCTGCTTATCCGAACCTTTGAATGTTTGTTTTGGCAATTCAAAGGCTACCCTGAAGCAGCGTGGCCGTCTGGCATCGTCTCTACTGCACGCACCATGATTGTGCATCTTTTCTTTGTAATGGAAAATGTTTCCTCAGAAATGTAAATGTGAATTTGAAGATGTACTACTACAACCATCTTGGTAATAGCCACACAGACTCAAGTATAACCTCACCCAGGAGGAATTTTCCCCACTAATTTGCCCTTGGCATACTGAAGTAACTAAAAGCCAGCTAAAACAAAGATAGGCTGAATTCAAACAAACTAATTGGAGGTGAGAGAGAATACGGCTCCCTTTGACTTGCAAGAGCGTGTCGGAGTCATGTGCATTTCACAGCCATGTGTGCCAAAAGGGTGGGAACGAAGTACTCTAGGGTCATTTCAGGGACAAGATCTCTTCTGGCTTATAAATGAATCACACTCGCCACCACCGAAGATTTCCTGATAAGATTATCTAAAGGAATTAATGAAGTGTGCTCAAGTCCAAATGCTAAATCATCTTTCCTTTCTTACCAACAACCATTATAAGAAATGGTAAGTAGTCTGGCCACAAGGTTCGCTCCTTTCATGGTTAAACAGCTCTGTCCATTGACAAAAGCAGGAGCAGTATGTTTGACAGCTCCTATGAGGTACAATCTGAAAGCAGCAGGAGCTCTTTCTAGAAGTGTTTGGCCATGTTGGCCAGAATCAGCGGCACACAATGGCTTTATCACCAGGAGATGAGGCGACGCTTTGCACTTTGACCACCCTGGGTGGTCTGATACTCGGGTTCCACCTCCGGCAATACAATTAGAAAAGCAATTAACAGCCTCGACTTCTTTTATCGCCAAAGAAGACAATGCTGCCAAATAGGGGTGTAAGGAAATGCCACAATCTGTATCTGCATCCATTTAGTGCTGTCTCAGTATTCAGATTTAAGCCCAAATGGGGTGTGGAGTAAACCGCTGGTGTTTTCTTTTATTAAATATGAACCCTACCGCTATTTACTAGGGTTTGTACCTTCCTGCAATGTTTTCAAACCAATTTAGCTGGTTCTATTTTTGTTAATATAAACAAATTAGTTCTTTAATTCAAAGCAAGTAGTTGGTATAAATGCATTCCGCAGGTCTTGTAATTCAAGCTTCATATCAAACCTCTCGAAAGTAAAAACCTCCTGCTTGAGTGGCGTTTTTGTTGTGTCTGACGGGATCCCAGTCCCCGATGCATACTTTTACTCTCGGCCAAATGCCCTGTGAACCTTTCTGGCAAGAATCCGTCACTTACTTCAACCACTGTTGGCTGCATCTAACAAAGCATTGACTGCATACCTACGATTGTAAATGGCCCAACTTCACAGTCCTTTATTTACACAAGTTTCCCACAGTGAGATCATACCTTCCAGGCTCTAAGCAGATAACTCACACTCCTTCCAGCCTTCTCAAGTGCGATTGGTATAATCTGGCCCAGCTGGTCCCTTTTGGAAATGACAAGGTCTTTGAGTTTGGGAGGGGGAAAAAACTTGCGAGGGATGAAGGAGAACGGACCCTAGGGCCCAGGCAACAATCTGCTTTTTACTTTTCCCACACTGTAGGACTTCGCCCTCTGCGCACACTCGGCCAGTGAGAAAGAGAGCCGTGGCGGAGGAGGCTGGGGAAGAGGGGGTGCCGTTGCAAGCTAGAGAACAGGAAGAGAACGATCTTCCTACATGCTTGACCCTCGTGCAGTACACCAGGGACACTCCGAAATCCTATACCATAAGCGGACAAAAATATTGTTCTGATAAACGGAAGTGTATCAGGAAACAGGCATTGCTCATGTTGCGACTGGTATAAACGAGCGTCATAGGAACACTCCCAGATTCTAATGAATGTTAGGCAGATGTATGGCCAACTTCTTTCCATTAAAACAGCTGCAAACAGGGCCAAGTTTTGTTCAGGAGACAAATGTTGGACAGAATGAAAAACAGCTGCATAATCATTGTTTAAAGCGCCTTTTCAAAATCAGCTTCGCACTGAAAGCTGTAGCTTCGGTGGTGAATTGACCATTGACTGCAAAAAAAGAACACTTTTCAGTCAAGAGATTTCTGCTTCTGAATGATTTTGTTTGGAGACTGGCCAGGGAGACATTGCGTAAATGTATGTTTTTAACAAAGAAGCAATCAGAATCAACCTGTTTACATAAGCTCCAAATATAGAAACTGACGTTTTTCCTGCTTGCTTAGCATCCTCGTGCCTGAATGTGGGCAAAACTGCATCTAGTTAGAATCTTCACCAGTTTATGCACAATATTTACTTCTTGTAGTTTATGTGATGTAATAGTGAGTAGTTCTACCTTGGGTTTTTGTTAAATAGCAGGCTATTATTGAGATAACCATGACATACTAGTACTATAAAAAGGCAAGTAGGGAATCTGTATTTTTGTCTAATTAATCAATATTTTGAATTAGTATAATTGTGTAATTTGGCACATGTAATTAGGTATGATAAAAATCTCAATGTT
This sequence comes from Stegophilus panzeri, assembly GCA_024331685.1. Classification (NCBI taxonomy): domain Eukaryota; kingdom Metazoa; phylum Chordata; class Actinopteri; order Siluriformes; family Trichomycteridae; genus Stegophilus; species Stegophilus panzeri. The sequence goes on along the minus strand of JANDJT010000206.1, from coordinate 206,788 downwards.
ATAAATGGAAAACTGCTCGGACCTTGCCAAGCTTCACTCGACATTCATGAGCCGCATGTAAAAACCAAAATGGATGGCATTCCTACCTGCTTTTCTAGCACTACCACTTTTCACGCTGCCGGTGATATTCCAAGGTCAGTCGCTATCTTGCACTCTGTACTGACTTTTTGTAGATTTTGGTTATAATTTTAACTTGTAATTAGTACTATATGTTTCTCTGACCTACCATTGGTAATTTGTATTAAATAACAGATGTTTAGCATCATGTAAAAAAAAATTTAAACCATGTTGCCAAGGGATTTAAGTTCATTAGGATCTGCAGGAAAGCTTCCCTGGTCCCTTATGTGGTACTGGTATATTTAGGTGTAATTTGACAGCAAATGATACATGATTTGGGAAAGGATAGTAGTTATCTAGGAGTAAACAGTCCTTTCTTTCTTTTCTTTGCAGGCAGGAAATACAGCACGATAAACTCAGAATGCCAAGGCACCACTGGGACACATTTCATTCATACCAGCTCAGGTTAATGAATTATGTGTCATTGTGATCACTCTGAGGAGTCGGGTTATTTCTCAATGGTATTCGCTTTTAAAGTGTAGATGGACGTTATCAGGAATAAGGTTTTGCACAATGATCTCTCAGGTTAGAAGTTCCAGATTATCGCAAAAGGGGGGTTGGGGGGGTGTAGAGAGCTTAACTACTACTGGATTGTTTTTCAGTCCAGTTTAAGACTACAGATAAAAAGAAAAGGTCTATCAAGTGATAAGTAATATTGATTAAACTAGGGAAGGTGGAGTTTGTGTTTCAACTAAAAGAAATATGCCCAATAACAATGTAATGCAACTTAAATAAATGTAAACCTTGGTCTATGTTTGCTTTTTTGAGAAAAGGGAAGGAAAATATTCCTGGCATTAAGTGGAAAAAGCCCTGATTGGCGTCCAACATGCACCGCCTCGCCATAAACTTACAGACATGTCCAAGTTTCATATTTCACACTCAAATCAGACATACATTCCTCCTGCGCAAAAGACCAGTGTGGCGTGGATAATATGGATGGCTTGTGCACATCTGATTGCCAACATATTTGAAAATACCAGGCTTACATAGTCTAAAACTACTTGCTTATATTGACCTGAGTCATCTCTTATTCTGTCTGGCTGCTAGATCAGGCTTCAGCTCGCAGTGTTCAGGGAAGAGTGAGGGAACTGTCAAGTCAGGACATGTCTTCTTCCTGCTCAAACCAGGCAGAATAGAGATAAAAGCCTTCAAAGGCAAAGTATATAAAAATAAGAGCTTATGGCTCAAAGCTCCAGACTTCTTGTGGCTTCCCACCTACTGAGATGCACACACAACATCCTATCCAAACAAAAAAAAGAATCCCACCATCATTATGGACAGATATTTTAACTTCACTTCCCATGAAGAACGGGTGGGGGTTAAACTATAGTGTCTGAGTACAAGTATGTGGAACTGCATGGGAGAACACTTCCGCCCGTCGTTAGCAGGAAAGTCAGCTGTAATTACAGATGCGGGTCTCTTCAGCACCACTAGCCATGCCAGCCTCAAAGCCGACAGCTGATCAGCTTTATAGACCACGTTCCCCAAGCGTGTTATCTTTCAGCCGATATGAGGTTCCTAAGGGCACAGCGATTAGACCGAGGCTGAGCTCATCCGATGAGCTATGTGGGAGAAGTAAATGAAGTCACGTGAAAAGCACATACTTGTATGCAAAGGCTCAGGGGAACATCCGTTGTCGTATTGGATCCCATGGGATTGCTTCAGAAGACGTTTTTATTCGAATTAAAGTAAGTAAGTACACCTGCACACAGAAGGAGCACAACATACAAGAAAAACCAAGGTTGCAATGAAGGCTAGAAACTTCCACCAAAACACACAACAGCAGCCAGTCAGTGATCCGACATTTTGTTGTTATTTCCAATGCGAAGTGATCCATACCATATTTACGCTGGTTTTAGACTTTGAGACAACTGCAGAGGTTTCTTAAGATCATTACTAGATGATCACAGTAAAAATCTTGGCTGAATTACATCCAGACTGTAATATCTTTTCCATGTCGGATTATACAGTGAAGATCCACTGATCAAAAGAAATGACATTCATACATTCTGCTTATGTCATCGATCAGAGTGATCTGGAGGAACACAACCATTTTCTGTCCGTTGGTGGGCTTGTAGACGAGCATCATAGAAACGGTCAGACCAGCTGTCCTTCCATCCAACCGCTTATTCTACACAGGGTCACGGGGGATCCCGGAGCCTATCCCAGGGGACTCAAGGGAACAAGACGGGGGACACCCTGGACGGGGTGCCGACCCATCACAGGACACAACCGCACACACCCATTCACAGACCCGTTCACACACTACGAACAATTTAAAGATGCTAATCGGCCTACAAAGCATGTCTTTGGACTGGGAGAGGAAACCGGGGTACCTGGAGGAAACCCCCGAAGCACGGGGAGAACACGGGAATTCCACGCACACAGGGTGGAGGCAGGAAACGAACCCCCATGACCGATTAATCATATGCAATCACCTCAGGATCATCCTGATAAAGTCTGACATCAATCAGGATTCGATTCTACCAAACAGTTTGTTTGTGTTTTCTGTCAGTTTTAGAAAGAACTTAAGCTTCAACATAAAATCTTCCAGTTCAAAACTCTCAAATGGTTTTCTATTCACAATATTATTCCCTAAATAGCCTAAAACATACTGACCCTGTAGGGTGAATGAGATTCAGCAAAAGATAACACGTATTTCTGTTGTATTTTCATGTAATCTGATAAACATACGCTGACTACTTGAGTACCACTAGTCACTCCATAACCTCCAGAAACCCTCTTCTTACTTTTAGGGGTACAGGCAAACAAACGGTCATGCAATCAAGTCACGAATAGCACCAGCTTTTGATTAGTACGTGTACCACGCCGTACTCCTGCATCCTAAGGCTCTAATGTCTTAACTCCGATCCTCTGCGTGTCATTAGGCCCTGTTTACATGAGCGCGTTTTCGTTTTAAAACGCATGACTGTTGCTACGGTTACGCCTGTCATCTACACTACTCCGGCGTTTTAGTTTGAAAACTCTGGGCTCGTGTTTCCGTGTAAACGGACCAAAACGAAGACTTTTGAAAATGAAGGCGTGGCTCCGCCCACATTCGCCCCCTGATTGGGTCTTCTGGATCATCACGTATCCTTCCCTGATTTGTCAAGCTCCTACCACATGACCGTTACGCTTCCTTGATCATATACACAACAACACGGAGACTGAACCGCAAGCTTTGCTGGCTTTGTCGTCATTCTTAGCAGCCATTGTGTAATTAAATTCTGTATTTTATAATACTGCAGCTCCTACATGCACAAGAGGCGAGCTATGATTAGAGAAAACGGCAAGAAATCTAATTTCAAGCGGCGTAAGCCCTACATGGAACACCAGTTTGTTGTCCCTGCTGGTGACCAGCAGCCAACTTCCTGTTTACACTTGTATGCACATGCCCAGTGTGTATGAAAGGTCATGTGATGTGCGTATTCGGTCGTGTAGTGTGGACGGAGATCGTTTCTGAAATGCAGCGGAAACGCCAGCGTGGACGAGGATCGGTTTCATTTTAAAACTAAAACGCACCAGTGTAAACAGGGCCAAGTCTCATTTCTCTAGCATACTGTTTAAACTTGGCAGCAATGAACTGATTGGTGAAATCAGTCTAGTCGCTTGAGTAGTTTCCCCACTTGTAGTGAAAGTAGTGAAGCGGTCACAACAAGCTGAGCGCACAACCGCTGCTTTTACTATCTGAATTATATAATCATGATTTTTTTTTTTTTTTTTTTTTCGACATTTCTGATGAATAAGACGGCATGCACGGTCTCAGAAAACGAAGCTAGACGACTCCTATTGGCTCGTACCAGCTCGGAGTTCCGTTGCGAATTAGCGTTTAACTGTTTTTAAGTCTATAAACATGAAGTTTAATGTGATTACTGTCTATTTTTCTTGCACTACATTTCACATCAAAGCCTGCCCATTAGGAGTAAACTACACATGACTCTATAAACCGTGTCCAGCTGTCCCTAAAACAGCGAAATGACTCCCATAACGACAAACTCGCTGTCACAGCAGCTTCTCGTTCGACATCTGGAATAGAGAACTACAGGCTCTTGTGTAACGCAGGAACATTCATTGAAACAATATGTGAAGATTAAATTCACGGCCATAATAAAATAATGTGTCAGAGTTTAAAACTACATTTGTCAAGTTTAGTATTCGTAGATAACACTTTTCGGATTGAGAAACGTATTATATTACAAGCGACAATATGATTTCTAATTATTTAAAGTGCACCTATTATGGATTTGAAACGTGCCTAATTTTGTTTTAAAGGTCTCATACAATAGATTTACACACATCCAAGGTCAAAACACACTTTAATGTGCTCATAATTTAAATAAAGCATTACCCCCCCACCCCCAGTGTCACAAACGACTCGTTAAATGATCGCTCTAAAGGATTCATTCTAAACTCCTCCTTTCAGAGAGCATACTCTGCTCTGATTGGTCAGATGTCCCAGTCCGTCGTGATTGATCTACCACTGTCAGCGAGCAGACGATGAAGACCAGAGGCGGGGCTTTTTGTTACAAACCTGCGGTTAGTACAGGAAGTAAAGTCTGGAATCACTAACGACTCGTTTCAGCTGTTCAGAATCGGTTTCTTCTTTTGGGGGTCAATAACTCCGTTTGACGTGCACTTTGATTTTTGAAACGCTGCAGACTTTTGCATTCACAAACAGCTACGTATATAACACTACATGAAAGGTAAGATTTGAAAAAACATAACAGGTGCACTTTAAGTCTGTAATGCTCTACTGGTTTCCTCAAAATTCCAAACATGTTAAAGCGATAACTTTTTCATTCTAAAAACTAATCACTGTACGAATCTACAGTCTGGGCTAGAAAAAAAAAAAAAAGTCAGCCCCATCTTTTGCTTCCTTACACAGTCCCTCCAGGATTTTTGCGATGGGGGCGGGGGGGGGAACGCAAACTCCGCAATATCCGGAGGAGTTTGCAATTTTTTTTAAATTACCGCGGATTTTCCACATGTTTGGGTCAAGACATGTCATGTGACGTAATCATGACATTGATGCACGTTCAATCAAAGCCTTCTTCGATTCAAGTGCGCCGAACATGAGTACAGCTAAAACGTCTTGTTTACCAACAAACATCACTGCGAACGAGCGTGCAAAACAATCTCGTGCAGCGAAACATTTTTGGTCGCAACAATCACCACAAAAAATAAATAAATAAATAAATAAATAAATAAATAAATAAATAAATAAATAAATAAATAAAAACTCCCTGAAATCATGTATGGACTGATTATACCATGTTTATCCAGGTCGTTTTTCTCAAGACCTGTTGCACATGGTTCGACGAAAACAACAAATAAATCACCAACAAACAATCTGATGTGGGGGTCAAAAAGTAAACCCTACAGCATATTGGTCTTTGAAAGGCAGTGAAAGGGTGAGAGATACAGGGGTACACCAGCCTGCTTCTGATCAGGCTCATGATTCATTTGGCTGTATATAGCTGTTTGGATTATAATCACCAATACAGCGGTCTGCATGATCATGATCACCTGCTGAGATACAAGATCAGTTCTGAGTTGATTCGTCGCGTACTGAGGTCCACTATACCACACAAAAGTTTGCGTACACCTCACCATAACACACTTGTGCTTTTTTTTTTTGAACATCCTGTTCCAGATTTAGTCCCCTGTTTGCCATTATAACAACCTCCACTCTTCCCGGGAAGGCTTTCCACTAGATTTCTGAAGGTTCATCCCAAAGATCAAGATCAAGGTTCTGCGCTAAAGTTCTTCTAAACCAGTGGTCACCGAGCATCTTCCTTGAGATCTACCTCCCTGCAGGTTTTATCTCCAAGCAAACGCTGTTCTTCTTAAGGCTTCTAATGATTAGACGGTACGATTATGGTTGGAGTTCAAGTCTTCAGGAAGGTAGACATCCAAGTGACCACTGCTGCTTAGGTGTTCTAAGCCTAAACTTTGCATGCTTGTATGGACCTGCACAGAGAACTTATACAGTACACAGAGATAGAGAGAAACATTTTGGGGGGGGTGATCTACACATACAGGTGTGATGGCCAGGTGTCCACAAACATTTGACCAGCCATTTAGTGTAATCAAGGACCATGCAGCAGATGCCCTTTCCTGAACTCGAACTGTAAAGAAGAGACAGAGGATGGATGAATGAGCGATGGAAGGATGGAAGACGTACCTAGGTGCAGGGTTAAGTTGATGGAGCTGGGGTACTGGATGCCTGCTAACATGGTCTGGCTTTGCCACCAGGTGGTGTCGGCTTGGGTGTTGTAGTCGGTGAGGTAGACGGCGCTGTGATGCTGGCTCCGATCTCCGGCATCGCAGATGTGGCACGACTTGGTGACTCCGGTGACGCCGGTTTGCACGCAGTACTCTTCAGGCGGAGATCCGCACGTGTTGGTGGCCACCACGGTCACGTTGAACGCCGCGTTCACGAACTCGGGCATGCAGCGCTGAGGCCGACCCAGCTCGTCCACGCACTCGTCCATAGCTGCGTGAACGCGCGTCGCGCACAAAGTCAGTAAACTCAAAACAAGAGCCACGCAGCGCATGATCGTCTCCGTGCGTCCTGACCCTTTCCCCAAAACACTTTCCTTTTCGACCTGAACTCCCTGCGCCTTCTCAAAACTTCTGCGGAGTGAGAAATAAAATCATGCAGGAAACCGCGACGTCTCTCTCTCTCTCTCTCTCTCTCTCTCTCTTCTTTTCCCGACTTTACTTCCTTCCACTGTTCGGCTATTGATTCCTGAGCAGCGCCATGAAGGGGGAAAAAAAAACTTTTAGAGAGAAAAGTACTACATCTGACCATCCAGGCTACACCCTGTCCGCTAGTGCGCAAGTCAAAGAACTTCAGTGTAGGGGAGAGGAGGAGAGAGGAAAAAAAGTTTGTGTCTACTTCCGGTCGAGGAACTCTCTTTGATGTTCCGCCGAGCCACTGAAAAAGCCGAGTAGGAATAGCTTTGGCACGAGTGGGCGTGGTCTATGAGGAGCGAGTGTTCTTATTGGTCAGCCTCCCCGTCAGTCTCAGTAGTGAGTGAATCAGTGGGTAGGGCCGGAATTTTATTATTATTATTATTATTATTATTATTATTATTATTATTATTATTATTATTAAAGCGCTGGAAAAACATTTCAGTATATGAGTATGATAACAACAAACAAACAAACAAGAACAGTTGTAACAAAAGAAAATGACAACACTTTAAACATAGTATTAAAATGCATTTAAAAAAAAAATAGAAGAAATATATATTCTAAAAATGTTATTTAAAACTATAGTATTAAAAATATTTTTAAATTGTTCAAATAATGTGTGTATATATATATATCAAAATAAGGAATCCTTCAATTCAAATGATTCAATTTGTAGAACAGAGATTGAGGCTTTTTTGGCATATATTTTTTTCGAAGTAATTATGTCATTCTTTTCTGGATATAACAAACCTCAGTAAAGGAGTGGATCAAATGGAAAGAAAAAAAAGTAGTAGAAATACTTAAATGCTTAACATAAATAAACATCTTTGGATTCATAGAGCTGCCTGTTTTTTGTCTTTGTATATTGAAGTAAATATTACTTAGATATAAAATATTAAATATTACCTTAAAGATCTTAGATTTTCCCGTGCACAGTTTTATGCTCCGTGAGGCGTAAAGGTTCAATGTAAAACCCATTAACCAAGATTTTTTTTCCTCACAAAATGTTTCAAGCTCCTTTAGTAAACTGATCTTAACTGTTGAGAAACCACCTTTTTTTTTTTCTAAGACTGTTAGTAATCAAGTAAATTCCAACATTTTTCTTTTGAGATGACAAGCTATGATATTGTCTCACAAATGAACGTTCTCATTACATAAATGTCCCTTAGAGAAACAGTTCTCCGGTGCTGTGAATAAAATAGAAGAAGATAGCCATTACATGCTGTGAGCAAAGAGGCCAAAAAGCTAGGTTAAATATACCTCGCACAGAAAACCAAGAATAGCAGTAGATGTTAAGAATTTATAGCTCCAGAGGCTTACGTTACCATGTCTGACACTTGCTCAAAGTTTTCTTACACCAGCACATACTGACTCAGACTCAGACCTTTGTCATGGACACCATTTTGAATAAAACACCTAATAGCCTAGTTGACCTGCTTTTGAATTTATAGACAAATTGTCCAAGCACTGGAGGAACAAGACCATTTAGCATTTTCAAAACTAATACAAGTTCCAGAAAAATCCTCCAGGTCCTGCACATTCTTTACTTTTGCAGCATCTTCTGTATATTTGACTCCTTTCCAACAGCGGCTATATGATGCTGAGATCCATCTTTTCACGCCGAGGAGAACTGAGGGACTCGTACACAACTATTACATAAGATGCAAACATTCACTGATGCTCAAGAAGGCAATACAATACATTGAGAGCCAGGGGGGTGTAAACTTTTGAACAGGATTTGAAAAGGATAAAAATAATTGTTATTATTTTGTCTTCTGGGAAACATGTAAATATCTAATGTAGCTTCTGAAGGGCAGTAGTAAATGAAAAAAATTAAGATCTTTAAACAAAATATTAACAATTTACACCCCAATCATACTGTTCAAAAGTTTATATACCCCCTCCCCCCCTCTTAAAGTATCGTGTTGCCTTCCTGATCATAAGTGAATGTTTGCACCTTTTGTAATAGTTGTGTACGAGTCCCTTAGTTCTCCTCGGTGTGAAAAAATGGATCTCAACATCACGTAGCTACATATGTACTACCCTAATTTTCTTTCCTCTGCACAAATACTTCTGGATCAATATCAGAATCAGCCAAATTTTGATTTCATGCAGGATTTTTTTATGAGTGGTGAGAATAGCTGTTTACTGATTAGTGAGCACTTTGCTGACCTTTTCTTTTCAGAGTTTACAGTACACATTTCTCCATAAAGGCCATTTTAACTGCAGCTCAAGCGCTAAATTCCTCACTTCTATGTAAACATCGTCAAATCCTTTTGTTCGACTGCTCATGCAACATACAGTCGGTTTCAGAATTATTGGCACCCTTTGCGGAAAACGTGCCAAAGTGAAACATAACGCTTGTAGTAACTGATTTTTGCTCTAAAACTCATTTAACAGAATATTTTAACATGGTTAGAACCTCCACAACTTCACAGCTTCTCCGGAGACAAGAACAGCACTCTGTCTGCGTCTTTCTCCGTAACTCCATATATAGCGTTGCATTTTTCTTAGATTTGTTCAATAATTCCTTCTACAAGTCGGACCGCTGTTTTCAAATCTGAAGGCCGAGCTGGGCCTCGCAAAACTATACCCACAAACCTTTGTTTTGATTTGGATGTATGTTTGGAGTCATTATCTTGTTGTAACATCCATTTATGGTCAAGTCTTAACCTCCTGGCAGAGGCAACAATGTTTTGGGCAAAAATATCCCAGCACTTAGCAGTGTTTGCGATGGTATCAATCTTCCCAAGAGCCTCTGGACAATTATCCACAAAATGGCATCAAAACATGAATAATTCACAACATTTTTGACAGTGTTTTCTAATGTGTGCAGGTGACACATGAGTCAGGTTGTAGTTTCAGTAGTGCTTGGGAAAGTTCAAGATAGTGTCTCTGATTGTTCAAGTAGAAACGTTTATGTTCTCTATTCTCTTTATGAGCTGTAGGTATTAGGGTCATTCGAGTTAACGGTGATTGCGACAGTAAAATGGGATTGTCAGCTGTTTACTAAGGAACAAAAGTAGAGATGCACTGATACTAAATTTCTCGGCTGATACCGATACCGATAGTTTTGCCTTTTATTCCTTCTTTTAAATGAATAATAATTAATTCCACAATTCTGAAGGAAATGCAAATAAAAACTTTATTC
>JANDJT010000206.1:152529-167953 GCA_024331685.1 Stegophilus panzeri | reverse complement strand
TCCACCCACGTCTCATCTTCATCATCCTGGTGGATGGCAGCAGATTCTTCTCAAGAATCTCCCTGTAAAGGGCTCCATTCATCGTTCCTTCAGTTATATGAAGTCTGTCAATACCATGTGATGAATCCGATTCCATCAATATGTTTCACAACAATAAGGTTCTGAAGGTCTTGGGAGAGCTCTTTGCTTTTACGTTTCTTGTGTGACACCTTGGTAACAAAAGGCCTTCTTATAGACCATCAATTTACAAACCCAGCTGATATTAATTTGCACAGATAGGAGGTATAATTACTTTCTAACTACTTACGGATTCCAGCTGGTTCCTTAACTTACCTTGCCTTAGAGAACTGCTTTTTCTTAGCGTGTTATACTTTTTTCCTGTGTCATTCCACTTTATTACACATAACTTTATTTAAGGACTTTGATGTTGTGATTTCTTTATATGTGTGGATTTCTTGAGTTAATAAAAATTGTAAGGTGCCAAAACCACCTCAGATTTTCATGTGAATAGCCTCATTGGAAATATATTTACTGAAAAATATGCTAACGTGCTGCATGTGGACCAGAATGACTTGCCACCATTGATGGAACAATGAATTCTGAATGATACCAGCAAATTCTAAAGGAAAATATCAGGACATCTGTCCATGAACAGAATCTCAAGAGAAAGTGGGTCATGCAGCAAGACAACGACCCTAAACACACAAGTTGTTCTACCAAAGAATGGTTAAAGAAGAATTAAGTCAAAGTCCTGACCTTAATCCAATAGAAATGTTGTGGAAGAACCTGAAGCAAGCAGTTCATGGGAAAACCCACCAACAGCCCAGAGGTGAAGCTATTCTGTACTGAGGAACGGGATAAAACTCCTCCAAGCCGATGTGCAGGACTGATCTACAGTTACCCCAAACGTTTATCTGCAGTTATTACTGCACAAGAGGCTCACACCACATACTGAAAGCAAAGGTTCACATACTTCTGCCACTCACAGATATGTAATAGTAGATCATTTTCCTCAATAAATGAATGAGAACATATAATATTTTTGTCTCATTTGTTTAATCGGGTTCTCTTTATCTACTTGTAGGATCTGTGTGAAATCTGATGTTTTAGGTCACATTTATGCAGAAATATAGAAAATTCACAAACTTTCAAGCAGCACTGTAAATTAGGAATAGTATTTAACTTTCCTGAGCACTCACACTAAATATGTTAAACAAGGTACACCTGTGTTCATTTCAAATCCAGCTGTGTCCAACTGTATGGTTGCACAATGAATATCACTGCCTTTGGGAGGTCTCACAATTAAAATGGCAGATCAGATCAGTCTTGCTGTCATGAAGACCAAGGAACTGCCTGTGAAGCTTCGAGATGAAGCTGTTAGGAGGAAAAAAAGCTGGACAAGGTTATAAAAAGATCAGCAAAGTTCTGAACCTTCCTATGAGCACTGTGAAATCCGAGGGGGTGTCCAAGAGGCCAACTACAACACTGAAGGAGTTACAGAGCTCAACAGTGAAAACAGGAAGACCTGTGCAGACCTCCACAATATCATCAGCGCTTCACAAGTCTGACCTCTATGACAGCGTGACCAGATGGTAGCCACATCTGAGAAATTTTCATGCGTAGGCCTCATTCGTTCCTGAAATCCCTGGAATGTCTAGGATCCTTTTCGTAATGACCCTTGGAAACTGGCATGATTTCTACTGGCCTTTTAGAAAAGCTGAATAAGAACTTCAAAACTTTACTTTTTTATAGGACTGCAATAGTACATAAACAAGAAATAACACATTTCCATTTGCTTCAAATCTTTCACGAACAGGCTTTAACCTGCACAAATGCAGCTGAGTTTATCGTCATCATACCCATTAATTTATCTGAAACATACAAACTGAAATAAGGGTACATTTATACCACTGCTGCTGCAATCTAATTTCACTGAAACGAATGGGATCTATAGGTGTCACATTTACAACCAACCCAGTTGATATGGCATGTCTTGCTTAGATACTGGACCACTACACATTCCATGGCTGGGGAGACTGAAATGTTGCCCCAGTCAACAACTGGAACTGAAAAATGTTTGGAGTTACATGGTCTGGCCTAAAAAAATAAAAACAAAAATGAAAGCAAATTCTCTATATTAAACTTTATACCAATTTGAACTTGAATGCTTATTAATGTTGTTTAATTATATTTAACTTACCTCACTGGTGTGGTAACAGAAGTGGGTGTTCCTTAAAATGAGAAGAGTGCATTATTATCAACGAGGGCGATATTATTACTGCTGCAAACATCTTTCCCTGGAGAAGAAATGTGTTTCACTGGACATGTTTGTTTGAGATTTTCAGGTTTGGTGGAGGATAAATCCCAAAATGCTTATATGACAACTTTTTAACACATATCACACACATATCAATGTGTTGCATGGCAACCAAGTGAAACCTGATTATTTTGTGCACAAGTTAATGAAATGTAGTAAATGAGCAGCAATGTGTGTTTAGAGCAGTTATGTCGATGTAGGCTTTGAAAGTAAGCACAACTTACTAAATCCATGCTCGTTCAGTGAACTCAGAGAGGATACAGGGGTGGCTGAATCTAGTGGCGACTTTCACATAAAAATGAAAAAAAAAAAGTTAAAAAAAGGAAAAAGAAAACGGGATTACTCTGTAAAAGAACAATTAAAAACTCACTGCCATGCTGGGTCTGAAGTGTCGAAACCTCTCCATGGTATCACCAGAACCAGGGTGACTATCAAAAAGTGAACAAACATACACTTTTTATTTCCAAAATAGCACTGCCTGTAAAGTGAGTCGTTAGTATATAGCACAATATTAAAATGAACCAAATAATTAAGAGTTCAATTAAGTGTTATCTACCTTACAGTCCTGGAGAGGGGAGTGACTTTGAGAAATGGAAGAGAAAGCTATAATATAATCTTCTGTAAACGAACACATTTATTTATTCAAACAAAAATATACATGGCATAGCAGGATTTTTTCCACACTAAAGAATTCAAAAGGCAGCTAACCAGCTTAACATTATGCCGAAAGCTAGTTCTACGTGGAGGATATTGCAGGAACCCAATCCTTGCTTCACCAGTCTGTCGCCTGACTCACTTAAAGCCAGGAAAAAACCCTGTTAAGCCATTCAGTCGCTAAATACCTGGGGAAGTGACAGCCACTGGTAATGTCATTCTTGGAATGCTTCTGTGAATAAAAAAGAAAAGCAATCGAATAAATGGGATAATTATTTAAACCGTCAGAATTGCTATTGAATTATACACTATACACAAATACTCATTTAAAGTGAACAAGTATTGATAATACCCGTTAGCCTTAAATGTCCCAGGTGATACCTGTGCGTTAGGAGAGAGACAGATTTTAGTATTTTTTTTGCAGTATTTTCTTTTACAACCACACCTAGTATACACACAAACATATCCGTCTGTCTCACCCTCCTCTGGGAAAGAGGCTTCCTAAGTTCAGCATTCACCTTCCTGAGCTCTGACACCTGCCTAAACACAAAGATGAGAACAGAAAATAAGTAAGAACTTGATGGATCTACTGTATATGAACGTGTATTTTTACTGGGCCCAATTCTCATACTTCTACACAACGCAGTCAGTAATAAACATAAGCCCGTTACAGTATATCGTTCTTAATTGTCACTCCCGCTAATTGCCAGACTATAACACAAGAGATACATAAGACATAAAGTGCCATATTGGAGCCAAATTTGAGACTAGAGAACATAATAAATTTGGAAGGTTACTGTTTGCACCTGTGGTACTGTTCATTGACTTCCTTTAGTCTTCTTTCCATCTCCACAAATTTGTGTTTGTGGAAGGCTATGACTCTCTCTTTCTGTTTTCTCTGGAATGCCGCAATCTGGGAACAAAAACGAAATGAAGCAAAAGTTAAAAACTAAATAATGCGCAGTGTTTACTAAAGGCTTGGGCCAAAATAACCTTATTTATACTAATATTATAATGTTGCATGAAATACATTTACAACAATGTACAGAAGCCTGCAAAATGCAGATTCATAGATACTCTTAATGATATAAGCTCCCAAACAGAAAAAGATCATAAATAATGGTTTGCCATATTTTATATATTCATATACAAGTTATAATATAAAATATTGTATCAATGATTTTGGATGTAGCATCAGGAGAATTTGGTCCCCTGCACACTAATTGGCAAATTTTTTTTTGTTGCAAAAGCATTTTCAAAGACAAAAAAATATTTGAACAGAACTAGGCTTTGTGAATGTGAATACTTTCAATTCAATTCAGTTTTATTTGTACAGCACTTTTAACAATGGACACACATATATATATATATATATATATATATATATATATATAAACACGGGTTACAGATTTTAAATGTGTGAATTAATCTCCAATAAACAAGCCGGTGGCGACGGTGGTGAGGAAAAACTCCCTAAGATGATATGAGTAAGAACCCTTGAGAGGAACCCGTCCTCATCTGGGTAAAATACTTTGCTTATTTATGTTCTGCAAATAACAGATTTCTCATCGAAATCTTCTAAATAAGAAAGTTTACAAAATTATTTCCGAAGGGTGGCTGGGCTGGTCTCTGTCACAAGAGCTTGACCATCTTTAAGAGCCTCAGAGTAGAAACAATGTTCCTCTGAATTGAGTGGAGCCAGCTGAGGTGGTTTCGGCACCTCACAAGAACGCCCCTTGGTGTCTTCCATCTAGAACTGTATCAAGTATTTCCCACTGGAAGGAGACCCTGGGGTAGACCCTCAACCCAATGGATACATTATATCTAACAGTTGGCTTGGGAACATCTGGGGATCTCCTAGGAGGAGCTGGAATATGTGGTTGGGGACGGAGAAGTCTGGGCTTCTCAGCCTGTTGCCACTGCAACCCCCATCAGTAAAAATGAATGAATGAATGAATGAGGTATATGTATAGCTAATAATGACATCTCATTAATTCACTTCAAACAGCAATGACAACATTAAAACATACTGTAGAAATGAAAAGTTACTCATTTAAGAACATTTAAGGTGCATGTGTAGGCACTTTCTTAGTTTTTTTTCCAAAATATAAAGTATGACCTCACCATCATAGAGCATATTAAATCTGTATACAAAAAACATTACAATATAGACCTGTGCAATACGCTCCAGTCGGGTTTGAATGATGTTTATTGGGTCTTTGAAGAACATCTGCTCTTGAGGTTTCATCTTCAGCAAGTTCAAGAAAGATGATGGCATGGACAAAAGAAGACAAATAAAAAATGTCAAGCTAACAGTCATTACTTAAATCGTTCTTACAGGGGCAATAATCATTCAATCGTTCTTTAATCATTCAAACAGGGGCACTCACTTAATGCTGAATATCTATATAACTTTAAATATATGAAGAGAAAAGTTGCTCGGTTTCCCTTCTGTTGAAGCAAGGGGACTGGGAATTGCTGCAGTTATTGGGGAACATGTTACACTAACTTAAAAAAACAAAACAAAACAAAAAACATATCAGGAGAGAAGAGCCATAAATTTCTGATTATAATTAATGTGTTCCATAATGGATGGCATGACACCACAATCAAGACGATAATAACAAATTTTCTGGAGAAAAAGTCTGGACCAGTTTAAAGTTACACAGTATGGACAATGGCAAGACAGACAATGAAGACCACATTATTTTATTAATTCTACTTTCAGCTCTGCCCTGTTTCCTTAAAAAGAATATCACTACTACAAGTCGAAACGCTAAACCTAATTCCCCAAATGGATCATAAAATTGAGGGTGACTTCAAAACCCTTTAAAATGGCATCACCTCACACAGTGAATATAAAAAGTACACACACCCCTGTTAAAATTGCAGGTTTTTGAGATGTTTAAAAAAAAAAAAAAATCAAACCAAGATAAGTCCCATCAAAACTTTTCCCACCATTAACGTGATATAGCACATGCAGGAATATCCGACAAGTACTGGTCAGTCTCAATTCTTCACGTCTGAGCTATGGGGTGGAGCGGTTGGACGGAAGCTCTCTCTCATGAAAAAATACCCCAACATTCAAGCCTGCCTAAATTTTGCCAGCCATGTGGTAAAAAGTGTTATGATCTGATGAGACCAAAATACATTTATTGTGTATAATCCGGTGCAACAACAAGACAGCTCATCACCCAAAAAAACCCACCATACCCACAGTGAAGCATGGTGGTGGAAGCATCATGCTAGGGACTGCTTCTCTTCAGCCGGGGACTGGCGTTGTAGTCAAGATAAAGGGAATTGTGTGTACCTCCAAATACCAATCTATTTGGCACAAATCCTTACCCACAGTATTTTGACTGTAGGAAAGTGTCTACACTTACAGTCAACCTATCACACAAACCTGGTCAGATATAGGCAGGTAGCTACAGCTGGATTGACACACACAGCAGTGATCTGAGAAGGACGACAGAGACAAGAATATTAGAAGCAATCCTAATCCAGCTGAATCTGACAAGCCAAAACACAGGCAGAGTTGGTCAAATTGGTACACCATCTTAACCAGTTGATAAATTATTTTCCTGCATTTGACAAAATTGATCAATAAGTTTACAATTGCCTTAATGGTCTGTTAATTTATTACAAAGAATTTATCTACAACATTGCAGAAACTTTTTCCTTTCTACCAGCGTTAAGCAGCTGATGAAGACAGGCTACCAGTTTGACCAGCTCGGCCTGTGTTTTGGCAGCTGTTAGTTGGTCAGACCGAGCTGGATCTTACATAATGTTTTTCAAAAATGTTGGCTACGTGTACATGTAAGGATATGGAATAGATGTAACATTTATGGAAGGAGTCTCCAGTTTTAGCATAGTGTAACAGTTTGTATCAGGGCAGAGAACTTTGTGTTTACTGTTTTTTTTTGTTTTTTAGTAACATGACACGCTAAACATTTTTGTCTCATTTCAAGATGAAAACTTCAAGATGGAGAAAAACAAGAGGCTGTTGAGAGAACGTTTATCTGTTTATAGCTGGTATAAAGCAAGCGATAACAGGAACTGACTTGTCTTGCAGTTGTAACTACAGACTGTATGTCCTAGGCCTATAATGGTTTATTCTATCGTGGTTGAAGAACTATTTACTCTGTAAAACAGTGCATGACATTACATTTCAAGGTCGTATATCTATATCTCACTTGGTTGGATGCAGCTCTCACAAAGAACATGGCCACAGCTCGACACTACAAAGTTATTCCCTCGCCTCAGAAAACAGTTGTTACAGTGAAACCAATCCATTCCCTTTCAGAAAAAAAACAGCTGTGGACCTGTGGAAAAAGATTTTAGAGATTTATAAAATATTTGTGGAAATACTTTATTATTGAACACTACCATAACGAAGGAAAGCAGGTGGCTAGTTAACTAGCTACTCATTTATGGAGGGAAAAGGCTGCCTTGGGGGGGGCGCGTAATTAACTATCTAGTGAAATATGTATTTACTATGCAGCACGGAAACAGTTTTGTTCTGACAAGTTTAAATATTTTGCAGTGTATCCGCTAGCTCGATAAAACACAAAGGAACGATTTCCTCGTCAGACCGTTAGGCTAAAGCCCAAATTGCCGGTGCGCGAACATTACATGGTGTACGGTAGTATATAAAACAGCACTACATCGCCATCTAGGGCTGCAGACATGACATCGCTTATTTTTAACAACAAATTTTAGGATTTCCGCTGCAGAACTTTAACGTGAACACTTAGTGTAGGTGTAGTATTACAAGTTCAAGCATATAAGTTCTAGAATATTTAATAAAGATTTGGTCCCAGATATGCATATACGCATGAAATTAGTTGCAAATGGAGTAGAGAAAAGTCAAGGTTACAGCTACCGTGCAGCATGTAATATTCGTGCACTCACGAATATAGAGCGTTGCATGACCTCGGTGCTATGTATCATAGAGCTGACTAACAGAAATTATCCTAATCTTGATGTTAACATCCGACGGAAAAAAAGACAATCAACAAGACAACTAGATTAAACGGTTTCGTGCCTTTACAGTCTGAAAAGTTGAACCAAACTGAAGGAGAGAGTTGTAGCGATGCCGGACTCGACTGAATCAATCATTCTTATGAACCGATTCTTTTTTTTATGAATTAATTGACCAATCATATTGAATCGAAGCTTTGTAACTGATTGAAATAACATTACAATTTTAGGACTGTGGTGAAAAGTATGACTTGGAGAGTAGAATATGACAACTTCTACATATTACTACTCAAGTTATGTAGAGAGTAATCAGAACAGTACAAGCCTACTGGATTTTAAAAGCAGTATGAAGGGGTTACTTTGGGTCTTTGAATTTGCTGTAGAGGTAGAATTGGCACCTCACAGCTCAGTTTTAGGGAATGGTTTGGAAATTATAGTACGTTTAAAATCTTAAAAATAATCCCATATTGAAAAGGTGTGCATTTAATAAAAAAAAATAATAATAATAAAAAAAAAAAAAAAGTGTTGATCGGGCACAGTTTGATGCTTATGGAAGGAGTCTCCAGTGTCAGCACTCTGGAACAGTAAGTTTTCCCACCAGATGAAAATCTTCCAGACAGGACTTTTGCACTTCCTGGTTTCTCCATGACATACGCTGTGTTAGTCATTTGTTTCTCTTGAAGTTAACAGAGACTGGTAAGGGGATGAACACCATTGTAAGGTAATATTACACCAAAGACAAAGTTTTAAAAAAAAAAAAAAAAACCCTCAAACAAGTGGCAGCACAATAGCCTTTTATTTCATTTGTCCAAGTTAGCAAGCAATGGGAATGTGTGGCTGAACAATCTGCTTTGAAGCAGGGTTCTCGTTATGCAACCATGCAGTTCCTGAAAATTGAACACAAAAAAAAAAAAAGAAAAAAAAAAAGTTTCAATCAGTGGCCAGAGATTTTAAGATCAGCACACACCCATCAGAAAATCTTCAGCTGCACAGACTTGTAGCACCAAGTCTCGCAATACAAAAGTGATTTAAAAAAAAAAAAAAAAAGAAAAAGAAAAACCCACATTTTAAAAGCAAGTGAGTCATTCAGCAGTTGATAATACCCAACCTGTTTCCAAGAGTCAAGTCTTTACTGAAATGCCTCAATTCGTTCACGAAGTGGGTGACGTTAAAAGCAGTGGTCCCAAGACAGAATCTTGAGCTGGTCCTTGGGGTTCTAAGGCCAGGAACATTAAAACACCACATGAACAAAAAACAAAAAAATTATAATTACACAAGCATAATAGCAGACTAAAAGCTGAAGTACACAGCATACCTGAGGGCAAACCATTCATCTGCTGATTGCAGTCATAATCACAGCAATGGCACAAATCATCTTGGAAAGGGTCATCTAAAAGCTCCCACCTGTCAATGAAATTCTGAAGCTGGAGCAAAGATTGATTGGAAAAAAATGGATTATGGACCTTCCAAAAAAGGCATATTTACTTTCCAATAGATTTGTTGTAATTGCAAGCTTTGTTTTTCTCATTTAAATCTTCTGGGTCCCATACCACTAGCTTGCAATGGATGTACACCTGGGTAGAAATGCACAAGAACGGAATTAGGAGAAGAGATCAAAGATGCATCAACTAAAGACGCACACAATTTAAGCTTCACTTTTTTTTTTGCAGGGATTCCAGTTTAAGAATATTATGCTTAACAACGCAACAATTACTCTAATCCATACATCTTCATAATCACTTTATCCTGGTCAGGCTCATGGCAGATCTAGAGCCTTTGCTGGGAATGATTAAGTACAAGGAGGGACTACAGCTATGGGATTAAATTTGTGCCCAAAGTATTGAACATAGCTTTTCAAGAAGTGAACAAAAACATACAATGAGGGGGGAAAAAAAGAAAATCCACTCTGAAACTGAAAACCGTGAACTCTAACAGGGTCTTCAAAAAAAAAAAAAAAAAAAAAAAAAAAAAGATTGTTAGCAGTTTTCCCAAGCTTAATTTGTGCTATTCATGGTTTATGAATGAGCTGCCAGAGTTTTTGTTTACGCTCTGCAAGTTTAGTCACCATCTCACTAGTGGGCAGGGCTTAACAGCGATTTACTTTTCATTGGCTAGTGAGATTTGGATCCACAGCTTGCTGACCTGGAAGTAGAGACTTGAGTGATTTCAGAGCGTTCTGGATGTGATTCTTTGTATAATTACAGTATTTGTAGTGGAAGTTAGTCAGTATATTAGTTTGTAATTAATATTTGAGGTTTGAGTAGTCTCATACGATTATTTTTCCAAGTTCTCAGGAGCAGCCAAGTAATCCTCCTCAGCTGGACACCGAGCTGTTGATCCAAATCTCACTAGCCAATGATAGTAAAGCATTGTTAAGCCCAACCCACATTTGAGATTTGTGCCAGAATGGCGAACGTAAACTTGGGGCATAAACGAGAACTCTGGCAGTGCATTCATAAGCCATGATTACCAAAAAGGAAGCTTAAACTGTTAAAGAATGCAGTTTATTTGAAGACCATGTTAAATTTTTACCACACAGAGTTCACGGTCTTCATTTTCAGATTGCTCCCCCCTGCTCATTTTATATTTGTTATTTAATACTTTTGTCACAAATCTAATCCCATATACACCCTGGACAGTACACTAGTCCACTGCAGTGCATACACATTTTACAGTTAGCCAATCTACCTAATGGCACGTTTTTAAAAAACGAGAGAGGAAACTGCAAAACGCAGAGAAAAAAGGTACACAAAACACGAGAACTCATCTCAGACGCTCAGGATAGATCCAGGAACTCCAGAGCTACCCGCTGCTAATCCACCTTGTCCATAGTCGTGCATAAACCTGAATTATTAGAAAATAAAAAAAACTATGTGGATGCATCTACTTGTTCTGTTGCAAATTTGAAGGTTTGCAGCTGAAGCACAAGTGAAGATGGCTGTTTTCTTGGCAAGAATCTAGAGGACCCAGTCTTCCCATCCACAAGACAGCTATGGGGGAAGATAGAAGAATCACTTTGTATAAGCATTTGCTTCCTTTGTTTTTGAAAGCATTGTGCAAGGTTTTTAAATGTTGAATCCACATACCCTTTGTTAGTAATTATGGGATATGTCCATGACTGTGGTTCAAGTGCTAGGGTGTTAGATGCGACACACTCTTCCAGATATAGCATTAAGGACTGATGACCTTGCTGCACCACTGAAGCCCGAATGTTAATAAATGAGCCGAGAGGAAAGGTGTTGGATAATGCTGGGCCACTTAAATCATCTGTTTGGGAGAATTTAAGGAATAGACATGTTTACTACATAAAGACTTTCCTGAGTTGAATTTCCTGCTACAGTCATTTGACATACTTACCATTCAAAAGACCCATATGAAAAGTCAACTCTCCTTGACCTTGTAAAACACCAAAAGCAGGCTGTGCAACTGGAAAAGGCCTAAAAGGTTGTACACAACACTCAGCAATGCATTTAGAGGTGTATTAGGGAAGACTGGTACTTTCCTGAAGACCTGCACTCCAACCATAATCATGCCCACCTGACAATCTATTACCTTAAGAAGTTCTTGATCAACTTAAAAAAAAAAAAAAAAAAAAAACCCACACACGCACAACTCAGTTGTAAGCTTACCTTTCAGTAACACACTTAATAGGGTAGATAACAGGTGCAGAATCTGACTTTATTAAGGGCCTAATGATCAGTTCATTTTCATAGATCAGCTCCTCAGGTGTTTCCTGGTGGGGCAAGACTCATTCTATTAGATTACCACATTTTAGGCATCATAGATCACACACACAAACTTCTCTTTGTTTACCTTTTGTCTGAAAAGGCATTCAGAGAAATGATAGTGGAAAACTGCCTCCCTTTCTCCATCAGCTGTAGATGAGAACTTCGAAGGAAAGCATTCACCCAGTACAAGTTTGAAGGGGGTTTCAGCCAGGCTTTCGGTCACTTTCCATGTGACTACGACCGAGTCTTTTCCACACTTTACATGAATACCTGCAGATAAAAAAAATAACAAAAAGCCACAACCAAAAGAAAAACAAAGCTCAATAATCAAGCACTGAGCATAGCATATTCATTTAGTATAAAATGTGGCAAATATAGCTTTTCATTCAAAACAACATCATTGTTCAAAGCTAGTTAATGACCTTCTCTGGACAACACCACTTTTGCAGTTGTTAAAACAAAACAACACAGCCAAATGAAATCCATAACTGCTTGAGAGATCTGTTTAAACACAAGCTAAACCTGGCCTCCCTGCCATCAGCCGTATTTATTATGCTTCCCCAATCAGCTTTCTGAAACAATTAACCTCTTTCAGAGGGCAGGGCATCAAGGCTTTCAGAAAATGGTCCCAGGAAGTAGCAGTAGACTAATACACATGTAAATCACTTCCTAATCATATATTTATGTTTTGTTTGCCATTCTCAGTGCAGTATGTGTCTGGTACTAGCCTATATCTGTATAACTTTGTACATAAAATCCTAAATCGTTTTTTTAAAAATATTTTTGTGCCAGACTCCAAGGAATACCACAAAATTGTGTAAATGTCAATAATATTTTGTTTAAAATGATATTTTCTAGTCAACATTATAAACAATTCATATTAACATGAAATGGTTAATAATGTCACTGGCGAAATCAGCCACACCCTCAAGTCTGGCATGAGCTTTGCCTATGAAATATTAGGAAATGGCTGGCCATGGGTTAAATGTAAATGAATACATTTGTGTGTTTATTATTCACTATAAACAGATGTAACCTGTTCTAGAAGTGTCTTATAAGGGCATTGTTTTTTTAAATAAAGCATTATTTCGTGTTACGAATTGCCTTTATTGATAAAAATGCTTTTGTATGTAAAGATTTGTTAGCCTCTACTAGAATGCAGTAGATTACTAGCTGCACTTCATCCTTTTGACCACCAGATGTCACCAGTGTGTACTGTGTTCGAGTAAAAGCTTCAAATTCTTTTCAAAACAAGTAGAAGGAAAGCTTCATTTTATTTTATTTTATCCATACTTACTATTCATGTGTATTATGGTAAATTATTACAACTATATTTAAAAATCAATGCACTGTGTAAGTAAGTTCCAAGTTCTGAAATTCATTGGAAGTGCTCAGGGGCAATATGGTGGCACAGCAGGTAGTGTTGCTGCATCATCGCTTCAGGATCCCTGATTTGATCCTGAGCTCTGGTTATTGTTTGTGTCCTGTACGTTCTTTCCGCCAGGTTCTCCAGTTTCCTCCCAAAAACCTACCACTAGGTGTGAAAGAGTGTGTGAATGTGTGTGTGGAACCCTGCGCTGCATTGGCGTCTCATGCAGGATGCTAGTATCCATATCCATCCACAAAAATTTGCTCTTCACAACCACTGCCGTGACAAGCATGGCACCATTTTATTTCAACATCAAGTCCGTAGCAGCATGGCGAGTTTCAGCGGCTCCTTCAGGAGCTCCGAATATGAATGAACATAAAAATGGGTTATATTTTTAACTTTTACTTCATCTCAAACTGTATAACAGTGCATTGAATAGTATGCCAATGTTTTATATTATTTAAATATAAATAGTGATGCATATTCATGGTGATTTTATTACTTCATAAAAGATCTACTTGTTACTACTGATGATCGATCTGTGTATGTTACTTTTGTTTTTCACACACAACTGCCCAGTTTCCATGAGCCTGTGCCCACTGTAGCCTCGGATCCCTGGTCTTGACTGACAGGAGTGGAACCCAGTGTAGCCTCCTCTACTGTTGG
This sequence comes from Stegophilus panzeri, assembly GCA_024331685.1. Lineage (NCBI taxonomy): Eukaryota > Metazoa > Chordata > Actinopteri > Siluriformes > Trichomycteridae > Stegophilus > Stegophilus panzeri. The sequence goes on along the minus strand of JANDJT010000206.1, from coordinate 154,239 downwards.
AAGTCCATGCACCTCACAATTCAGCATGTTGTGCATTCCAAGATGCCTTTCTGCTCACCACGGCTGTGAAGAGTAGTTATTCGAGTTTCCATCAGCTTGAACTTGGCCATTCTCCCCTGATCTGTCTCATCATCAAGGTGTTTATGCCCACAGAACCGACGCATTGTTTGTTTCTTTTTCACACTATCCTGTGTCACTTCTAGGAAAATCCAACAGTTTCTGAAATACTCAAACCAGCCCATCTGACACCAACAACCATGCCATGGTTAAAGTCACAGAGATTCACACTTTTACCCCCATTCTGCTGTTTGATGTGAACATTAACTGAAGACCTGCATCTACATGATTTTATGTACTATGCTGCTGCCCCATGATTGGCTGATTGGATAACTGACTAAATGAGTTCCTATTAAAGTGGACACTGGGTGTATTTTGATCCCATTTTCATCATACCATTCACATCTTAACCTGAGAATAGCCGAGTCGTACTTCCTAGTCAACTCTGTTCCCACTGAAGTATAGTGCAGTGGCGGCTTTTTTTTGGTTTGATTTCAAGACTTGTGAAGCAGACTAGTGGCGCAAATATGAAAAATAATAATAAAAATAATGTTTCGGAATGAAAAGAAAAACAAAAATAAAATGAAAATCGACACAAGAAACAACTTTTTATTTTAAAATGAAAATGTATCTCAGACAATTTGTAAATAACCTGAACGTGTATCAGATCGACTGCTCAGTAGTGCCCATGTTAGTCTGGTATGGCTGCAGTGTGAAATTCAAGAAAGTGCACTTTATCAATCAAGATGAAAAGAAAAAATTCTGGGTGCTCTTTTTGTGGATAACTGCAACTCTAAATAAATGATCTACACAGCCAGAGACCATTCCCATAGCTAGCTGGGACTGGTGTAGGTCTGGCACAGGTTTAATTGTGTGTATATAGTATGTGTATACATGTGTCCAAACTAATAGTAGTGTTTTGAAATCAGTAGGGTTTCCATAGAGTCCAAACCAAATACAACGGTATAGCTGCTGGTATTAACTATGTTAGATGAAATCATTTTGTCCTTACATTTCTACTGATTATATCTTAAGATAGCGGAGTAGGGAATCAAAAGGTTCATTGGACAAAATGATTATTGCCCAACAACTAGTAGTTTTTGTCAGTATATTTGACCACAACCATTAGAGGTCAAGCTAAAACACTAGCTTGGATTTCCATCGAGCCATTCCTTTTCATGTGAATAGCTTTTATTTAATTTCATTTTTTTACATTTAAAAAAAAAAAAAACCCAAAAAACCTGCCTACTATTTGTACATATTTTAACCACTAGTTACTTTGTGTCTAAACATTTGCAATTTGGGAGCTGTCTGAATAAATTCTGCACTAATGTTCCACTGCACTCGCCAACAATGGAGTTCTTTGTACATCAATAACCATGACTAGAAACAAACTGTAATTTCCTTCAAGATCAGATACTGTATCAGGCCCAGGCAACTGCCACGGTCAGTTCAAAGCAGGGCTTGGGAAGGTGTCAATCTGTATTGTTTCCTGACAGACTGTGCCTCGATTGGAGTAGGACACCCGAACCCGCATCTTTAGGCTTGCCTATAAGCAGAGACGAAATGGTTTTAAGCAGGCTGATTTCAACATACAAAAAAAAAAAAAAAAAAAAAAAAAAAAAAAAAAAAAAAAAAAAAAAAAAAAAGAGC
>JANDJT010000206.1:114409-128714 GCA_024331685.1 Stegophilus panzeri | reverse complement strand
AGATATAATCAAATATTTACAAAAATGTGAGGGGTGTACTCACTTTTGTGAGATACTGTATATATATATATATATATCTTCCAACTGGATGATCACAAAATGGCTGAAAATATGCTTAACTTCCTTCCTGATTTATTGTTCATTTCATTTGATTTTATTTCTCTATTCAAACTGTAATATTAACTCCAGATGCATATTCAGCACCTTGTACTCAGAGACAGGTGTAATAATGACACTGTGATGTAACCGCTCTCAGCAAACATGTGTCTCATTCGCAAGAGATGACAGGAATGAGGCCTTTTCATTTGTATTTCTTTTGAACGGAATGATTGTGTGTGGGTGTGTAACAGAGTTTGATTCACAGTACACCGTGGCTCTCCCACTGCTGGGGAGAGGAGCCTTCAGCACTGTCCACACTGGAATCCGTAAGGAAGATGGGAAAGAGGTCAGTTTGAACGCTCTTTGAAAGCATCACCACAAGGCCTCAGTGCTCTACTAATGAAGCATGAGGTCATGCTGTAGTAGATAGATGTTTGCTGCTGTTGTGTGTTAGAGTGTTTTTTTTCAGGAACCGCCAAATGCATCTGGCTTTGACTGTGAAGGGGGGAACAGATGTTTGCTGCTGGTGTCCTTGATGTCACCCAAGCTGGCCTGATGGAAGTGCGTTGGACCATTTCTTTATTTTTGGCAGCAGCAGAATTGTATTATTTTTGTATCAGAGCCGCTGCTGGTGCTTTACAGCATACAGCTGTGGAAGAGTAATGATTTATACTTCACAGTATTCGGTCTCCCAGAAGAGGATGGGTTCCCTTTTGAGTCTGGTTCCTCTCAAGGTTTCTACCTACTGTAATCTCTGAGTTTTTCCTCGCCACTGACACCTCTGGCTTGCTCATTCGAGATCTAAATCTATAATCTGCTGCTGCCAAAATGAAACAAACACACATTAAAACTTTGTTATAAATAAATGTTTTTTTTTTTTTTTACATTTGTCTGTTATTTTGCTGTTCTTGTCACACATAATATTAAAAAAGGTAAAACACTGACATTAATACCAATGAAATACACTCACCATCCACTTTATTAGGAACACCTGTACACCTGCACATTCATGGGCAGCAGTGCAATGCAAAAAATCATTCAGATCAAGTCAAGAGCTGCAGTTAATATTTACATCAAACAAACAAGTGTGAACTCTGTGACTGTGATTGTGGCATGGATGTTGATACCAGAAAGGCTGGTTTGAATATTTCAGAAACTGCTGATCTGCTGGAATTTTCACACACATCACTCTCTAGACTATACACAGAATGGTGTGAAAAACAAAACACATCTTGTAAGTGGAGGGTCTACAGGAGTGTCCAATCTTATCCGGAAAGGGGCGGTGTGGGGTGCAGGTTTTCATTCCAACCAAGCAGAAGCCACACATGAGTCTATTGAAAGCCAAATTCAACTGATTAAACAGGTGGAATCAGATGTGGCTCCTGCTTAGTTGGAATGAAAACCTTCACCCACACCGGCACTTTGCGGTTAAGATTGGACACCCCTGGTCTACAGGCTGAAACATCTAGTTGATAAGCGAGATCAGAAGAGACCAGACTGGTCTGAGCTGACAGGAAGTCTATAGTAACTCAAATAAGCACTCTTTACAATTGTGGTGAGCAGATTAAAAAGCATCTCAGAACACCCAACACATCAAACCTTGAGGTGGATGGGCTACAACAGCAGAAGACCACATCAGCTTCCACTACTGTCAGCCAGGAACAGGAATCTGAGGCTATCATGGGCACAGACTCATCTGGACAGTTGAAGACTGGAAAAAGACGAGGTGATTTGCTCAGCTCTATATCACTCATTCACATTGATTGGTTGAAGCATTGACAGTGGGTGGGGCATGAACATAGGTGCAGTTACTTGGGCTTTAGATTAGTTAGTAAATTATCATAGTGTTTGATAACGGAGAAAACATAATAGTGGGGCACGCACACAAACATTTGACTGACTTTGAAGGTGCTTGAAGAATGCAAAAACCATTGTGTACAGGGCCTGTGGTGGAGGGGGAACCGTACTCACAGCATCTACAAGCAGCTAATGCTATCCAGTAATTTTCAGCGCACAATTGGGCCCCATTATTCGCACATATGGGCATCCCCATGTGAGGCCACCGTGGAAACTGCGGACAAAAGTTGGTGGGGCCCAGCTGAGCTGCCCACATTGGTCCCGGTTTCAGGACCGTTTGGGACCCATGTTGGCCCTACATGAACATGCCATCTGAGAAGTCATGGGAACAAGATAATTAAGTCATGGTTATGACTTAGTAAGTCATTTGAACAAGATAATGGCTATCATATAGTAAGGCATGAGAAAGAGATAATGAGGACACAAATTAAATGTCATGGGAATGAGATACTTAAGATATGGTTACCACTTACTAAAGCACAGGAATGCCCAAGGAATGGCCATGACTTAGTAAGGCATGAGAATGAGACAATTAAGTCATGGCCATGACTCACTAAGGTGTGAGAAAGAGATAATTAAGCTTTGGCCACCATTCCACACCGTTGCCACAAAGTTTGAAGCACACAGTTGTCACACACTAGCAGGAAACTCATTCATAGGTAAGACGTGATACTTTGCTTACTTGTCACACTGTTAAATGGGAAGGAACTTGTAGTTGAAAAGACTCAAGTCATAGCCGCACTTAGTAATGTATGGAACCCTGCTGGTGACATCCCTTAATAAAATGAATGAGTGGCCATGACTTAGTAAAGAGTGTGAACAAGATAATTAAGTGATGAACATGACTTAGTAAGGCCAAAAAGATTGAGATAATTTAGGTACATGTATGTTTGTTGGGAAATTCTTGCCATCATCCTTCACAAGCTCTGGCAGATTTTATTTATTTATTTATTTTATTTTTTTTACATAATACTGGCTGAATGAAACTGTTATTCTTATATAACACTGGGCTATTATTAATACTCTGCAGATAAGGGACAGGGACAGGAGCATGACAATATAGTGCATTGTACAGGGATAAGGACACAGTGTATGCCTAATTTAGTTTACCTTTTCAATTCATAATATGTTCTTTAACCTTTTAAAGCCATAGCTTAATCAGTTATTCATCTAGAAACTTAAACATTATGAATTATTCAGAAACTGAATAATTAGGAAAGGTATAGTCAAGGAACCATTGGCTCCTAAATGTTTAAGTGGTTACCTCTGCAGCATAATGGTTTTCAATGTGTTGTTCTACTTGCTTTCTTCAAGAAACCTCCAGTTTAGGATTATATCAGCTGAAAAATGATAAACCATTGCATTTGCTCAGTTCAAAAATACAGAAATTACTGTGCATTATACAATTGTGACTGACTATAGCTGACTGTAGGAATGTTACGGAATGAATCTGATGTTCCTCTTGAACTAACAGCAGATACAACACCTGTAGAGGGTGCTCATTTGTCTTTTTTCTTTTAAGAATATTGTAAAGCAGCATTAAAATTGTCCTGTTATTGACCTTCATTGTTAATAGCGTTCAGGTCTGGGGAACATCTTCATTTTCAATTATTAGAACCATCTAATAATGTTCACCCCTGCTGCCTAGTGTAATGTTAGTACTAAATCCCAACACTTCTCCTGCTGTGGCTCCTCTCGCCTTCTAGACCTGCCTGATTCATTCTGTTGCTCTATTCCAGCTTTGCTCCTCCTGCTTCTTTTGCTTTCTTTATTATGACTCACATCAAGACAAGTGCAAAACAAAAATACTGTAGCATAGTGCACAGTAAGAGCTGACCATAGCTGTGAAGTTAAAACCAGTTCAAGAAAATGACTGTAAACTCTGCAAAATAAAGCAACTGAAAAATTGGGACATTAAGTTGTCCCAAATATCACAGTAGCAACAGGATGGAGTGTTGAGTGGCTGTAAGACTGGGATAAAAGGTGTACCATAGCAATATAATTGTCTTTGAAGGCCTAATACCGTCCAGGAGATGCTTTAGTTATAAAGTGCACATGTGGTGTTGGTCGTTCTAAGGTGGGTATTGGTGGGGGCAACAGTGTGTTAATCATCTTGACTGCCTCTGGGAAGATATTGTAGAGTCTGTTGCTCTGGTACCTTCTGCTAGATGGTAGGAGGATTAAATGTCCATGATAAAGGTAAGACGGATCATCTACGGTGCAAGTAGCCTTGCGGCTGCAGTTCCTTCTGTAGGTTTTGATAGTTGGTAGACATCCCAATGATTGTTTAGCAAAATCTACTGTAGAATCTTACTGTCTGAGACAGTGCAGTTGCCAAACCAGACAGGATGGAAGAAAGAGGGTTTGCCCTTCTGGTCTTCCACAAGAAGTGGACAAGCTGAGGTCCTCTGTGACAAACTTTTGACTCTCTCCAGAATGGGCTATAAATAGTAGGTATATAGGTAGTAGAGAATGAACACCTCAGGCTCTCCTGAAATCAACGATCACAGATATTGACCCATTAAATTTGCCTGTTAGGACTTCTGCAAGCTGATCAACCAATCAAGTATGGTGTCAGGACCAGCAGCCTCCCACAAGTCAACTTCTCCTGATATCTTCTACAGAAATACAGAGTACTTGGTCAGCAGAGGGTGGGGTGGTCTTCCTTCAGTCACAAGGACTGCCATCGCAGACACATTATATCACTTTGTAGTCAGTGATCACCTGAATGCTGTACCACCTATACCTTTATTCTGGTGTCTATAAAGTGTCAACGGATTGACACTTATGTAATAATTGGGTTTAATTTCTGATAGACTGGGGACTCTCTCGCTGTGCTCAGGGCTGTTTCGTTGTCTGAACTAGTTCCCTGGGTTTTCTACAGTCGGGATACCTCTGCAGTCATCTACAGCACCTGGTCAATGCAAATGGTGATGGTCGGTCTTAAAGGAAGTGACCAGGCCTGCACTGGCAGCCATAAGATTCTGAAGAAATCCCTGTCGCCTGGTCTGTTTTGTGACTTGAAATGCCGCCAAATTGATTGTGCTTTGATTTTTGGTACAGTTCATTCTGTAAGTCAGTGGATATTATTCAAGATTATGCCCGCATAAAAATGAAGACCTTTTATAAGCATGAAGTGCTGTCATGTAATGTAAACTTAATGTAGTACCCAACATTAGTGCTTAGTGTCTAGTTAGCTAGTTTGCATTTAGCTAGCCATGACAGAAGTTAGGCCTGCACTTCAGGGTCAGCCAAGAACAGCAAGTGAAATTACAAGTACAGGGCAGATAGAAAGAAAAAAAGGTTTAAGCTATCGGTCACAATAGGCAATTTCAATAATTCCATATTAGTGATTGTTTTGAAATGAGATGATGTACAGGAGTTCCTAATAAACTGGAAGGTGAGTACATTACAGAGAGTGGTCGGTGGCCCCAAAACGGGGTGTATGGGGTACTCTAGGTGGTTGTGAGACTCCTGGCCTGAATTGGCCCTGGAAGTGACATTATCTATGCACTTGCTAAAGTGGTCACACATGGCTGCAGTGTATTCCTATAAATCAGTAGAATAGTCACAAACAGCAGCCTCCTTGAACATATTCCAGGCTGGATACTCAAAACAATCCTGAAGTGGTGAGCTGGCCACCAAGTTCTAATTTGTTTCAATACTAGTCCGGCATGTTTGAGCAGTGGTTTGTAAACTGGAATTATCCGAACAAATAACTGATCCCAAGAGTCGAGATGAGGCCAAATTTTTTGGCCACCTCAACCCTGACCAGGCAATTACTAAGGATGCTGCAAGTGCATAAAACGGCAACTTTCTGCCAAGCAAAAATATAATAAACTAAAAATAATCTTTGACCCATGGAAACATTTACATGCAACTTTATAACAATGTCACTATGTGAAGCTTACCTTGAATGAAAGCCAAGTGTCTGTACACTAGTTTTATACACTATATGGCCAAAAGTTTGTGGACAACTGACTATCACACTCATATGTAGGTCTTGCCCAAACGGTACAAAATTATATACAATGTCTTTGTATGCTGTGGCTTTAAGATTTCTCTTCACTAGAGCTAAGGGGTCCAATTCTTTTCCAGCATGACAATGCCTCTGTGCACAAAGCAAGGTCCATGAAGACATGACTTACCAAGGCTTGAGTGGAAGAACTTGATGGCCTGCACAGAGCCTTGCCCAGAACGCAACTGAACCCCTGTGGCCTAACCTCCCTAATGCCCTTGTGGCTGAATGGGCAAATCCCTACAGCCACATTTCAAAACCTAGTTGAAAGCCCTCCCAGAAGACTAGAGGTTATTATGACCACAATTAAGGGACTAAATCTGGAATGGGATGTTCTACAAGCACGTATGGGTGTGATGGTCAGGTGTCCACAAACTTTTGGCCACAGAGTGTAGCTTCCTCCTTGCCTTATAGAAAATTGGCCAATCATTTTTTAAAACACTGATTAAAAACAATACATCATTTAAAGAAAAAAGAAGATATAAATTTGGCTTTTATTGAAAACATTTTTTCATGGAACAGTGAAAGGTATTTCTTACGCTCCTCTAAGATTCTCCTCAATTCCAAGTGGGAAGAGTGTGAAAGTTAATTATATCTTACCAATGCAAACAGGTTGGCTGCCCGACAAGACAGTGTGTCTCTCAGTCCAAAATATGCCCAAGAAAATGATCATGAATATATCCTGTAATCTGCCTGCTCTCTATGACCTGTTCTAACAGTGTCTGAGCAGATTTTTTTTAAAATAAGCAGCTTAATATTTCAATGAAAAATACCAATCGTTATGATTTTTTTTATTCATCTCATATGACAAGTGTCATCAGGAAGAACATAAAACAGTATGAAAAGGGAGTTATGACAATTAAAAAAAAAAAAAAAAAAAAAAAGATATCAGTTTCATTATCTAGCTTTGGGTCAGTTTGGATGTCCTGCGAACTTGGCAGTTCAGTGCACAGAACCAAGATTAGAAAACTTTCAGTGGGTGTTGTGACAGTAAGCCCAGACACTCAAATGTTACCAAGACTGTAACCAAATACAAAAAAAATTCATGCTCAAAACTGACCAAAGCTATCAAGTGCTACACTGTACTTTTTTTTGTTTGTTTGTTTTTACTAGAGACCAAAATTACATAATACGTCTCCCTCTACAAGCCAATAGTGTAAGACCGTCCCGCAGGGTTGTGAATGGCCGAGCAGATGGGATCGGTGACAGCCCACTCGTACCACACCTTCTTCCCGTTGTTACACCTCCAGAACTTCACACTCACCTCATCGCCACCAGACAGGGGAATGGGTTGCTACGGGGGGTGGGCAGAGAAGCCAAAAATGCAGAGCAATCAGCTAAATCAGTCTATATGGGTAACTCATTAAAATAAGTCAGATGTGCTTACTTTGAGAGGAAAGAGGATTGGGAACCAGGAGAACATTCCCGGTGAGTGGGTCTCTGGTCTAATACCTAAAATGGAAAACAGCAATGATCAATACCTCTATAACAGAGCTCATCAGTGTGTTTAACATCACTGTGCATGAAATCGGCAAACTTTACTGTTCGACTCGGAAACCAGATGGACAGGGCTATTTCGGCTGTGATGAGCCATCTAGTGGAAGCCGCATTTAATCCTCCAGATGTACGTCTTGTGAAAGCACCCGAAAAAGTGATACTTACTAAGCATAACGTCTTTGTACAACGTGGTCTCAAAATATCCAGCAAAACCATGAAGCACAGAGTTACAGGACATGGTGAAACACAGACACTGGTATCTATTGTTGTTCATATCTGAGAGAGAACAAAAAAATAGTAGGTTTTAAAGGACTTCTGCCAGGCTAAAGAATTATGTGTAGATGATGAGAAGTTCTCTTTTGTATAAGGTCTGAGCATGTGTACCTGCACAGCTGGGCCTCTTACCTGTGGTTGGGTGTACAAAGGTAAAGCAGGGTTTCGGGTCAGCAAGCTGGTGGAAGTTGTGGAGCCTCACTACATATGGGGTCTCAAAATGGCACTCAGGGTCCTTGTCGCGCTCCCGACACCCTCGAACTTCATTATACAGTTTTGATGAGGACAGGGGTGCCAAAAACGAGGTGTAAGAGCAGGGAATACTCACTCCACCTTCTGCAAAAAAAAGGCACCAAGAGTATTGACATTATTGGCAATAATTTTGAAGTCAATGCTGAGGTCTGTGACTAACCGTGAAACGGTTACAACATACCTTTGAGAAAGTGCTGCGCTCCATCAAGGCACTCAGGTGAAAGCTCATTGTCACCAAAAGATCCTAAAAGCTCACTGACAATGATGTCAGCTTTCTCTGGAGCTGTCCACTCCCGCATGTCACATGATACAACGGTCACCTGATCTCCCCATTCTTCAAACTTCCAGTTCTCCAGCCTGCAGAGAACAACAACAGACCAAAAAAAAGAAAAGAAAAAAAAACAAAAAAAACCAAAAAAAAAAAGAAAACACTTTACTGCTTTCTTTGTGACACCTTTAGCAAAAATAACACTGGTTTTAAATAAAGATGTCACCATATGCCTAGAAATAAAACAAATATCTAAGTGTACATACGTGACAACAGCATTGGGGTTCTTTTCAACAGCATACACACGCAGCTTTCTGTCCGCCTGCTTGGCGGCACGTAGCGAGGCATTCACCAGAGGGCCACGCCCAGCACCTAGCACCATCAGCACCCTAGGAAAGGCAGAGTAATGCCACAAAATTACAAAAAAACAACACATTCCTGCTTAGTGAACTGTCAATCATCATTCTCCAGAATGAGGTTTGTTATTTAAGGATTTTCCTTTGAAGTCAGATTCTGAGAACCCGCTCATTAAGAGAAACAGAATTTGTGAAAACAAAAAGGTACTTCGGGGCTACAGGAAACTGCATCTGGAGATAAAGTTTTCATTTTTACTACTAACGGTGAGCTATAAATTATGTGTGAAGTGGCAAGGCCCTTTGAGGTTACAAGGCAAGTCAGAGAAGCTGACGATAGAGGTGATGCACCTCAAATATACCACCTCAAATCTCCTGAAACCATGGAGAGAGGTGGTTCCTGTAGCTCTGGCGATGGTAGTACCCAAGGAGCTGGAACTGGAAGTAAATCTAAAAAGGTGCAGCCCAATTCACCCCAGGGAGTTACACGGTGATTGGAGCAGCCCCGTGGTCTTAGTGCCCAAAGCTGACAGGTCGGTCAGTTTTTGTGCAGAATTTAGAAATGTCAACAGGGTGTTTAAATTTGATGCATACTTAATGCCATGCAACTGCTCCATCAGTTCGGCACTGCTCGCTTTTATTCAACACTGGATTTAAGTGAGGGGCATTGGCAGATTCCCTTGAATCCAATTATCCCAAGGGGGAAAAAACCCCCAACCTTTTCCAACCCTGTTTGGGTTACACCAATTTGTGACCGTTCCATTTGGTTTGTTTGGAGCCCCAGCGACGTTTCAAAGTCTCACGGATAGAATACACGGACCACATAACCCCATTGCTTATTTAGATGATGTAATCATTTTCAGTAATGATGGGCAGTGGCATTTACAACAGCTGAGAGCTATCCTGAGATCCTTGAAATAGGCGGGACTCTCAGCAAACCTAAAGAAGTTTGCAATTGGATGGGTGGAATCTGCGCTTCCACTTGGGCCATCGGCAGGCGTGTTCCCAAATTGATAGGACATCTGCGATTTGTAGCCTGCATGAGACCCAAGACTAAAAAGGGGGTGAGGCTTTTCCTGGGACTGGCTGGCTGGCTATTACAAGAGATTTGTAGCAAATTTTTCAGACTTCACCAGCCTGCTGGCCAACCTCACTAAAAAGGGAGCACCAGATCCAGTCCAGTGGACAGAGCCATGCACGTGGGCTTTTTGCAAGGTAAAAGTGGGGGACTGCTGTGGCATTCTCCTGACTTTTCTCTCCCTTTTGTTCTGCAAACTGACACGTCAGACAGAGGGCTGGGGTCCATTTTGTCCCAGGTGGTGGAGGGGGAGCAGCGTCCCGTGCTGTAAATCAGCTGGACGCCCTCTGTAAGAGAGCGCAAGTACATCATGATGGAAATGGAGTGTCCGGCTATCAAGTGGGCAATCCTCACTTTCTGATCCCATCTACTGGGGCGCCCCTTTACCCTCTGTTCCGATCACGCCCTGCTCCAATGGCTCCACTGCATGAAGGATGCCAAGGCGCAGATCACTCTTTTTTTTTTTTATCTAGCACTTTTGCCATTCGAGTTCAAGATGGTCCACACACCAGGGGCACAGTTGGTAAGTGGCAAATTATCTCTCCTGCCAAGGTGTTTTGGGGGACAGTCTGCTTAAAGGCCGGATGGCTCCATAGTCTGAGTCAGGCACTGGGGGTATGTGGCAGCGGGGGCTTGGTTGGCATCAGCCGCGGACGGAAAGGATGCAGGTTGAAACGGCAGGTAATGCTTGATGCTCACCTTTGTTTTCTTACTGTCAGTCTACACATGTAGCATGCTTTCAGTAACTGGCATAACCCAAAAAACATAGTGGCATAGCTGGCGGAGCTTGCAACACACACACGCATGGAACGTGAACTGTGAACCTGATCAGAGCCGAGAAGAGGAGAGAGGAAGGAGAGAGGAAAAAAAAAAAAAAAAAATAGGTGGTTCACCTGCCTCCCGAGTCTTCTTCCACACGCATACACTGAGTACTACACACAATTCTTCTAAACACACTGTTTTTCACAAGCCAATAGACTATCATACTAGCCACGCCCCCTTGAGTCTCATACCAGTGAATGCCTGTGAAAACCAGAGCACTAACGTAACTAGCCAGGTTTCATTTTGTTACATTCTAATGCACAGCTTTTGCTCCAACTGAAAATGAAAGCCTGAGGCACGCATTCTGGAAATGCTACTTTCTGCTGCAGTTTTGCATAAAATTGGAATTTTGTGTATGTTGTTATGTTCTTAAAAAAAACTCACTGTAAGTGAGTCGAAAATACTCACTGTACATTGGTTTCTTTTTGCTCCTCAGGAACTCTGTCTATCAGACATTTATACACAGCCTAAGGAAGTGGATAAATTAATAACGTTACCGCCACACAGTATACAAATACAATGTACAAATGAAACAGCCGAACCACTGTGTTCTCGTCTCACCTGCTGGTATTGTGAATACTTAATGGGATCTTTTTCAAAAACCTCATACGTCTGTGACTCCAAATTGTCCATCAGAGGCTTAAAAAAAAAAAAAGAGCACATTTGTAAGATATCAATGGGACACTTGGTGGGGTCTGAAGTTCTGTTTGTTCATGTATAGGTAGACACCTGTAATGGTGACTGCAGGTAATCCTCGTATCCCTTGGCGAACAGCTCGTAAGCGTTGGGTGCTGGACGGTTTTGGTTGAGGTATTCTAGGTACTGCAGGTAGGTGCGGAACTCCTTGTCGCTGTGGCGACTTGTCCCAGTAAATATAAACTGCGACTCGAGCTGAAGTGGACAAGAAGAAAGTAAAGCTCACAAGGTAACGTTAAAAACATCAAAGAACAACAGGCAATGCCTCTCACCTTGAAGAGGCGGAAAATGATCCTCTGATGGGCTTTTGAGAGCACCGGAAATCCTTTCTTATTAGTCAGGAATATGCTGGTGGGAAGAATGGCAGCTTTGATTGGTTCCCCAAGCCACTTGTCAATCACGTTGTCAGAAGGAACATCTGCCCCGATTTCAATGGCTTTGGACAGATGCAAAAGATAGAATCAGGGTATAATAAGATACAAAACACTTTCTTTGAAACTTTAAAAATGTCACACTCACCAAGGCAAATCCTTTTGTTGTAGTCACAAAGTGTTCTGAATGAATGCCACCTAAGAGAAGCAAAGACAAAGAAAAGCTAATTTTTTTATATCAGGGTTTCATACAATGAAGCTAATGATATATTGAGCCTAGGGTTTTAAATGTAAGCCTTTGCCTGAAGAAAATAAAGAAATGTACTGATAATCCTACTTCAAAACACCACATACTGTATAAATGTTAGAATTGCAAAACAATCAGGTTGATTTCAGCTTAAACGTCAACAGCTTAAATACAACTGAGCTGTTCATCCCCACTGGAAATGCTACAATACAATTATTTCTCACCAGCCCCAGGTCTTCTCTTCGTTGTCAGCATCATCTATTTGTTTACTCGGCTCGTTTTCAACGAGGTCTTCACGAGTGTCCTCGGGTGCTAACAGGGGAACTCGGATCCAAAACTGAAACGCCATGAAAAGCATTGTGGATACAAGCGGCACAAATGGGTATCTAATTAGATTGGTGTGCACTGAAGTGCACTCAAAGCACGATTGAGTGTTGTACTCTACCACTCTCGCTAATGGTGCCAGGTTATTGTTGATGAAAAAGGCCAGAAAGGATGTGAAGTTTGCCTGAGCACCTCCTTACTTACAAAATTAATCTGTAGGTTTAAGGAACACATTTGATTTTGATGGCAAATAGCTGCATGCTCACCATGGAAGAATGGTGTCCAGTATGTAAGTGGTTTAGCAGGACTCGGGCCAAGTTGGCACACCGTGCACCCCTCAGTGGAATCATGAATGCAGGTAACCCAAGGTAGGCACAGAAATTCAGCTCCTGTACCAGTGCCTGGAAGTACGGAGAGTTAATTGTGAACGTTGAGGAGATACAAAGGTTAACAAAAGCACCCATGACACTTACAGCTCAGACAGAATTCCAAAAATTGTTCTCCAAACAGTCCCGATCATTAGAAGGTGTATTCATTTCAAAACAAGCAGATTAATCTTTTAGTTTTTAAGTGCATTCTCAAATCTAAAAGAATAGATCATTTTGTTGTTGAAAACCCAGCTGTTGTAGAAACACAAAAACGAGTTCTAACTTACTGCCTCGGAGTTCCTGCGCTCGGTGGTCAGTTCCGAGTCGGCATCTATCCATGGGGAGAGCTTCCCCACAATAAGAGTGTTCCAGTCTGGTTTTACACATACACACACACAGCTTAATAATGATTATGTAATACACCTTGTTTACGCCTTCAACAAGTCATTGGCGAACATTTCAGCCGAGTAGTGGTGTTCTGTCCTCACATCACATGTGAAATATATTATATAAATCTGGCTAGTATCTTTATTTTTAACCATGAGGCGACTGCTGGACAGTCACATGATGGACGGCTTTGCGTCATACAACATGTGTATTAGTATTTTTTTTTTTTTTTTAAAGCAGTATGATTTTCTAAATATATGCAGAAATGTAAAACGATATACAAGTGACTTTTTACCGCGTCCACACAGCAGCAGGTCAGAGCGGGTTTGAGCTCCAGGTCTGGCCTTAGCAGGGTCCAGTTCATACTCTCTCCGGAAACGAGGATGGAAGAGGGGCATGCACAGGAAGTCAAAGCTGTAAAAAAACAAAGCTTTCAAGGACTTTAAATAAATAAATGTAGCACCCTAATTACTGACATCCCTTGGAAGGAAAACTTGATAGGTAGAACAATTCGTCAGCAGTGTTGCCTGCTGACAGATTTTTAGAACCCTTTAGTGACTTACTTTATTTAAAAAAAAAAAAAAAAAAAAAAAAAAAAAAAATAGCCTGAGACAAATCTCTGGACTTTCTGAGCCATGTTGGTGACCACAGTGAACTTGATTTAACTCTCCAGTTCACATTAAAGCTGCTGGTTATATGTATTGAGAGTGCAAGTTTTGAGACTCCCCATCAGTGTGTAAAGCCCGAGTTGTGGGTGTGCTTCCCAACAACCAATCACTGATCACCATTGTTCCCAATAACTGGTCAACATTGCGCTCAACGACCAATCACCCACGTTCTCAACGACTAATCACTCATTAACATTGTTCCCCAAAACCAATCACTGACCAAGTAAACAGATCAGAGGTAACCTTATAGCTTTTTCTAACATTATTTTTTCTGACTTTTAGAAGCTGATCCGATGTTAAAAATTGTCAAAGAATTACCAAAATTGATGATGTTAAAGAATTTTCATTTGGGCCTGTAAAACATAGCTTTACATATAGTGTGTGTATATATACACATATGTATATGTAAAAATAAATAAATAAATAAAAAATTATATGTATGTGTGTGTGTGTATATACACATTTAACACACACACACACACACACACACACACACAATATATGTATACATACACACATACATATATATAAATATAAATAAAATAAATAAAAGAGATGCACAGATGTATCGGCCGATAAAGGCTATTTTTCCCGCTATCGGCCGATAGTTTAAAAACATCCTATGATCAGGACCGATTATATCCTGTCAATCAAAAGAGGGCGGGAAAACACATGGATTTTGTTCTGTGTGTAAAGATGTCAATGATGAAGTAGAAACGCTTTTGTT
>JANDJT010000206.1:4029-17355 GCA_024331685.1 Stegophilus panzeri | reverse complement strand
GGTGGAGTTTGTATGAGTTGGCAGCTTTGACTTTTCAGATAAGGAGCTGTTTAATGCTGGGATGTTGCTACTTCAGACTGATATTCTCCATTAGAGTTTCATTTACCACTCAGGACATTTCAGGGGGACTGCAGTAATGTGGACTGTGTTGGTTTAAAGCAATCATACACGCGCGCGCACGCACACACGCACGCGCGCACACACACACACACACACACACACACACACACACACTGACCAAAGCAGCGATGTCCCACCGGCTGGTATCCAGGCAGGCAGCCACAGCGGAATGAGCCGAGCGTGTTAAAGCACTGATGCTGGCAGGGAGACACAGATGACTCCACACACTCATCCACATCTAATGAACACAACACAACTTCAATTAACACAATTTAAATTTACACAAATCCACATGCCTGCACCCCTTTAATTACCACAACACATCTACAATTAACACAATAAATACAACTCGAATAAGCACAATTTTAATGACCACAACTACAATGAACACAACTCCATATGCCTGTCCATATCTACAATTAACAATGCACCAAATCATTAAAATAGGGTGACCATATTTTGGGCGGCTGTGGCTCAGGAGGTAGAGTGGGTTGTCCACTAATTGTAGGGTTGGTGGTTCGATTCCTGGTCGACATGCCGAAGTGTCCTTGGGCAAGACAAGTTGCTCCTGATGGCAGGCTAGCGCCTTGCATGGAAGCTCTGTGGCCATTGGTGTGAGAGTGTGTGTGTGTGTGAATGGGTGAATGAAAGACAGTGTAAGGCACTTTGTAGAACCACAAAAGTTAAAAAGCTCTATATAAGAGTAGACCATTTACCATTTAGGTTTTCAAAAAAGAAGACACCATGGCAGAAGGGCAGCATGGGACAGGGGCTTCAAGTAGGCCTAAGTTGTAGCACCATGGCAATGTGTATGTGTTAGGGTGGGACTGATAGTTGATAAATCAAACAGACATCATTTCTCTCTCTCGCTCTCTCTGTCTGTCTAAACATCCTACTCCTGAGATACCAGTGATGATAACCCTTTCTGCTCTCCGGACCTGCCCGGTCCCTCCTGATGCCCTACCTGGTTCTGGTTGGAGTTTTCATCACCTGAAAATCACTCGCTGTTGCTGAGGATGGCCCCACATGGACAGCCTGAAGATCACCATGAGATTACTGTGGATGTTCTTCCTTTACTTTGATAGCTGTAATTACTATGAACAGTTTTGCACTCAAGTCTCCATCACTGAACAGTTAATAACTTCAGTTCGATACAATAGACTTCAAGCTAAAATTATAATGAATTCAGAAATAACTCTGATGATCATATGGATATAGATGATTGTCTCATAAATGAAAAGCAAAGAAACGAGTTTAACTTTTACCATTTTTAAATATAATTTTTCTTTGAACACTTTCCCTTGAGGCATTAAAATCTCAGCAAAACGTCTTTAAAATTGTATTGTACAGAAGCCCCTTCAGTGATTAATTTCCTTTGTCCACTGGCTTTATTTCAGTGTGGGTCATTCAATCTCAAGTAGTCCAATATGGGTCACTTGCCCATATTTAATTTTCCTAATTTTTTGAGTGATTACCTCTATGTATTGGCATTGCAAAACCACCAGATTTAAATAAAAATCTGACATGGTTTAACTATGACAGCCATCATTATACAGCTGTTTAGGATGGTCCTAGCTCCTTGGAACAAAAACTGATCTCTAGAGCACATTACAAGGTACATGCTCATATATAAACACATACATTTAAGTCCAAATGTAATACTCAAGATTGCTCACAGTTCCACTGTTAGGGTCAATTTATAATGGGAAGGGTTCAAGTCCCAGCCTTAATTTTTTTAGGGGGTACCTGAGTAAGTATAATGTGCATGCAGAACATTTCAGGTTTGAGAGTTCACTTTTTTAATGGGGGTGAGAAAGTGCCATTTAAAAAAAAATCCCCTCACTTTTGGGTTGAAAATCTCTTTTAGGGGACCAGATACAAACCCGAAATTTTCCCAGAAATAAATCCTCTATAGTCGTATTCTGCTGTAAAAAAAAATTTCAGTTTGAAATTCCACTGGTTACAGAGCGAGAGGTAGCATAAATCTGGAGAAAAGCCTACTTTATGTTTATGATTGACATACAATAGCTTACACTTGTTAATGAGGTCTAAAATGTTACTACATTTGATATTGGCAACAGAAAAGCATCATCTATACAGGGTTCTTCAAATCTGCAGAGTTTACCTCCAACCTCCAAACTGTAATTTTCTAGTAATTCTGAAGATCTTGGTTAGCTTGTTCAGGTGTTTGATTAGGGTTGAAGCTAAATTCTGCAGGACAGTGGACCCTGAGGGCCAGGGTTGAAGAACCCTATCATGTTGGTACAGGCGTACAGTTGGTATGCGTGAACAGATTTTATCCAAATATGGAATTATAGTGATCAGCTGTAGTGTTGTTTCTCCTGTGATAAAAACAGTAAGTTACTTCTGAGCTGTAGTCACTTACTGCTTTTATCACAGGAGAAATCACTCAAAAAAATTAGAAAAATTAAAAACAGTAAGGCAACCAACTTTACAATTATTGGACCACTTGAGATGGACTGATCCCAGTACATTTCCATTGAGTTTGAGAATAACAGAAAATTTGTGCAATCTTCAGCAATTCTGAATGAAACTCAAAGCTTTTGGAGCTTTCAGAATATTTGGTCCACGTTCTGACCAAAACAGAAACACAGGAATTTTTTTCTGTAATTCATCTGCGTATTTACAGGTATTGGATTTTTTTGTGTTCAGGCACCATGTGCTACTCTTCTCAAGCAATCACCTGTCTCTGATTGTTGCAGTGGTGCAGCACTTCCTACACACTAGGCATGAAACGGTTACCGATTTCACGATAAACCACAATAAATTTCCCCAGACGGTTAGTATTACCATGTCATATTTAATTATCATTAAAACCGTGTGCGATTATCCTGATTTATAAAGCTCACAGTCAATGCTGTCCACACACACCCAGCATGAGTCTGACGCAAATCCGAAGTGTGGTCATATTTTGGATTTCATAAAAATGCTGAGGGAAACTTAATAGAAGATGGGAACCCTGTCTGCAGAGCTCGCCAGAAGAAAGTTGCTGCAAAAGGGGGCGTTTCGTTGGTGCTTTTTTTCCTCTTTTCCCCCTTGCTTTTAAATCACTCATGAATGCCGTGCGCATTTCACGTTCACTCTTGAATTAGCGCCAATTCGGAGGCGGCAACTGCTTGTATGGTGAGTACTTTAAAGGGACGTGCAGAAGGGTGGCTCTGGGGGTTCGAACCCCTCCCCTTTTTCTAAATTATTTAAAAGTGACCCTCTCAACCTTAATTAATAAACAATTATATTATGTAAAAAGCATTTGAATTCAAATTAACATGAGAGCATTCACAAAATTGTTAATCACAAGAAAGTCAGAGAACTTTCCTATTTATTTGTACTGTGCTTAATTGACCACTTGTAAGAAGGTGGAAGCTCAAGAGGGTTTTTTTTTTTAAACAATTAAAATACCTACACAGAATGTATGGTGAATGAAGAAGCAAATGTTGACATAAAAGCAAAGCAAAATCCTGGACATTTTACCTAATTTTTAGATACTGAACAGATGCATTTTTTAGATCCCAAAAAGAGGACATGTCTGGGAAAAAGAGGATGCATTATCACCCAGATTAAAACAGTGTCCAACAGGAAGAGGAAGTGATGTCATATTAAAATTCTACAGTACCTTCACAGCCTTCGGTTCTGGTTTTGTTCTCGGTACCAGCAGTTCTGTGCCTGAATCCTGGCCCACACTTCACCTCACACCGGTATTTTCCAACTGTGTTCAAACACAACTGGTCATAGAGGCACATGTGAGATCCGTCCACACACTCATCTATATCTGTAGGACAGAAAACACACACACACACACACACACACACACAGACAGACACACACAATTATAAGGTTTGTGAATGAGACTGAACACAATAATGTACAGGGTTTGTGTAAGGTTTGTGATAAATATAAATGTTTTAATATCTGTTTAAAAAAGATTCATGATAAAAGTTTATTATTGTTAATTATTGTTTAGTCACTTAGACACTGTGTGTGTGTGTGTGTGTGTGTGAGAGAGAGAGAGAGAGACCTTGACAGCTGTTGCTCTCGGTGTTGATGGTGAATCCTGATGGACAGCTGCAGCTGAAGCCCCCCATGATGTTAATGCAGGAGTGAGAACATGGAGAATCTGACACACACTCATCCTCGTCTGAAACACAATAACATTTAAAAACACAACACACAAACTAACACCCTAAAAGTGTTAGTATAACTAACACCCTAATTATACTCGATTTTAACTGTACATAGGCTTTTGCCAGATATCTGCTGTGCGTATCCTGCAGTTGTTTTGAGAGTCATATCTGCACGTAGCTTGGAAATTATTGAGACACGCCTGCATGGTGCAGTGCCAACGTATGAGGGAATGACTGTTTATAGCTGTTATAACGTGAGTGAGAACAGGAACTAACTTATTTCACTGCTGTTCCACATGTAACTATAAACAAAGAGGATCTGCAAATCCTAGACAATTATCATACCCTACTTACCTAATCCCAATCCTAAACCTTAATCATACACCCTGAACATTAATCCCAATTATAAACCCTAATGCCAATCCTAAACCTTAATCACATTCCTAAACACTAAACTGTAATCCCAATCCTAAACCCTAACTCTCCTACGCTACAATATGAGCTACTTTAGTTGTAGTTTAAAATATCACATCGACTAGCAAAACTCCCTCTGCATCCACACCTCTTGCCACATGGGTTATTCTTAAGATCTCTCCTACACACACACACACAGCTTTAGTCCTATTACAGTTTATTTATTTTTAGGTCTCTGGTGTTTGTAAATATATTTTGATCCTGTCTGGAAAAGTTACCTGTGTGAAACTCCAGTTGGGATTCTTGTCTGAAATTCCTGCGGCTGATGGTGAAGCCGTTCTTCGTTCCTGCTGATTCATGAACAGCCGTCTAGTACATCGGAGTCAAAGCAGATACAAGAACTTTCAGCAAAGGACCTGTACACACACACACACACACACAGGAACTCTTTAACCCTTACTTGTTAATTCTCCTTCGTCCTCCTGAGCTCTTCTCCTCTCTTTGTATTATCTTTCATAGCATCGTTTTCTCAGATTCACACATCAGTGGCTCAGGTACCAGCTTCCTGAGGCTGTGTGAGTACGACTCAACCTCAGGAGAGGATTAGACTTCACTGATCTGATCTCAACAAATCTCGCCACTTTTACCTGCCAATTTTCCATAATCTTTATACTGTAGATTTATACCTCTGTGTGTGTGTGTGTGTGTGTGTGTGTGTGTGTGTGTGTGTGTGTTTGTGTGTGTGTGAAACCACATGGTGTCAGAGAGGCAGGCAGACCTTGAAAGAATCTGTTTCTCTATACCATCTCTCTCACACACACACACACACACACACACACACATTTGTTATAACTGCCAGTCTCTAACGCGTCTGCTATCAGCTGTTAAAACAGTGTATAAACAAAGCATTATCTTGCATACAAATTTACAAACAGCTGTGGTGTATCCCAAGTAGTGTAAGAGAGTGTTTATGCAGGAGGTTTGTTGTTATTTTTACCTGACTAAACTGATAGCAGTCATTAGTACAGCTAATCACCAGCCTGGGGTTCACCTGTCAATTGTTAGTGTTCATATTTAGAAGCCTGCACTGTAAAAAACTGCTGTAAATGTATATTAATCGAAATGTACTATGAAAATAACAGGAATTTTCTATAAAGATATTACAGTACTTCAGTGTGAATATGTTGTACACTTATTTATCATAAATATAAAGTACTTTATTGTCAACTCTGCTGTCAGTAAATTACTGTATATTTTACAGTAATTGTTTTACAGTGAGGAACTCATCACTAACAGCCTCTGACTGCTTGGTTTCTCCAAAAGTAAAGTGTAAACTCTAGGATATTCTGCTAAATTACAGTGGTATCCTGGAATTTGCTGCCCAGAAACTCTTATTTCCACATAAAGTTCCACATATGTCTATTATGTTACCACTTATGGATGAACATATATTGAACATATACTGAAAACTCCTCTGTAACAGCTTTAGTTGCCATGGTAGCAGTATGGTAGTGGTAGTTATGGTTAAAACGTTGGCCCATTGATTGGAAGGTCATGAGTTCAAATCCCAGCAGCATCAAGCTGCCACTGCTGGGTGCTTGAGCAAGGCACTTAACCCTCAACTACTCAATTGTATGAAATGCAGTAAAAATTCAAACTGAGAGACAATTGCATTTCTCACCTTTGTGAATACTCTGCTGATTAATTTTTTTTCCCTTATTAGTCATTTCTCTCCACCTGGATTGGTTGCCTTCAAGTTTAGCCCACCCCTACCCAAAGCCTTTTATTGGGCCACTCATTTTTACTTTCAGCAGATATCATTTGATTTGTTGCATTTAAAACTTAACCTGCCCCAAACCCCTATAGCTGTATTCCTCTTTGGTTTGTTTCATGTATTGTTCATGCTCAGGAGTAATTTGGTTAGCTGCATGCTAATAATGATAATAATGATAATGATGATGATGATGATGATGATGGTATTTATTATTATTATGGATAACATGCACTATAATAACCAAAAGACAGAAAACAATACATGAACATAGTATGCACACAGCGTTGGATTGTAAAGGATTAGTAAGTATAAATGCTACAGTTTATACATATACTTCACTATCTATATAAAAAGGGTTATTCTGGTAAGTGAGCTTTGGTTGATGAATTAAGTAATATTAATCTCAATATCAGCATACATGAAACTCATGGACAGCTTCTTAAGGAGATATGACCACATGACATGATTCTGTGGAATGTGGGAGAATTCAGCGGTTTTATTGTTCTATTATTTATTAGTGTTGTGGTACTTGAGACCAGTCTTGGTCTTGTCATAAACTCATGTGAAATTTTACTTGGTTACTTAAATGTTCTTTATTAGCAGAGGTTTACATGTTCTGTACTGCTTCCTGTTGCATTTCTTTTAAAAAAAAAAAAAACACACAAAACAAATATTTTGTATAATTAGCATACTCTGTCATTTCACTTACATCACACATGCTCCTTAATCCCCCAGTGTAATCATATAAAATAGGATTATACAGCAATGCTTGCTAGAACCATGGTTTATGCTTAATATGTCCTAGGGTTAACCCTAATACATGTCTTGTGATCTTATTTGCATAAAATGATTATACCAAAGTAGATTCAAGAGAAATTTTATGTCAGGTTAGGAAGATATTACAGCCAGCAAATTAACACGTCTGAACATTTGGTCTTGGTCTTGACATGGACTCAGTCATGTGTAGGGGTGTACTCAGGCTTGACAGTGGCTATGGTCTATGGTGTTCTCAGCACTATAATTTGTAGTTAAAATCAGATGAATACAGATTACAAATACAGTATAATGCTCCAAAAGTGATATCACAAACATAACAGTTGATTAATTTAAATTCAGTTGTAATTGCACTGCAGTAGTTGTACACTGACACTCGATTAAAATTTATATGGGGTCCAGGAGTTATTTCCTATTGTAGAGGAGCTCCTCTGTGACTTTATTTATGTCCAGATTGGCCATGTCAGTGTTTTTCTCCGCCTTCCTCTGAGAAAATTACAGACTGAATTATCTACTGTTTTTCACCAAACTCAGCGATCCCTGTCCGGATGCACATGTCGGTGATTTTCAATACAGATGTCGCCTCGCATTAAAATAAAAAAACGTTTGACTGCTTTTACTTGATGCATTTAGTCTTGTAGTTTGTGTATCAGTGACTCTCCCCATATATTAAACACTTCCAGAGTCACAAAACAAAAAATTAATACTTCTCATATACAGCACTTTGATCATTTGAAAATACAATAAAACAATAGTTATGAAACTTTGGTTTTCCCCAAAGTGAGTCAAGTCAGCATCTCTTCTCTACTCCAATGCCTCTACGACTGCTTGGACACCATGTTGTGAAAGTAGCATGATCATATGACAATGTGACATAAACATCAGGGTTTGTATAAAACACAACCTGCTAGAAACTCACTATTCCCGTGGTCATTTTATTTCTGTCCAGATGCAAGATTTTTATCACTGAGGAGAGATATAAAAATGTATTAACAACATCCCCCTGATAAACTAATCCAATCTGAATAGGGCTATAGTAACAGTTATATTACACAACTTGTACTGTGTCACCAGTATCCACCTATTGCAATTAACAATTACTGTCTTCCTGTACAGAGATATTGTTTTGTATTGTATTGCAGTGTGGTATTGTATTATATTGTACCACACTGTATTGTATTGTTTTAGCCTATATTGTATTCTTTGGTTAATGTGCTGTTCTGTACTATGTGTGACAATGCACCAAAAACAGTTCCCTGTAAAATACAAGCATTATGATGATGATTCTGATCATATTTAGTATTTCCCACCCCCATAGCTATGACTGTTTTGAAAAGAGGACAAAACATCATGCTCTGGCATCATCATCCTCAGAACCTTGGCTTCTTGTTGAAATCAAAGGCAGAATGGATGGAGTAAAATATACGGGATATACAAGAGAACCTTCAGTCTGCAAATAAATAAATAAATAAATAAATAAAAATAAAAAATAACTTGGGAGAAACGTCATCTTTCAGCAGAACAATGTTCCCAAACACAATACTAAAGCAACACAGGAGAGGTTAAAAACAAAATGTGTATGTTATACACTGGCCAGGTCAAAATCCAGATATGAATATCATTGAGAATCTATGGCAGTGTTTGAAATTTGCAGTCAACATCCAACCAAACTGAAGAACCTGGAGCAAAGCCGCCAGGAAGAATGGGTGAAATTCACTCCTAAACAGTATGCAATGTTTTTAGGAACTTATCCCACAACAAAAGGTGATTCTACAAAGTACTAGTCTGACTTATGCTAATACTTATGCCAGCATTTTTAGTTTTAGGTTTTTTAAAACTATAATTTTTAGTTTTAATTTTTTTAAGATCTGCTGACAAATAAGGAATTTTGACTTGTACATTAAGAGCATATTGGTTTGCAATAAAAAAAAACTAAAAAAAAAAAAACTGGCTGGAACAATATGTGTCATTTGTAATCCAGACAAATCTGATGACTTTTAAGGGGATTGAATACTTTTGCAATATACATATACATATGTATGTATACATTTTTACAAGATGGTGTGGACAACTCCAGATGCTGTCCATTAAGACTGTTTTTTAATTTTTAAAATATTCCTTTACTTACTTCCTAAGAAAGTACATCCTTGGCAATCATCAACTATTACCACAATACACTTTTGAATACAGGATATAATCTCACCCACCACTTACTGGGCAGTTTAATCAGTGACCCCTCTAGGCTGAAAGAGATCCACCAAGATGCCAACCAAAACAAGGAGAATGAGGATAAGACAGAGGAAACACCTAGGGAAATGCTCAGGTGTGTTAAACAGGTTAAGAGGAGGAACACATAGACCACCTCTGCCCAGCATACTGCTTGTGAATGTATATTTCATTGAAAACAAGCTGGACAACATCAGGCCAAGAGTTTGTTTCCAACCCAATGTGAGGAACCGCAATATCTTTTGTTTCATCAAAATGTGACTTACCCCCCCTAGTACCAGACCAGTCCATTCTCTATTTTCCATATGGACAGAATGGAAGAGTCTGGTAAATCCAAAGTGCAGGAGTCTGTTTTATGACCAACGACAACTGGTGTAAAGAAATTAGTATTTTTGCAGTGAATAAATGACAGGATGCTAGTATTTATGGCAATGTATGGGACTCAGTTAGACCATGACCTGAACACACCATCAATGCATTAATAGCAACCTGCATATTATTGTGAACTAGGATCTTAAGTCCTTAACTTTTACTGCAATCGCGTAATGAGAGTTGGGAGGTATCAAACTTGTGTTGCCTTAATTGTGTAACAGTTACCCTGTTACAGGATTGAAATTTATCATCCTGGCCATTAGGGGGCAATAGAGAGAGGAAATGATTCGTTCCTGTGGTAGAGAAGAAAAGGAGCGCATGGTGATGGAGTTTGTTTGGTGGGGTGAAAGAAGGCCAGACAGCACTTTTTGTGTGGGAAATTAAGCGAATTTTATTTCAAATGTTTAACTGAAATTCAAATGCACATTTAATCTTTGACAAGTGTTAATTTATATTGTTTTGAAGTTCACAGAGAACTCTGTTAAGGGGCTCTAAAAGGAAAAGATGGAGAGTTTGTGTAGATACCTACTGTAATATAACCTGGTTTGGATTATGCCTGTGAGATTTTGTTGTGGATTTAGGACTTTGTAGCTTCACTGACCACTGGGACATTTCCAAGACTCTTTATACATCTGCAACACTCAGATAAGACAGTTTGCATAATGAACTATGTATCCATTACTGCTGTTGCATTCCAAACTGATTGATCCACCTTTCATGCTTCATTCATTTGTGTTTTGTTTATTTGTGCTGTATTGTTTTGTTGGTTGTTGTTTCATTACTATGGGTAGTTAATTCAGTCAAACAAATTACATTTTAAGTGTGGGTTATTGAGGCCATATGGAAATTGGGTGTTTAGTATTTTAATCCACTCGCCTTTCTGCCTATTGTCTGTAATTTTTTGACCAATTTGGATTGTGTTCTAATGCTAAGATTAATAATGATTGTTCCATGTCTGTGGAAATGGCAAACCAGGTGGGTCTGTATCTTCTTCCTTGTTCTAATGTTGTAGCAGCATGCACTCAATCTGGTGTGGATGTTTGTCCCTGTTTCTCCCACATATTGCTTGCAACATTTTTTACATCTAATTATTTAGACACAATTTCTGTTTCTTGAGGACACATTCTGTGGTAGCCGGAATGCCTCCCCAGTGGTGGTTTTTTTTTTTTGCTATCCAAATGATGGGTGGGTCCCTCTTCGTAGGGCCAGGGAGATGCAGTTTACTGTGGACTAGCAGATCTTTTAAGGTTTTGGTTTCTTAGGAAGGCTGTTATTAGCCTGACTTTGGACGCATCCAGCTTGTCACTAAGTAGGTTTTGTAAGTTGAGTTTTAAAGCCCTGCTCAATTTCACTGCGTGGTTGCAGAATTTTAATGTCAAGGGTATGATTGTCTTTTCCTCAGTATCTTTCTTTGTATCACGTGAGCCAAAAGGGTTCCTTTTCCAGTCTCTATGGATTGAGCAGAGGAAGCTTATGGTGTAACCCCTCTTTGAAGGGCCTTGAAGAGGACCTGTATTGCATTTTGAAGGTCTTGTTTGTGTGCAGATTCTTTGGAACCCAATAAGCTGAGCTTTGACAATCCCCCTGAATGTGTGCTAGGGATGGTAACTTTCCCTGTGTAGTAGTGAATGGCTGGCCGTCTCTTTGAAAAATACTCTTGTATCCAATTTCTGGTGAACTAGGAAATTTGTGCCTTTATGTTGTTGTATCCAGAAAATCTGCGAATGTATTTTAACTTATTAGTTTCGTGGTGGTTGTTGAGAGTGGTGACAAATTCCTGGAAGTGTTCTTCCGTATGTACCCCAAATGTCATCCAGGTACCTAAAGTAGTGAGTTGGTAGTCTAGAGCAATAGTGGGTGCAAACTTTTTGCCTATAGCTGTCCCTTTTTATTTGTAAGTAAACCTGGCCATTGAACTCAAATAATTTTTTGTGAGGTTTAGTTCTAGTATCTCCACTATTAACTCATCTGGATGTTGGTCCAAACATTGTTTTATCACCCGCAGACAGAAAGCTGAAAGCTGTGGGGTTCCAATGTAATATTCTTTACCTTGTTTATGAAATCATGGGTGTCCTGGATATAACTAACTTTTGGAGAGTGGATTTATGGATTTTGGGTTGTAAATAAAAATTCTCGGTATGGGTGTGGTGTCCCCCTTCAAGTGTTGAGCTTATTTTTTGTTTATGAAACCCCTGGATAGTAAGGATGCAATTTTGTCCTGAATTATAGGTATTGACTTTGGGTATATGGGTTGATCCAATTTTCTGTAGTATTCTGAGTTGTCTAATTGAGTTGGCTTCCTGGATATATTGTGGCCTATCCATGATTACCACCCCACTACCTTTTTGTCTGCTGGTTTAATTGTGATGTTTTGATAAATTTTTTTTAGGGACTTGATGGCCTGTTTCTCTTCACTGGACAGGTTGAGATGGTGTGAATATTTTGGTATGGGGAACCCTTTGATTGTTATTTATGGGGATAAAGGAAAGGCCTTTTCTGAGAATTTTATCTTTGGCAAAGGACAGAGTAAATGTTTGGGAGAGGTTAATTACCATTTTGTTTTCTGAACCCTGTATTGGGGTATTCAGACGGACTAGTTTAAATGCTGTTCCCGATGTTTCCACATTGGCTCTGCTGTTTCTAGGGTCCAGTGGATCTTGTCCGCTAATGTGAGAAATTTTTGGTCTGAAATTTTGGGTAAACCTTGCCAGTGTCCTTTATTAGGTTGTTTAAGGTTCTGAGGTTGGATAGGTGGAAGATCCTCAGAAAGGTTTATCTGAGGAATGTGTACTGTAGCATTGTGTCCTGGGCTGCCCCAATTAGTTTAGAAAGCAGTTTGGAAAGTAGAGATGGATTGCCTTGGGCTCTGTTGTTTAGCCCAAAGGAAAGGACTATTTTTTTTGGGTCACTGCTGACGTAGGTATTTTGTGTTTTACAATATGGAAAGCATGGGATAGTTGTGCCCCTTGATGGCAATCTACTTGTATTCTATTGTCATTTATTTTGGGGAGTCATGCTAGGTTGGAGTCACCTACAATTACTATTGGTTAGGGTTAGGTTTTGGTAACGATACAATGGTTCCCCCATCACAATAATCCATTCAGTGGTTGAATAGGAAACCAAGGAAAGTGCACAGACTGGCGCTTGTTAAGCACCGCTATTGTCCCTGTAGCAACCCCTGGCTTGGCGTCTGCTGATTTAACAATTCTAATCGAGCCGAAGTCTATTAGGTTTTTCAGTTGGTGAGTCAGGAGCTAATTCTTAATAGCATTTGGTCATAACTTTTATCCGTTGTTGGGTATTGTATCGATGGGAGTTGTCTTGGGCTAAGCTGTTACCCATGGTATAGGCTGTGGAGATGGTACTTAACCATAGTTTTCTCCATAGTCAAGACTTTATCCGCCGTTGAGTGTGAAAGTCATCTGGGGCTAGGTTGGAGTCACCTACAATTACTATTGGTTAGGGTTAGGTTTTGGTAACGATACAATGGTTCCCCCATCACAA
>JANDJT010000205.1:123530-133541 GCA_024331685.1 Stegophilus panzeri | reverse complement strand
CTCTAGATGAGCAGATTTGTCAAATGAAACTTTTTCGTTCTTATCCACTGCTACGGTAAACTAAAGAGTAGATTTTCTAATTAAATATTAGATTTTCTGCTAAATATGACTAGCATTAGCTATGTGTAGTGCAAAATAGTCCATCAACTGTATTAGCAGGTGTAGCCAATACACGAGTCCACTATTGGTCATATCACAACTGAGAATATTCCCAATTTCATTGCTTTAGTAGAATTTATCTGTAAATGAAATGATACTCACGTTATAATGTCCTTTGTGTAGTATTTGTTCAGTCTACAGGTCCTCTAACACAGTCTTAACTGTCTGAATGTGTCCAGGCATGTTAACTGGGTACGGACTTGGCATTAGTGACCTGAAGTGATCAAGACTTCATTTCGTTAAGTTAATACTTTCTTCTAGAACTCAATTAATAGATCTTGTACAGTAGCACTACTTGTATTGTTCTCTGCTTGATACATCGCTTTGCTCGTATTTTCTCATTTGTAAGTCACTTTGGATAAAAGCGTCTGTTAAATGAATAAATGAATAAATGTACTACAACTTAAATTTTGTTTTAAATCAATTAAAGCAGAAATTTCAGTTTAAATTACACACAATATTAAGTTGATGTCATTATCAACATTATTATGTCAACACAATTCATCAAAATAATGTTTACAACTTTAAATATTTAATTAAATCAATAAATTAGAATTTTTTAATCCACTGTTAGAAAATACATGATGGTTGAATGTGAACATAAATGAGCAGAATGTAAGTTTGTGAAATAAATGAAACATTTATTGATTACATTTTTGAGAAAATGGCATGACTTTGAATAAAAATTTACTGAAATAAATACCCTGAAAACATCGATATGGCCGAAGAAACGTATTAAAAAAACAACAACAACAAAAAAACCCATACCTTCCACATACCTTCCAAATGGGTCCCTTTCGGAGGTAAACGTTTTAAAGATGGTGTTTTATAAGAATCGCGCATATTACATGCCTTCTAAACATAACCCTTTACCCATTTTTCTTTTTTACCATTATGGATGAAACACTCGTTCCTTTTAAAACATCATCTTTAAATGTTTTTCTACCTCCTAAAGAACGCTTGGACTTAAGAGATGATCTTTGGAGTTGTTGACGCCCTGATCAGGGTTAAACAACGTCTTTACAATATCTTCATTAAGAAATTGTCAAACTAACATCTTGTTTTTTTTCTTGGAGCAGAAGTCAGGTCCTCTCTCATTTCAGCAGGTCCTCTTGTTGGTGAATACACAGGAACAAGGGGGTACTCTAGGGGTATCAGGATTTCTCGGAGTAGACATTGTAACATATAGTTGCAGAGTTTCTTCTGTGTTTTAACTACAACGTCTTAACCATTATTTAAACACTGAGACACACGACTCTCTCATTAATTCATTAACATAAACACATTTGTAAGCATTCTGGTCAGTAAAAAACCCCAGGAAACACACGTCTCTATCTCTCTCTCTCACACACACACACACACTTCAGACACTGTCACCAGAGCTCATAAAATTACACTATCTACAGAACTGTCAGGCGGGGAAACAGGTGTGGAGAGCCGTGTGTATGGGCCTACAAGACATCTCCCGAAAAATGTTACACTGACTTTCTGCTCAAATGATCAGATCATGTTTCCTGTAGAGCAGACGTGACAAGCAGACGTGACAAGCAGACGTGACAAGCAGACGGGTGACACAAAACAGTAAAACAGTGATGTGAAGAAACTGACAGCGTGAAGCAGGAGCTCAAACTCAAACTCTGACCACGCCACAAACTAATGCTCTCCATTTTTTTATTATTATTATTATTATTATTATTATTATTATTATTATCATCTAATCTACAGACCAACACCAATAACCCAAAGCAGAACAGGAGAAAAGGACAGAAACAGCGGTGTGTAGAACAGAATTCGTCAATATGAATATTCATATTTAACTGCTCCATCACCACATCATCTTCTGCCTTAGTTCCCTTACTCACATTTTATTGTCTACCAGATGCTTAATGAGGAACTTTTAGCCTATCAGGATCATGTATTTTCTGATTCTGAATGAAAGCTGCTAGCCCAGTAGCTAGTCTACTGAGTATAGTCTACATGATACATTTATGGTGTTCTTCTGTTAATAACATGTTATTTTAATCATTTTCAGTGGAAGAACTGTTATAAAGGTATTTTATGTAACATCATTAATATGGTGAGATTGATTAGACAGTAGATTGATAAAACATATTGATTAGACAGTAATTAATTAAAGAACAAATCACCACTTTAGCATGATATCAGACAAAAGCAACTGAATATAAGATGAAGTGAAGCAGGATTCAGATGAAGTCCACGCTGGAGATAAATAGAGGACTGTAATCAGAGATTTCTGGACGTTGAAGAACACAATGTAACTGAATCACTCATTTGATCTGATTTTTTTCCTCTTGATTCCAACCTTTTGAAGCTCAACCCCCACATTTGATATTTCAGAACTCTCAGTACTGAACATCATTTCTTTTCAGTATTATACGGTGAAACGATTCAGGAACTTTTCCTTTCAGGTGGAGAAGAAGGAAACTCTGTAAACTTTATAGCCATAATTATCATGGTGAAGTGTCCATGGGCTGAAGACGACTCTGTAGCTGTTCTTTTGCCACTTTATGAACTAATTTCATGTTGTTTTGGTCCTCAAAGTACTGAACTATATCAGATCTTCCATTCTTGCTGCACTGTATGAAGATTTGCACCAGAATGGGGAACATTGGCAGGCTGTACTCCATCACACTCCTCGTTTTCTCTCTTTTTCCTCCATAAACATATCCACCGGTGTGAACACCAATCAGGTTGTAGTTCTCATCAAACAGCGGTGAGCCAGATGATCCATGGAAGAAACAGGAATGGTAAATGATCTGGGATTCACGTTTTTCCCTGTCCTCAGCCAAGCACTGCTGTCTTAGGACTTGAAGGACACAAAGGGTTTTGTTATCGTTAAAGTATCTCTCTGCTGCTTGTAGAATGTCACCTTTTGCGATTATAAAACAGGGGTCCGTTCGTTTGACTCCGCCTCCTGGGTGTCCAATTATGCAGACACCACCCCTGATGGGTGGAGTGCTGTAGTACCTCAACAATTCAAGATATTTTCCATCACTGTTCAGTTCTCCATCGATGCTCAGTTCCAGCAAAGCAAAATCCAGGTAGTTCCTCATGTCATCTTTCCCCATGAAAAAGGCAACAACGTCCTCCTTCACTGGTATCACTTCTCCTACAGAGTTCAAATCTTCAAATCCAAATGCAGCTGTTAGATTGTGTTTCAGTTTTGTTGTACAAGGAACTAAGCCTCCAACAACATGTGCGTTGGTGAGGACAAATCTGCGAAAGAGCAGAAATCCAGTTCCTATTCCAGAACCATTCATGCGGATCTGGCAGACGGAGTTGGACAACTTCACCCACTGCCTCATCTGCTTCACCTCCAAAATGCACTGAGCACTTTTATCGTACTCCTCTCTGAAGAACCTCTTCACATCACCATTATCCTTCAGATTCTCTCGTTCTTTCAGTGTCTTCAACAAATCTCCATGCTGAGCTCGCAGAAGGTTCAGGATCTCCTGTGTGTTTGGGATCGTTTTTGTTTCTGGGTATTTTCTAGTCTTCTGTTCTTTCAGTGGTGTCTCGGTTTTCTTCTCTTGAGCCTTGGTGGAGTCTTCATTGGGTTTTTTTTCCTGAGGAGGTTCAGGAACGTCAATTTTTTCATCCTTCACTGTTTCAAACTCCTGATTCATCTCCTGACTCAACTCCTGACTTAACTCCTGGCTGCCTGTCTGATGAAGAGAGACTTTGACTTGAAACTGCTTTCCATCCAGATGATCAACGAGATTAGACAGATTCATTATGCTCTCGGTTTTCTCCTCATAGAGAACCCCTTTCCTGAAAATCACTCCGTTAAATCGCCCATCATGCTTCAGTGCCACTCTCACGGTTTCTCCTTTCACTGCATACACACACACGTGATCCACGATTCTTTTCAATCCATTGTTTTTCATCACCATGCGGATATTTGTATCGCCCCTTGTCATGATGTAGAAACTGACCAAACGTTCAGGCGAGAAAACAGCGAGTTTTGGCGTCTTAACTCTGCCACTGTTTCCACCTGAGCTGATGAAACTGATGTCCAGAAGCTCGTTGTCGTTGAGCAGACAGCAGGGGAAGTTTGGTGTCACAACACCTCTGGGCATTTGCTCTCTCTTGATAACCAATTCCTTCTTTCCTCCCTTCTGGTTTTTCTTACAGATGGCTTTAAATGAGATGTCAGTCCGAAGTCTCTCCTGGATGGTCATGGGTGCATTACAGAACATGGTGTATTTCTTGTAGTTGTAACGGAATCTCAAGGTGTGTCCGTGATTTTCTGTTTTCTGTCAACATGTGAAATACATCAATCTGAGAATCTGTGAAATGTGTGTATTACAGGTACAATGTTCTACTCGATAAATAATTTTCACTCAGTAATGATGAATAATTGGTGTAACTCACTATCTTAGTGGTGTCCGTGTCCAGTCCACTCTTCTCCCCCTCCTCTTTACAACCGTTATTCATTCTGGATTGGAAAACATGCCACAGATCAGAGTAAACGTTGCAGACAAGTGACAGTTGACTTTTCATCTTCTACGATTGTGCACGACATTTCAACAACAGCAACAAAGCCACATCTGAACCGAGACTTTAACACTTCTGCACAAATTATGTACGATGCTGGAAACGATTCTATGGTGGCAAATCCGGTGATGCTCACACACGTGGTAAATTACAACCGCGAGGGGAAGATATATGTATACGTGTGGAAAGAGGAGAACTCACGTATGCGTGCTTGTTTTAAACCCATAAAACCCTTTAAAGCCAGAGCTTGTATTCCCCAGACTCAGGAGCTGCTTCTTTATTCAACTACTGCGTACCAGGGCTGGGTAGTGCCACCAATTTGGCGATTCGATTCGATTAGTTATCAATATTTCATCTAAAATGTTAATTTTGCAGACATGTAATCCATAGTTTAATATAAATGTTGGTAACTGAAACCCTCCTACTTATCTTTACTATATATATATATTCAACAGTGAAATTCATTAACAACTAGAAACATGTTTAAGAAATAAAACTTTTCAAAATTGAAAACATGAAAGATGGCGACATCTTCAGGACGAGAGGCGAACTACAGATAATATTCACATCCTCTCAAGTAAAGCATTAAGAATGGATTCAGGGATTTCCAGAATAGATATCGTTTCTTTAAATTGAAAATCGATTAAAATTGGAGAATTGTTATTTTTTCCTCAGCCCTACTGCGTACTACATTATGTAATATTATATGTGTAAGTGAGGGTATCTTTACCAGCTGTTAATAACAGGAAGTGTTCTACCAGTTTGCATTATTGGGATGTTAATAGACGGCGATCCATCCAGCTGGTATCATCATATCGATAATCATTCAGGTAGTAAGACTCGTCATAATTAATTATGATCTCCAGATAATAAATCATCGGCTCAGTAACAGAGGGTTGTGAGTGGAGTGTGTTTAGATCACTGCAGGGTTACAGACCTGGACGCATGGATCGCCGGCTATCAACCTCCCAATAATGTAAAGGCTCGCTAGTAAACTGGGAAAACACTTCCTGTCTATTCATAACTGGTAAAGATTCCCTGTATTTACACACACTATATTACAGAATATAGTACACTGTAAGGGGATCAATCCAAAACTAACAATAAATAAAAAAATAAAGGCCTCACATGAAGAGTCCGTGGATGAAGAACAGGAACTTCAGGAACGGATCGTCACACGCAGCCAATCAGAACGGATTTCTGGAGAAAATGAGTTAGTTAATGATGTTTGAGGTTCCAGTCGAGTCGAGAAGTGGTAGTTAAGAGAAGAAGCAGTATAGAGTATTATCTTAAGTTGAATCTAAAACCTGAGACTGGAAATATTTCACACTTTTAGATGTGCAAATGTAATAAACTACCCAAATAATCCATTTCTACTGAACATCTCTCTAATAACTTCACAAACTCACAAGTTAAAGTAGTTTATTCCCCAATAATAAACATTATCATTCAGAATTCTGCATATTTACATTATAATTCCTAACAGTTTCATTCTCACTCCACAGTGTATGTGTCCTCAGGAATGAGAGCTACACCCTAAAATAATGACCCCCTGCCTTCATTCTCCACTGCAGAAGGTTTTGGTCAGTAACATCAGCGTTTTATACTTTTATACTTTCTTAGGGTCTTTTAGTGTTTTACATTTACATTTATTCATTTAGTGATGCTTTTATCCAAATCGACTTATAAATGAGAAAATACAAGCAAAGCGATATATCAAGCAGAGAACAATACAGGTAGTGCTCCTGTACAAGATCTTTAACTGAGTTCCAGAAGAAGCAAAGTGCAGAGTAAGTTTATTAATTAATTAATTAAAATAGGGGTTGGTTAGGTGTTCACAGAAGAGGTGGGTCTTTAGCTGTTTCTTGTTTTATAATGTCAGTGTTTTTCATCAATTCCATTCAGGAAGAATAGAAAAAAGAAGTCATTAATGTCGGATCTGTTTACTTTTTACAAATCAGACCGTGCTCTCGAGTGTCTAATCTACTTTTATTGCAATACACGTCTGTGCTAAGCTAACGAAGCTAACCAGTTATAAAATCCTCATTTTGAACAAGAATGGACCTGCTAAAAGTTACATTAGGGTTTTATATAGACAATAATCATAGATATACAGCGAGACGGGTCGATATTAATGTAGTAAATGTATTATTTTCTCACCTCAGGTGTAGAGACCGCTTCAGGAGTTACCTCAGATTACTGCGGAGAAACAGAACTCGCGCCCAAACCGCTTCAGAGAGCGCGCCTAAATACTCTAAGCTGATTGGCTCTTCGTTAGCGCGTCACCAGTGTGACGTAATCGTAGCGGTACCGTATAACAGGAGATATTGGGTCAATGGGGAAAAAAGGTAAAGCCCGGTAAATTCAGTGGAATATGTACTCCAGTGGGAAATGTCACAGATGTGAAATTATAACAATACATTCATAAGATGGCTTTAAAACTGAAAACACTGCCACGTGCCTGTGAGCGCGTGAGAAAACAGGATGTTTATTATTTTGCTTTTGTGTGTGTGTGTGTTAATAAAGTTAACTCTGGAGTCTGAGGATTAAAACACACAACATGTGAAACTGTTTATTTGAGTTATTCACAAAGTGCAAAGACAATAAAACATCTCAAATCAAATCTTTCAGTTAGATGATGAACTCAGTGAGAACAACAATGTTTAAAAGACGAGAGTGAAGGAGACAAAAACATTTCCCTGTTAGAAACAAAAACCGAAAAGTGGTGGCATTGGGGTGTGGACGGAGACGGTGAGAAGGGTCAGGTTCAGTCTGAAAACTCACCATCTCTGCTGGACTAGAAGCTAGCACTCGTGTTAGCACTCTTCTTAGCACGCTGTTAGCACTCTTGTTAGCTCACTCAGACACCTGATCATTCATAGCTGTGGGTCTGATGTAAACAGAAATAAGATCACACTCACACACTAACTAAACATTTAACATTCTCACTGTGACATAATGAACTGCTCATTTTATACTTCTGTATACTGTATTAACTACAGTCGCTATGGTTACTAACACTGTGAGAGTTACTGTGTGAGAAACCCCTTACACACACACACACACACACACACACACATCTCTTCAGAAAGTGAAGTAGTGCAATATCTGTGTCTCTTCTTCGGCCATGATCCCTCATTTTTTCTCACACATCATCAAAGATGCGAGTGCGAGACCCTGAGGTGGAGAGATAACCGTACCTACAGAGAGAGAGAGAGGCGTGAACATACTGTTTAGGGAGTTCAGAATTAGGCTTTGTCCCAAAACATTATTCCAAAATGCTTTGATAGGATGTGTGTTGATGTTTATTCCACTACACATGTAATGATTCTCCACACTTTCACACAGTGATGATGGAGTGGGTTAATTTCAGCTAAACTGATGGACGTATTGTTGTGTCGTACTTTTCTCTTTATTTTATCTGATACAGTTTGGTACTTTTGGTACTACATTAATACTCGTCTTCATTTTTTCATACAGCACAGGGTACAAGTTGTATTAAGCTTCTGCTGAGTCCGTGTTGTGTGTGTGTGTGTGTGTGTGTGTGTGTGTGTGTGCGCGCGCTACACCAGCGTGGCTATCATGTGTCCGAATCCAACACTTTCTGCAGCGCTATAGTGACCTCACAAATAAACTAGCCGACCGCGTGGGATTATTGCCGTTGACTAGCGTGGCATGTTAAAGTCACAGAGAAACTAGCGCCTGTAACACTAGCACTAGCGCTGCTGGATCTGTAGGTTCTGCTTTGGTCAGCAGCACACATCACCCCATGCTGCCTGGAGGTGTGGAGGAAAGTGGAAACGGTTTGTGTGTCTGGAGGAACAGCTTCAGGAAGCCATCCAAATAAATCCAGTTCCTTCAGGAACCCTTCTTTTCATAATAGTGTGGCTTATCCATAATACTGTGTGTGTGTGTGTGTGTGTGTGTGTGTGTGTCTGAAACACACCTCCTGTTCTCCACTTCTTGTGCATCATCTTTGTTAAAATCCAGCGGCTCAACATCCTGCAGGAGCTCAGTCCGGTCACACTGACCTACACACACACACAATATGGGTAATCCCTCGTTTTTGTGATACTAAGAGAACAAAACTGGGATATTGTGGGGATGATTTTGGGATGATATTGTGGGGATAATGACTGTACTGCAGGCACTAGAGGGCACCAGAGACATTTCTGTGTGTGTGCGCCCGTGTGTGTGTGTGTGTGTGTGTATGTGTGTGCACGTGTGTGTGTGTGTGCTGACCTCGTCTGCTGGGACTGTCAACTTCTCTGATCTCTGAGTAGGAACTCCGAGTCCTAGGCACATACTTCTCCCTCCACTCCTAACACACACACACACACATTTATATATACACATACCCCCCAATTACATCCAACTGACCAGGAAAGAGTGTGTGTGTGTGTGTGTGTGTGTGTGTTTGTGTGTCATACCCTCCTTCTGTTCTCAGCATCCTCTGTTCTCTGCCTCTTTCTCCTCTCTATAAAAAAAAGAAAAAAATAGATTAAAAAGTGTGATGAAGGGATGGAGAGGATGAGTGTGATGGTGCGATGAATGTCGTCGTTGGATTTCCATGTATCTCAGGAATATAATTATTATGTCTTCAGATCTCCGTCAGCCCTTTCAGCCTGTTCTACAATTATTTACTTCTATTAACTTTTAGTTCTGTGCTGCTATGAGCTAGAAAGTGTGGTTTTCCTCAGAGCGTTTCAGATCTGGGGAGCCTAAGTGAACACACACGCACACACGCATGCTCACGGAGACGTCCGAGTTTATTCATGCAAACCAAGAGTATTTATACACATTGATAAGAAGCAGTGCGTGGACAGTTTCTACTGGTGCAGGGGCCAGACAGATTTAGACAAAACACACAGCACCCAGGGACATACTACACAATAAGTCTACTATAATAAAGATGGCAGGTGATCAGCTTATTCAAAGAGGTAATTAAATGTATACATTCACCATAGGTATTTGATAGCAGTTCATAATATAAGAGAGTACATGATATAAGAGAATTTCCTTTCACTCGTTCACCAGTACCTCTGCGGATGAGTTCTTTCCCTTCATCTACAAGGTCAGAGGTCAAATCACTGTCACCCATAAACTGCTGAAAACCCAACAGATTCAAACACCTCGTCCCCAAACTGAGAGAGAGAGACAGACAGACAGAGAGAGAGAGAGAGAGTGGGAGAGACATAGACAGAGAGACAGACAGACAGAGAGAGAGATAGAGAGCAAGAGAGACAGACAGACAGAGAGAGAGAGAGAGAGAGAGAGAGAGAGAGAGACAGACAGACAGACAGAGAGAGAGAGAGAGAGAGAGAGAGAGAGAGA
>JANDJT010000205.1:121559-123430 GCA_024331685.1 Stegophilus panzeri | reverse complement strand
AGAGAGAGAGTGTGGGAGAGACACAGACAGAGAGAGGGAGAGAGAGAGAGAGAGCGTGGGAGAGACACAGACAGAGAGACAGACACAGACAGAGAGAGAGAGAGAGAGAGCGGGAGAGATGCAGACAGAGATAGAGACAGATAGAGAGAGGGGGAGAGAGAGAGAGAGTGTGGGAGAGACACAGACAGAGAGAGGGAGAGAGAGAGAGAGAGCGTGGGAGAGACACAGACAGAGACAGACAGAGAGAGACAGAGAGAGGGAGAGAGAGAGAGATGATTTAATATGAACAGTGTTTAAATAAAAGTGGAGAGTTCATCAACAGCATGTGGTGAATGTAAAATGACTCTGTGGAACTGACTCTTTAATTTGATTCCTTTGATTCTGAACAGCTGGAATCAGAATCAGAGTCGACTCTCGGCTGTGTGTAAATGAACAGCAGTGCAGTTTTAATCCAATCCAGAACTGGGCCACAGATACATTATCAAAGGTAATTGGCATAACCTGTGAGCTACACAAGCTAGCTACCTGAGCTAATGTTAATGATGAACAGACAGTGGTTGTCATGGTAACGATATATTCCGAAAGGTTTGGACTGCTGCTAAATAAATCAGTGATGTTCACTGTGACTGAGAACAAAATCCCACTCTGTGAACTAGTTTACCTGCAGTTAGCTAACCAGTTACCTGTGTGTGTGTGTGTGTGTGTGTGTGCACACGTGTGTGTGTGCATGCGTCACCTGAAGTAGGTGGCGATGCAGAGCAGCACGATGAGCATGGGGTAATAAATATAAAATCCGTTAGCAATGAACGACAAAACCTGCATCGAACCCATGATCTGAAACAGACACAGAGAGGGGTATATTCATCTTATTAATGTGTGTTTAACTTACTCTGTGTGTGTGTGTGTGCGTGTGTGTGTGTGCGTGACTCACTGATGTGTATGAGGTCTGTTGTCTGTCCTGGTGTGAGATGGTGGAGTCCATGTGAATCACACCCAGAAAATTCAAACACAGTGGTGGAGTCAGGCGACAAAACAACCTACACGCACACACACACACACGCACACACACACGCACACACACACGCACACGCACACACACAAAGAGACACACAGTAAGTAACCCTTTGATCATTCCTTTGTGTGTGTGTGAATCAAGAAGTTTTCTGTTCTCTGTTGGGTATTGTATGTGTATTTATACTCTCGTGTGTGTGTGTGTGTGTGTGTGTGTGTCGTACATGCCGCTGAACTGCAGGCTGTAGGCGTCAGTCTGGTGATGTGGTGCGAGATAATAATAATTAAACACTCTGATGCGGAACACGGTGGAGTAAACGCAGTAACACAGGTACAAGATGGTGATGAAACAAGCCACCTGTTACACACACACACACACACACACACACAAAGAACTTCAATCATCAAAACCTTTGTAACAGAGAATACACACTTTGCCTGTTTATGTGGATTATTTCTTAGCTCCTGATTGGTTCACTCCTGTCCTGACTCCACCCCCTGACCACACCTCTCATTATTAATACTTTCACCTGAGTCTACTTCATAATGCTCTCCAGTTTGTCACTTTCATGTTCAAGCCTTCTTAACTCATACTTATAGTGACCACTACAAGGTAACCGATAAAGGACATGGTCTATAGTTAGCTTTAGTTTAGTGTGTGTGTGTGTGTGTGTGTGTGTACCTCTATGTAGATGTAGTTGTATTTCCTCTCAGCGATCTGGATGAAGATGGCGAACACTGACAAAACAGGCTGCGTGCTGAAGAACGTACACTCGGACCAAACCACCAACACCGACAACACACACAACACCACGGCCAACACACGGTAACACCATCTCCGCAACACACACTCCCAATAC
>JANDJT010000205.1:111559-119059 GCA_024331685.1 Stegophilus panzeri | reverse complement strand
TCTGTCTGTTTTGATTCATGATTGTTATGATGATGGTGGTGATGATGATGGTGGTGGTGATGGTGATGGTGGTGGTGATTATCTATTCACCGTGCTGACGTCGAGTGGGATGGTGAAGGCGATGAGGAAACAGAGGAACCAGGCGAGGAGCGTGGCCAGCAGAACCACACGCTGCTGTTTCCGTACATCACCATAACGATGCAGCAGCACCAGCGCCAACACCAATGCCACCGACACGTCCACAGCCAGTGCCACCCAGCTCATCCTGCCACGCCCCCACCCTGCTCCGCCCTGCCCGTCAGTCAACACCTAAACCACGCCTTCTGGGGGGTGAGACACAATACTGTAAGTCAATCTATTAATTAAAGTCCATACAGTATAATTTACATATTATACACAATATATAACACACACAAGCTGATTTGTAAACACAACACACTTCTTCTGCATCATCAGCCAATCAAAGACCACACCCACCAGAGAGGGGCGTGCATCAATCAATCAATCAACTCTAATCACAACTGGGACATCAGAGAAGCTAAGAAACACACACACACACACACACACACACACACTATATTAAAATAAACTGAATAAACTACATTGCATCAGGAAGAAGAAGAAACACTGATATTAAATATAACTGAAGAATAAAGACTGTAAAATAACTGTTAGTATCTTCACTAAATTATAAAGGAAACAGGAATACAGAAATAAAACAAAAACCCGTCTATTAATAAACTCTAAACATCTACACTACACAAACACCACTTTATTACTGCGTTTATTCATTATTTATTCATTCATAAACATCTCGCGCACTTTAACTCAAGAGAGAGAGAGAGAGAGAGAGAGAGGTCAGAGCGGAACGTCACTTCCGGTCGTAATAAATAATAAATAATAAGTAAATAAGATAATGTTTAAGAGAGAAGACATCAGGTGACAGTGTGTTATAGAGCCGCAGCTCAGTCCTGTAGTTTATCTCCACAGTAAAGTCACGGCTTATAGCCTGCAGTGAGCGGTTATAACGCCTTCATTACGACCTAAACACCGCCTTAATGCCCTTTATTTTACCTTTAATGTGAGTTTCGGTCCCGGAGCGGAGTTCAGCGCGTGGTACTACCGCAAAACCCTCTCATCTCTCTGTACCGAGAAACCTTCACCGCCGTGACGTCACAGCGCCACTTCCGGCTTCCGCAGGCATCATGGGATATGTAGTATAACCGCTACAGGAGTTAGAGTTTAGAATCTAGATTCTTAGATCTTAGATTATGTATTTTATACGACATGCTATATGTTTTTATTATGTAATTGAATTAAATGATATATATGTTATATCATATCATCAATTGCTGAGGATTTAGACTTGTTTCTGTGCTGCAGGCACGAGCACCGAATGTTCTGGAATGTGGCAGCCATCTTGGAAAAACAACACTAATCTCAGATTGGTGTGAACAGACATTTTCTAAGGCTCGATATTTTAGGCAGCACTGGAAAGTGTGTACTTTAAAAAAAATAATACATCGAAGTGCGGCGAGAAAACCCGTCCAAAGTTCACGTTTGTGTCTCAAAACAAGAAATCCAAAACCAGACTCGAGATTCTCCACAAGTCACTGTATAAACTGATCAGGACACTTTCAGTAGAGTTATAGCGAGGTCTGACGTGATTTAATCCAGATTAAGCCTCAAATTTTATTAAATAAATATTTGATTGATAAACAATGCCGCGTCCTTTATTCAGTGCCACAGAACAGACACTTGCACCTGTCACAGCACTTTTACATGACACTGAGGTATAATATTTAGTACTCTGACTGTTATAATGTCAGCGATGAGAATGCCTGTGAGCGGTGTTTAATATTATTTATTAAAAGGAGTTTGACAGAATTTATTAACCCGCTCCCCTCAATACATCATACGAGTAGGTGGCGGTGATGCACCAATCTGTGGTCGTCGTCGTTAAACTAAAGAAGAAGAAGCTGCAGTTCCTCAGAACAGCCTGTAGATGGTGGCATTGTACCTTTCATGGCGCTTGTATCCTTCTGAGGTAAAAGCTGTAGTGTTTACAGTGTGAGTGCAGTGTTTACAGTGTGTACGCAGAGTGTGTGCAGAGAGAGTACAGTGTGTGCAGTGGGAGTGCAGTGTGTGTGCAGTGGGGGTGCAGAGTGAGTGTAGTGTGTACGCAGAGTGTGTGCAGAGAGAGTACAGTGTGTGTGCAGTAAGAGTACAGTGTGTGTGCAGTGGGAGTGCAGTGTGTGTGCAGTGAGAGTACAGTGTGTGTGCAGTGAGAGTACAGAGTGTGTGCAGTGAGAGTACAGTGTGTGCAGTGTGTGTGCAGTGTGAGTACAGAGTGTGTGCAGAGAGAGTACAGTGTGTGTGCAGTGAGAGTACAGTGTGTGTGCAGTGAGAGTACAGAGTATGTGCAGAGAGAGTAGTGTGTGTGCAGTGAGAGTACAGTGTGTGTGCAGTGAGAGTACAGTGTGTGTGCAGTGTGTGTGCAGTGTGAGTACAGAGTGTGTGCAGTGAGAGTACAGTGTGTGTGCAGTGAGAGTACAGTGTGTGTGCAGTGGGAGTACAGTGTGTGTGCAGAGAGAGTACAGTGTGTGTGCAGTGGGAGTACAGAGTGTGTGCAGTGAGAGTACAGTGTGTGCGCAGTGGGAGTACAGAGTGTGTGCAGAGAGAGTACAGTGTGTGTGCAGAGTGAGTGTAGTGCGTTTACAGTGTGTACGCAGAGTGTGTGCAGAGAAAGTATAGTGTGTGTGCAGTGAGAGCACAATGTGTGTGCAGTGTGTGTGTAGAGTGAGTGTAGTGTGTTTACAGTGTGTATGCAGAGTGTGTGAAGAGAGAGTACAGAGTGTGTGCAGTGTGTGTGCAGAGTGAGTGTAGTGTGTGTGCAGTGTATACAGTGTGAGACGTGACACACCGACTTCTCGGTTCCTTCCCTTTGGCTTTGTGTCTCTCTCAGGTGCTTTGTGCTGAAAGGATGATGTGCAGGCAGAACACCAGAAACCTCAGAAACTTCCGTCAGACACCATTGTTCACTCCACCATATCACTGTCTGTCTATTATTACTGCTGAGTTTAGGATTTCAGCTTTTATTTCCTGGTGTTTTATTACACCATAAAACAGAACCATTTGTATCAGACCACCTAATTTTTAGGTGAGCAAAAGTACAGGAACAGATAAATCTTGAAGTAAATGAAAGTAAATAACACTTAATATTTGGTT
Organism: Stegophilus panzeri; assembly: GCA_024331685.1. Taxonomy (NCBI): domain Eukaryota; kingdom Metazoa; phylum Chordata; class Actinopteri; order Siluriformes; family Trichomycteridae; genus Stegophilus; species Stegophilus panzeri. Next base: position 115,831 of record JANDJT010000205.1, on the reverse strand, counting down.
GCATTTCCCTTACAAATGGATACAAAACACTTAATATTTGGTAACTGCATCAATCCTGTGACTCACTGACACCAAACTGCTGGTTTCTTCTTCTGTGAAGCTTCTCCAGGTTTTTAGTGCAGCTTCTTTTAATAGTTGTTTGTTTTAGGGGGTTTCTCCCTTCAGTCTCCTCTTCAGGAGGTGAGATGCTGATCAGTTGGGTGAAGGTCTGGTGATGGACTTGTCCAGTCTAAAGCCTTCCACTTTTCCCCCGATGAAGTCCTGTGTTGAGGTGGAAGTGTGTTTTGGATCATTGTCTTGCTGCAGGATGAAGTTCCTTCTGATTCATTCGGATGCATTTCTCTGTAACTTGGTGACAGAATGTTCCTGTAAACTTCTGACTTCATTCTGCTGCTACCATCATGAGCACCATCACCAAAATAGATTAGTGAGAATGTTCCAGAAGCAGCCATGCAAACCCAAGCCATGACACTACCTCCACCATGTTTCACAGATGAGCTTGTTCTGGATCATGAGCAGATCCTTTCTTTCTCCACACTTTGGCCTTTCTGTCACTTTGGTAGAGGTTCATCTCGGTTCCAGAACTTTTGTGGATCATCTCTGTATTTCTTTGTGAATTCCAGTCTGACTTTCTGATTCTTATTGCTGATGAGCGGTCTGCATCTTGTGGTATGGCCTCTATATTTCAGCTCTCGAAGTCTTCTCCGAACGGTGGATTGTGAGACCTTCACCCCTGCTCTGTGGAGGTTGTTGGTGATGTCACTGACTGTTGTTTTGGGGTTTTTCTTCACAGCTCTCACAATGTTTCAGCTTTTGTCATCAGCTCCTGTTATTGCTGTCCTTGGCCATTCAGTGTCTGTTGATGGCATTCACTAAAGTACAGGGGTTTCAGTACAGTGACACACACAGGGCGTATCTGAGGGTGTGGCCATTACACACCTTTCCAAAATAAAATAATAGCAGGTCATCGTACATGCGCAGAATATAGTGCCGTCTTCCTGCGGGCTTTTCAAATGAGCGACAGCAAACTGGTGGACGATGTAGAGCACACTCATTGGTGAAACGGCCATGGACAATCAAGGACAAAACAGCGATACCGGAAACTGTTTTTGACGTTTTATTGTGAGACAGAGGCAGACGGTTTTGTAAAAGATGCAGTAGCATTTTAATTTAAGGAACGAGGGTTTTCGACCGAGTTACCTGTCGCCACTGTGTGATGTGTGCATATAAATGCATGTAAATCAACAGTCTATGATCTAAATAGAATGAATAAATAGTAAAAAAAAAAAAAAAAAAAAAAGGACAATATAGAATAAAGTAGTGAACTACTTTAAATGAATAAACTATTTAAATGAAGTTTCTTCAGAAGAAAACCTGAAGCATCTTCTGGAAATCCACAAACAGGCAACTGGCAGATATTACACTGTTTACACTTATCTTACACTGTTTGGTAATTTATCAGATTCTAAATTAACTGCATGTTTACATGTTTGATTGAATTTTTATGACCTTATGGAAAGTTTTGCTGTGCCTATGAAGAACATTTATGTTGAGTTGTATACACATGCACAATACACTTAAAACAGCTACTTTCATTAAACTCTTCTTTATTTACAGTTTGCTCATAATTGAACCCCATTTGTATGAAATAAGGGTTAGGGTTGGGGTTAGATGTCATCGGTTGGATGACAGTCAAAAGAACCAAAAAGCGAGACTTAGATTTCTGTGGAAAGTGGAAGACTTTTCAGAACACATTGCTCTTTCTGTGAAAAAGAGTGATATATATATATTTGCCAGCATGAAAAAAAACTACAAAAAGGCACCAAAAACAGATGAGTTGGTATGCTCTGTAATCTGCACACATTTTCATGAGCTTAATGTTGTATGAGAGTGGAAAAATATACATTTACTTCTAGACAAAAGTTTAGGCACACCTATTTTTATTATTACTAGTTTTTTTTACATTTTAGTATAATATTGAGGTCATTAAAACTATGAAAAAACAAAGGGGAGTATAGAACTAGTTACCAAAAATGATCAACAAATCATTCATCAAAACATGCAACAGCAGCAGTTACTTGAGCGTTATGAAGATATGGTCCTACTTGGATGCCACTTTCAGAACCACCAAATATACATTGCCTCTGTTTCTTGTTGTTGTTCGGACTAATGTTGGCTACAAACCTGAGACAACCACAGTAATAGCTGAAGCTCTTAACATCTTGAAACAGTGGACTTTGCATCGGGAGCCGAAGTACTTCATGCTTGATTCTTCACAACAGGAATACCAAGTTCTGGACCATACATTTCCAAATGCACAGAAGTATTGTTCATCGTGAGCAAGCTTGGATACGATGGACAAGACAAGGTACGGTCCAGTTTAAGTGATTTATTTATTTATTTATTTATTTTATTTGATACCAGATTATCATCTTACTCAGTTTTTCATTATAATCCTGGATATGTGATAATGTACATTTCACATAGATGCATTTTATTTATTTATTTATTTTTTTTCTTTTCATCACGAGTAAACTAATAATACAGCCTAATAACAAATAATACATTTGTTTTTCAAAAACATCTCCAAAATTCAAAAGTACTTTCACTAATTTATTACATTTTTTTCTTAGAGGGTAGTGTTTAGTTGTTTCATTTATATTTACTTTTCATTTGTACTGTAAATTAGTAATCTGAAACATCTAGGTAATTCCTATTCTTACAGTGTTTAATATCCCATACATCGTCTTTCTGGCAGCCAAGAACAAGTTGTCCCTCTCTGAACAAAATGAACTTCTTGGCCACCTGCGTGAGATAGCTAGTTTTACAAGAAGTCATTTGAAGTCAGACATTATGTTGATACCAGGGAGCTATGTATTCGGGACGTGAGGTACTGCACTGGACATGTTCTGTGTTCCATGTGTTCAGTTGTTGTACAGTACATTTAAATTGGTATAAAAGGACAGGGCATTTAGTGCTCTCTGAACTTCCTACCTCCTGTCTACACCAGAGGGACACAACAAAAGCAAGTCATTATTGTCACTGATCCAGTCTACACTTGATATGGTAGTTGCGCCGAGCCGACAGTAAATAGATGCCTCAATCTGTTTTGCACTATGTCGGCTGACACTACTCCTTCCAGCAAGACAAATGGACTGGTTTAGGATCTTATGTTCACGTTTATGCATCCAGTGTTCCTGGTGTAATGTTACATTCGTTCTGCATCAAATACCTTTTATCAAAGTAATGTGTTCTCTTGTTTTTCAGTGGTGGTGTAGGGCCTACGTGCCACAAGGATTCTCTGTGGCAGTTACCACCAACAATGGAGTTGTGGCTCTACATAAATCATTGAAGAGCTTCTACCTCAAATTTTCTGGAACAGAAAGTCTTTCATCTCTGCTTGAAACTGTTATATGCGAGTTCATCTCAGAACAGTTGCTATCCTACAGTAGACTCAATTTCATCTACTGTCGTGAATGCAAGACCTGCAATCCAGATGTTCCAACGTTCCTGAGAACCAGACCCAGGAGTTTTGTCAAACATTGCTTAAACAGTATCCATGCAGGTTCCATCTATATAAAAGAGCATGTCGAGGTACTTGGAAAGGAATCTTTCTCTGTAAAGTGTGAGACAACCTCTGCAGGTACAGAGTAGAACTCGGTATGTTGCAACATTCTTACCATGCAAGCATTTCTGTGCTGTTTTAGTCACTCTGACAAAACATGGGGAGACCTTAGCTCAGTGTACTGTCGAAGACCAGTGTACTGTCAAAGCCCGGTGTACTGTTGAAGCCCGATGTACTGTCGAAGCCCGGTGTACTGTCAAAACCCGATGTACTGTCGAAGCCCGGTGTACTGTCGAATCTCAGTGTAATGAGCCCAGTGTACTGTCGAAGCTCAGTGTACTGTCGAATCTCAGTGTACTGTCGAATCCCGGTGTACTGTCGAAGCCCGGTGTACTGTCGAAGCCCGATGTACTGTCGAAGCTCAGTGTACTGTCGAAGCTCAGTGTACTGTCTAATCTCAGTGTACTGAGCCCAGTGTACTGTCGAAGCTCAGTGTACTGTCGAATCTCAGTGTACTGTCGAAGCTCAGTGTACTGTCTAATCTCAGTGTACTGAGCCCAGTGTACTGTCGAAGCTCAGTGTACTGTCGAATCTCAGTGTACTGTCGAAGCTCAGTGTACTGTCGAAGCTCAGTGTACTGTCGAAGCTCAGTGTACTGAGCCCAGTGTACTGTCGAAGCTCAGTGTACTGAGCCCAGTGTACTGTCG
>JANDJT010000204.1:131236-149590 GCA_024331685.1 Stegophilus panzeri | reverse complement strand
TATTATTTCAAGTAATATTGGAGCCATATAATACCATATAAATTTTTTAAATTAATTTAACAATCCAAGCAGCCCAGCCCAGCCAGTCTAATAATTGAAAATGTATAAGAATTCGCATCAGTCCAAACTTCATTCATGTAAAATTGTTCTTTTGATAAGATATTCTTCTGTTTAACAGGGTAATTAAGTAACCCTGCATGCACACTATTGAGAAATCAAATGCAGATGGAGCCATATTATAGTAAGTCTAATGTATGTGAATTAGATTTCAACTAAGTTTTATCTTCTAAAGTTGTAATAATAATTGACTACAAGAAAATAGTTTGCCGTTACCTAGTTGATGACTGATAATCAATATTGGGCTGTTTTAAATGGGAAAAGACAAGTCAATTCTGAGTTCTTTAGTTTCAAGCAATGACTGAATTTAACATCCCTACCAAATGGGAAAAAAAACCAAAATCTGATTTGTCTTCTCTCTATATATTCCTGCAGGGGAGGCATGTACTATAGAAGAAAGAGCTGCACAATCAACTGACCACTTAAAAGTTACTATTGTGCCTCAGGGTGGAAATGTTTTTGCTCCAATTTTTCATAATGTACAGGGAGCAGGGTGCATTATTCTCACACAAAGTGTTGGTGGTAAGGCTTACTATTTTATAGTTCAATTTAAATTACAGTTTTAAATTAAATTGGAAATTGTTGAGTATATAGTGTCATTTTACATGAGACATAATATATACAGAAATTGTGAATGTTTGCTTTAATAAACCTTTGTGTAGGTGCAAACTCTGAATGTGAGGCCAGAGGTATGTTAACTTGCCATTTTTATGATAGTTTAGATATTGCAATTTATCTCTTAATCAACCATATCTCATAACATTTGTTCATCATTTGTTCAGCAGTTCATATTCAGTTAATAGAATCTTATTTGGTCATATATCATTGTTTTTTGTTCCCAGATATGACCTCTGTGATGATAGAGTATAAGGAGTCAATAGTGTCCATGTATGCATACACTCGGGAATATACGTCCTGTCCTGGTGAGCATGTGCTCCTAGCAGATCGTTATGTTGATCCACTGATCATTCAGAGACACAGAGTGAAGAAAGAGAGAGAAAAAGAAATGCGCTCCAAAGGAAAGGACTTTTTCAACCTCAGGACATATGATACCAACCAAAGCATTGGTATTGATGACTTGTTTAGTAAAGAGGATGGTCCAAACAATGAATGTCCAAAAGCTGTCATTCTCCAAGGAAATTCTGGAAATGGAAAGTCTTTCATGGCACAAAAAATCATTCTGGACTGGGCCAAGGGAGATCTCTTTGCAGGGATCTTTGATGTAGTCTTTCACCTTAGATGCTCAGAGCTTAATGCTATTTCTGGTGACATAAGTCTGGTGGAACTTCTAAATTGCAGTGAAGAAATGACTCAGATCTTAAAAGATAATGAAAAGAGAGTTCTTTTCCTGGTGGATGGGTTTGATGAACTCAGACGTTCTCTGCCTGAAAAGGCATTGCCTGTCAGAGTTGATATCCAGGCTAAACCTGCTGCAATCATGAGCTCCCTTTTGAGGGGAATCATGTTAAAAGAGTCCTTCTTGCTGATCACTACGAGGTCAACATCTACAAGTAAATTAGGAAAACTGCTCAAGTGTCCACAACGCTTTACTGAGATTATTGGCTTTTCTGAGAAGGGAGTGCAAGAATATTTTAAAAAGTTCTTTGGACACGGATCTTTCAAAGCAAGTGCATGAGCAAGTAAAGACACATGAGGCTCTCTACACAGCTTGCTTCAGCCCTGTAATGTCCTGGCTTATCTGCAACGTCTTTAAGCAAAAGCACAACATGGGTACAAGAATGGCAAGTGGATTGAAAAGTACCACCTCCATTTTCATTGATTTTGTGTTTATCCTGCTTGAACATCATTGCCAAGATTTAAATCAAACTGAACAGTTTAACCTGCTGAAGAACCTTGGCCAGCTTGCTGAAGAAGGAATGCTTAAAGGCAAAATCCTATTTGAAAGGCAATTTGTTCCTGAGGTGATCTTAAATCTGGTTGGCCTTCCTTTCCTCTGCACTTTTCACCACAAAGAGGGAAGTCACATGAAGGAAATGTTTAGTTTTATGCATCTTAGCTTTCAAGAGTTCTTTGCTGCACTCTTCTACATCTTACTCGACAAGACAGAGGCTGTGACAAAAATCAAGCAGCTGCTATCATCAGTTTCAGATCTGTTTAAAATGTCCAAAAATTCCCATCTGTTACCAGTCATCCAATGTCTTTTTGGACTCTCCAACAAGAAAGTGACCAACTTAATCAATGAGAAACATCAACACATAGTGTCTAGAAAAATTAGTTCTCTGCTGGAGAAATGGATGCACACATTTGTAAAAAATGATATGATGGCACATTTCAGCAGGTTCACCCTTCACTGCTTGTATGAGGTCAATGACAAGAATGTTGTGATGAATGTTATGAAAATTTGGTAAACAGGGAGGGCTGGGGTTAAAATTTTGCTGAGTTCTTCACAGATGACAGACTACCGTGCAGCAGCGTACTGTCTGCAGTTCTGTAGACGCATCAGAAGCCTGTATCTGTGTGCAAGTACAATGCAGACTCTAAAAATGATGGAAACAGCACTGAGCAAATGTTATGAACTACAGTTAGTATTAATATCACCAACAAATAGACTATATGTATAAAACATGATGAGGCATGCTGTTGGAAAATAATCAACGATGACGTTAATTATTTTGCAATAACAGCATTTCCTCAAATGTTTATCTCTCTTATACCACAGCAAATTGACAATGATTACAGTTTGTAATTTATTAAAGAACAACACATCTCAATGTTAACCATTTATAGTTACATTTAATGTTGTGGTTTAAAAGATAGTTCCTGTTATCATTTAAGTTATAGCAGCTGGAAGCAGACATTCCCTCACCAGCCTTTTTCTTTCTTGAAATTAATTTAAAAAAAGAAACCCAACCAAAGCATAAAACCTCAAAGAAACAGTGCAGTCAGAAAGCGTAATTAAGCAACACCTTCTAACCAATCAGATTTGAGAATTCCAAAGCACTGTGGAATAAATTGAAATTTTATCCTGCAGCTACAATGATTTAGCTTCCAATTTACAATTTAATAAAAATGTAAATGACTTTGCTGTGGTATGATTATATATATTTTTCTTTTAGGTGTGAAATATCAATTTCATCATTGAATCAGTGATAATTTTTTTCCCAGTTTAACAGTGAATTATGTGTCAGATGATGATGTAGTCTATCTGATCTCAGCTATGGGAAAAGGAAAAGACCTTCAATGTCTGAGGTGATCATAATACAGTTTGCGGTAAACACTTTCTAATGCTTAATTGGAACAATTGCTAAGCAGGGACAAATGAGTGCTATTATTACCTTACTTTTAACTACCAATCAAAACTGGTTAACTACTCAGTAAGTAATAATAAACAAATAATTGAGCTACTTCTATTTTAAACTATTAATTATTTAATAATTACTTAGTGTTACAGATCTCCTACTATTAGCAAACTATGCAGTTTACTATGTAAAATATCATCGGCAGTGATTGAGAAGGCACATGTGAAATACACTCATGGGTATAATGAATGTGAACACTGTTTGTCACCACCCCCCCCGCCCCCCAATACTTTTGAAGGAGAAATTAAAAGTAGATAGACTAACCACACACTGTCCAACTGATATTTGGAATGAAACTCATTCTTATTATGCCATCAATGAGACCATGTGATATAATGCATTGCTCAGTTCTAATAGTTTTAATGTTGAGCTGTTAAGGGATATTATATTTTAATGCTCCTATCTAATATCATGACCAGCCTTTACTGGTCTATATGATTTATTATTGTTAGCTCAGAGTAGTCTGAGGATTGTTATGTGTAATAGTCCTAAGAACAATAATATAACATGGTTACCCATAATATGAATAAAAATTTGTTCAGCAAAGAAGTATTTTGTGAGAGAACTAATTTTTCCCGATAAGTGCAACAATTTTTCTATTTGAAAAATTAATTATTTGAAAATAATTTTAACAATTCAGAAATAGAAAACTATGACTTGGATCTCTGCTCAGAGCTAAGAGTAAGAAAAAACGCCAGGAATGAATGCAAGTGAGGAGTTTTGTTTCTTGGAAATTCATGTACAATGTTATGTAATTGGAAAAGAAATAAATGTTTTATTCATCTTCAGCTGGATTTCAGGTTGTCCTTGAGATGTAATGACTCCAATCCTGATACAAAAGCAGTTTTTGCATATATTTCAGTTATTGTATCTGAATATTCAGGGGACACTGAAGTCAACTTGAGAAGCTTCTTTCAGTCTTACTATGAGACTAAAGGGTTAACTGAGAGGTAAGGACACAATTAAGCTCAAGCTTATTATATATATCTTATATGTGCTGGGTACAAACTTAATGCAGTCTCTGTGATGTTATATAAATAACACACAAACAGAGCAAACCACCCAATATTTTGTTGGAGTTACATATATTTACCACCAGTTTACCACTGCTGTCCAATTTATAATGAAAAGAATATGCTAACTGTCTTGCAAGACAACTACAGTGGTAAATGTTGCTGTGTACACAATATGGTGTTATGCATTAAGGATCACATACAGAGTTGGTGACTTAAGTTCAATAGTTACAGCAATATTTACTTGTGGATAGTTACACGTATTCAGAGTCATGTTAAGCAGATGCATAAGTCAGTTTTTTAGGTGCCCTGGTCTGATTTAGCAAATTACTAGGGTGTATGGGGTGCCGTGTGTGTGTGTGTGTGTGTGTGTGTGTGTGTGTTACATATTCTTTTATTGTGTGTGTGTGTGTGTGTGTGTGTGTGTGGGTGTGTATGTATTACATATTCTTTTTTTGTTATATGTTTTTTATGTGAAAAGTAACTTTTTACTTTTCTGTAATACATTTATATATTGAAAACTGTTAGACATTTACATTTTGAAACACTCATTCAGTCTCGGTAAGTTTGCTGGTTATATGCATAACTAATGCTTCGTGAAAAAAACAATATTTACTATTAACTAGAATTTTCCGAGCCAATTATGTCAACTACTGGACTCAATTTTAGTCTAACCTGACATTAAAAAGAAAAATAGACTTAACATCAAGGTCTGAATCAATCATATCTGAAACATTCTTCTGTTTTAGGCGAACTCCACCCAATATGCATAACTCTTGTTCTGAATAGTGCTTAAGTCTGTTGTCTGAATACCCATGTGCACGATTTCAGTACTAAATCCTCACTACATTAGCTTTATTCAGCTCTGTATACAGCCCAAATTACTGCTGAAGTGAAAATGTGCTAGTTTATTTCACATCATAGAAACCTATACTTTGCTGAGAAAACAGATGCCTTGCTGTCTTTCCTGCATGTTGTACCTGGACTGGAGGAGGTGGAATTTGGCATACACAGTCTAACAGAGAGCTGGGCTCCTAGGATCCTCTTTCTCTGTCATGCAAACCCCAATATTCGTAGTATCCGGTAGGCGAAAACTCTGCAGCTGTGCTGTACCTATGTTTTATACACTCAAGTTACTGAGCTTTAAATATGCTTTTGCAGTTACTGCTTCAGGCTTAGAATCCAGTTTTTCTGATAATATGATTACAGACATATCTTAAGAGATATAGTCAAAAAAAAATAAAAAATTAAGAAATGTTTTATCTTATTTTCTTTAAGTATTATTATTATTTTTTTAACAGTCTGCTGTTGGACAATGCTAAGCAAAATGATAAGGACAGTGCCTGCTCATCTTTAACCATTAAAAGAAACTTCACGGACTCCATGTAAATCATTTTAATTATTCTTTTCTTTCTGAGCATGACCCTTGACCTGCTAATTAACTATAAAATATATTGTGAGATAATTGGACAAAAATAAATATTTGCATTCTATAATAATACTTTTTTTCAAAGCTATTTTACAAATCTTCACAGTAATAGGATGAGTATTATTATTGTTGTGAGATGTTTGTGCTCATTATCTCCCTTTCTATGCATGTCTGTATATGACTTGCAGTGATTAATATATTTATAAAGTTATTTTTGTGCCATGTATTTTACACTGGCTACTGCTAATTGGTTTATAAAGATCATTATCAAATTTAAATCACTCACTTAAATATAAACTGCCATATAGATCACTGTTCTGAGACTGAATCTATGTACACGCTTGTGTAAACTCTTATCTTTTTTTAAAGGGTTACTTTGAAAATCGATATGCTAAGCAGCACTACTATACCATCCCTCATTCACCTCAAGTTACCATGTTCTGAGATCAGCAACCTTGACGGAGCTGGTCTTCTTTACAGACTGAGGTGCCTTGAGGATTTAAATGACACGTAAGTATAATGTAGTAGTTCGCGTAAATATACAGTTATATAGACAAACTTCATATTTTCAGATCTATACAAACAAATACATATTTAAAGTTTGTTTCTGTGTAAGACAATTTCATTGTTAGTTTTTTTTTACTGTAGATCCCAAGAGTACAACGTGCAAATAAATGAGCTGATCTCATTCCTCCACTCTGTTCCTAACCTTCAGAAATTGAAATTGCAGATTGAGAACCTAACTACAATCTGGGTTACAAGGGTGCTTTCCTTGAAAACCTGCCACAGTCTTAGAAAGATCTTGTGAGAAGTACCATGGCTCTTTTCTCTTATCAACAACTAAACATGGGTCACCCAGTTTGTGAGGCCTGACTCTTTCTTATTATTTTAGAAAAGGTTGAAACAATCTGTATTTGTTTTTCAGTGTGACTACCTTATCATATGACATGTTAATGGAGGAGGCAATCTCAGAACTTAAAAAAAAACCTGTGTTGTGGTTATTACAGGGTTTGTTCCTTCTTTCTTTCATTTAACTATCCATTACATTCATAAAGTTAAAATAACATTTCACCATTAATATATAGTGTGAATAAACATGCCAGAGATTTTTTTTTTTTAAAGTTATGATTAAAGACATTTAAGGTTTGTAAATATATAAATGTAATTAATGACAGTAATATAGACTAATGACCTTTCCTGTTTCCTGTTTATTAATACAGACTAAAATGCAGCAACCCTACTGCAAAATGTTCAAAGCAAAACTGGCATCAAGAATGCAACAAAAATATGAAACTCATTCTGTGGAGGCCAGTATTCTGAGGAGCCCTTGATGTATGTGCAGTGTGAGACAGACAGTGAGAGAGAAGAGAATAAATATTACAGGTTTGAGTGCTATCCTGATGTAATAGAGGTAGATGAAGAGGAAGATGGAGATGTCTTCATAGATTGAACAGTATATGCTTTTATGAAACATAACAGAGATAAAAATTAACATCTCGATGAAAAATGACCACTCTAATGCACACTGCAGGCCAAATGGAAAAGTGACATTATGCAATTATCTCTTTCCCTCTCTTTATGCATGTACAATTCTGGAGTTGCTCTGGTGTTTGTGGGCTTTGGAAAATCATATTTTAAAATGTTTAAGGATTGTTTAATATAACACTGGAAAAAAAATCTATATAATAATACAAGTAAGCAAATAAGGACCTAAATAAATACAATAAAGACATGAAGTATGCAAATGAAAAATGTTCTGGCATCTGCATTTTACATTTTAAAAATCACCTCTGCCTCTGAAATAGTATAATTTCTATTACACTTTGATTATACTACACATCGCATAACACTTTCTGTACTCTCCTTAACTTTACCTTGGTGTTTTATAATATAAAAATCTCATTAAAATATATAGAACCTACTTAAATATTTGTAATTCGTTTTAAGTAAACTGATCGGTTAAAATGATTATTATCCATTTATCTCTTCAGTCTTTCCACAGACATTATTTGTTTTTGTTTTTTACAGTTTAAACAAACAAACAAACAAACAAACAAACAAACAAACAAACAAACAAACAAAATTGAGCAGAAATTACTGGCTTGCCAAAGGGTGTTCTATTAAAATGTTTGTGCCAGGTTTTCTTCAGTTACAAAAACTTAGACTAGATGTTAAACTTAACATTGTCTTAACATTTTAATAAACTATATGACTACATTGATACATCAAATTCTATGTTTACCCATAAGTAATTATTTAATGTTAATAGAGGAAATGTGATTAAAAAAAAAAAAAGACGTTCATGATACAATTCAAACATATTAATGTCTCAAACATAATTTTCATTCCAATAAAAATATCTATTGGTTTTGAGAGAGAAAATAAAAGTTCTCCATGTGTAATCCTGCAGTTTTTTTGTTTTTTTTTTTATTAGTGTTTAAAGTCAGCAATAGTTCTTTCCTCGCGTAATCATATTTTGATCATGAGTGATGAGGTTTCGCGGACCAATCGTCACGTGCTTCCCGCTAGACCAATAAGGTGGCCGCTTTTTGGAACGACATGTAAACATGAGTCCAAAATGTCTGCGCCCTTGTCGTCAATATCCAGTAGCGAAGAAGAGGAAATTACGGCCAGACCTCATTCAAAACCCTGTCAAAAGGATTATAAACAATGCTATATACATCTCATGTCCATAAAGAAAGAAGAAACAAAGGATTTTATACGCACACGTTGGGGATACATTCAGAAACAGTGTCAAACGGTGGCTTGGTTTGCATGGTGAGAATCGGAGAATAGCAGAAACACACAAACATTGTCTAGAAATCGAGTTTGACAATGTTCCCGAAGACGCTGGGGTTCACTCCACTTGCTACAGGCGTTTCATTGACAAAAATCGCTTGGATGAGGCCGAGAAACGTGTCACACAGTGTCCTGAAGCTAAAGATGATCACGAAGGTCAGTCTGTGTTATCAGGTAGTAGAACCTCAACAACTGAATGTACGACAAAGAAACTTGGGTCCAGGACGGGCTCCCAGTAGCTTGTGCAGGACCTGGGCTTCCTGCCTTGTGCATGATTTGTAAGAAAATGGACAAGTACATTACTGTGGCAGGCAAACGCCAGAATCTCCATCTTTCACAGGCAGAAACATTGTCAGCAGGTAGGTAAAAACAAAGTACATACACACACGTTTAAACTTTGAAGTTTTAGGCCATGTGCTGGGTACCATGGCTAACTTTCAATTATGATTACATAATTTATCTTTATATTTATTGAACAGGTAGATTTGCATTGTTTCGCATGCAGCTACAGCCAGAATACTCAATATTGTTGAACTGTGAACACAGTTTTTACTCAATGGTTTTATTTAAAAATTAATTTCATTTTTTATATATAAATATTTACTTACAGGCCAGCTGCTGGGATGAAGGAAGACACTAGCATTCTTGTGCATATTCAAGATAAATCCTGTGTGTCTCTTGAGGTGTGATACACAAGTCCTGTTACAGACAGTACACCAGGTTCTTGACAAAGTCTACTGCGACAGTTGCTGGGACCTCAGAAGAACAGTGAGTTATTATATTGCACATTATCAAATAATAATGAATAATTCCCTCACATTATTGCACATTTCAAAAGTAAAGCATTGACCATCTACATAGTCTGTATATTGTCAGTTTGTCTGTAAACACTGTCTTGACTTCACACTTCTTGGCACAGAAATTCAATATGATAAAATGTGTAGTGGTTTGTGAAAGTAGAAGAAACTAGAAATAATTTATTACCAATGTATTTTTCTTTCTGAAAAATAAATAAATAAATAATCTTCTCAAATCACTTGGTCAACTGCTTTTGATTTGCTGCTGTTTATACTATATTTAAAATAGAAGCCATTGTGAAATAGTTATGGCACATAAAATAATATATCTTTTCTGTTTTTTTTTTTTTTGTGTTTTCTTTTCAGAAATGAGCCAACCTTCGATGCCAACTACAAGATCTTCTGTGAGAGGATCATCCGCCATAGAATAATTGTAAACTAAAAGGTGCTGACAATGATGCAGCTAAGAAGGATCTTTTTAAATCTTGTGATAAAGCATGAAGCTCTTGATCTTGATCTACAGGCAATTTAAATACCATGAGTTTCTTTGGCAGCTTTGGAAAGATCTTTTTTTTTTTTTTTTTTTATCACAAAAATGGAATTCATAGTAATGATCATAATCATATTTTATAACGTGTAGAAACTGATACACAGTGTATTTTAACTCAATTATTTTCCGTGTTAATATATCTTTATTTATACCGTTGTGATCATTTTCACTCTATTTTTGTTTCAGGCAGGATAAATTGAAGAGGAGGTTGACCTGTGATTTTCCCCGGCTGGTGTTTCACTCCCCCAACAAGCGCAACATCTGTGAGATGGTTTTTGCTGAGACATTGTCTGCAGTTAAGCTGATAGACAGGCTACCTCATCCATCAGCTACAGAAACAACAGGGTCAACTGAGGTAAGTAGCCAAAGTGGTGAAAATTTATGGGCAGAATCAGAAGACACCAACACAATGGAAAAAGATTCTATCAGATGGAACAAACAAAGGGGTACTGGCAGAATTCCTCTATGTTGTGTGGCGAGATGCTGATCTTACTGCTCTGGGCAAGGACTTAAGCTTGTACATAGCACATGGAAACCTGTGTCACTGCGTGACTGTAATGGAGGGTTTACAAACTCTCAGTGCTGTTGAAGATCTGACATGTGATCATGAAGAATGTGACACCTGGGTGTTTTTACATGCACAACATGCTACACAGCAACGTCAATCTTTAGTCATCAAGAGCCCTGATACTGATGTGGCAGTAATTGCTTTAAGTCTGCAGCTAGAGTTGTCATGTAGGTTGTATTTTTTCACGGGGGTTGGCAACAAAACAAGGATCATTGACCTAGCTAAGGTGTCTTGGCACCAGCTCTTGGCACCAGTGTGTGTTTGGCACTTATTGGGATCCATACCATCTCAGGTTGTGAGTCTACAAGCGCCTTTTATGGCAAAGGCAAAAGAAAGGTATTTTCTGTTGCTTGTGAGAGAGGAATACCCGACTGCATTTACAAATCTGGGTAGCAGTTTTTACCTGGACCAATCTACCTTTGAACTACTTTGCAAATATGTGTGCCACCTGTATGGCCAGCCATCTGCTGAAAATGTGAACAATGCAAGATACAAAGCATTATGCATGGCATCGTCAGCTTTGCCAGAACTACCAACACTGCAAAAGGGCAAACTACCAAGCAGCCATAATGAGACATTCTCTGAAAGGTATAATGTGTGCCCTTTCACCTGTTGGCAATGGATGGCACCTTGAGGATGGGGAGTTAACTGTGACCTGAATGACTAAAAATCCTGCTCCTGAAAGTGTGTTGCAGATAGTCCACTACAGTTGCAAGCAAGGCAAATGTGAGAATGGAAGATGTTCCTGTATGGCTGCAAGACTGTCTGTGTCCGTGCCAAAATTGTGTAAATGTTTCCCAGGAAACAGAGGAAAGAGCTATGTGGGATGATAGCTCTGATGATAGTGATAGGGATTATGCTGTTGAGTAAAGACACACTGTGTCATATTTTAGGCTGATTTTGAGCTGTAATGAATCTATTGTAGAATTGTCCTTTTTTGGCATTATTAAGAGGGGTGGGGAAGCATTTTGAGTAATTTCAGCCAACTTAGGCCAAAGTGTGCTTCTTTTTCTTTCTTTCTGTGATTACACAGTGCCTACTAAAAAAAATTGATGTATAAAACATCACAAAGTTTTGCTAAATTTACAATGTGTATCTTTAATTTTGCTTGGTGCCAATCAGTGAAGTTGAAGTGTATTTTCTACAAATTTGCCAGATTTCATGGTCTACATTCACACTTGAGTATACTAATGCACCAATACATGTCTCAAATGTTTAGGTACATCTATAAATGTCATTTTGAGAGATATTTTGTGTTGCCAAAATGAATATAAAAAAAGCTACAAGCAAAACCAGCAGCATAAGATTTTATTTTTTTTAAAATTCACAATTATATACATTTGGTAAATGGTAAATGACGCACTTATAGCGCTTTTATCCAAAGCGCTTTACACTGTGTCTCATTCACCCGTTCATACACACACTCACATACCAATGGTAGCAGAGCTGCCATCCAAGGCGCTAACTTGCCATCGGGAGCAACTTGGGGTTCAGTGTCTTGCCCAAGGACACTTCGGCATGTGGAGTCATGTGGGCCAGGAATTGAACCGCCAACCCTACAATTAGTGGACCACACGCTCTGCGACCTGAGCCACATTTATGGATCGTGACAAAAAACTGCAGGATATTTTGCGGACAACTTTATGTTAAAAGTCCATAAGTGTGTTGTCTATGCAAAAATGCATTTAAAAAGTAGTGCCCAGGTGTGGGAACGAAAAGCACTTTTCTAGCCATTTTTTTCGTAGTTCACCTTATGGCCTACTAGCTGCTGTGGGACTTACAATTTTATTGGGTCCCTCTGCTGTTCGTCACTGACTGAGCTGAAATAAATAATAACCATCGAACTAAACTATTTTTAGGGAGCGGAGAGGAGATATTTGGAAAACAGTTCTGGGTAAGTGCATCACCTCTACCCATATCCTGTTTTATTCCTTACATAAACAGAACAATTCGAAAAAATTTTGAAAACATATTGTTCTATGTTAAATAAGAATGGCCTGTTTGCTGTTACTAGGCCTATTAAAAAAAAACAAAAAAACAACGTTATTCTGTATAAATGTGATTTACCCAGCTGCCAGCACTAGTGAGCAGTGCTTTTGTAGAAAAATAGCAGTTATTAACAGTTTCTGCCATTAAAAACAATCTAGTATATAATATTACTTGATACCACTAAGGGTACTTTGAGGTGACGGCGCTTAATTTGAGCTGGATCCTGACGGAATAGGATCCGGCACCTCCCAAAGGTATTACATCTGCGTTCTGCAACCTTTTGATGTGGATCCGCCACCTCTGCAGTTCGATGTCTCACACAGCAATAGTAGCAAAATAAAGAGTTTTAATTTTTAATTCACGAAATGTAAAACGGAATCACAAAAAACTGCAATAAAAATGCTAATCTTATGGTGCTCACATTTTGCTTATAGCCAATCGTAGCCTCTTTCACATAAGTAATCATTTCAAATTCAAAGTTCACTCGAATTCATTGTCATAAAGCAAAGCTTATACACTCTTAAAACAGATTAATTAAAAATAACACATTGTGTGTTAATTTTTAACACACCTGCGTGTCTAGTTAAGGACACATTTTGTGTTGCTTTTAACACAGTGTGTTAGTATATTAACACGTGTGTTATTTCAACACATTTTGTGTGGAAATATTTAACATGTGCTCATTTTAAACACACCTCTGTGTCTAGTTAAGGACAACACAATCAGTGTGTTAGTACATTTAACACATGCTGTGTGTTAGTACATTTCTACACAAATATGTTTTAAAATATAACACAAAATAACACAGAGATGTCTTTATACTTTTTTTCCCCCTACAATTGTCCTAAAATGCAATTTGTTTGTGTGCTAAAATTCTACTAAAATGCTCACAAAACAAACAATTGCATGAAATTCAGGTGACATTTATTAAAATCATTAAAACATTTGACAGATGTATAAGAATTGGAGTTGATGCATCTTCTTACAAATCTCCCTGCCATCTGGTAAGACAAGAGTCCCACTTCCTTCCATTTGAAAAGCTGTAAAAGAGCAAAAAGAGTGTTGATGAGTTGTTATCTACAAAATATGGACAAATGCCTTTGGGCTTCAACAAAGAAATTGTGTTACAGACTCCCAAATTGAAATTAGAAATGTGACTTCCATTCTCCTAAGAATGGAACCTTTAGCGCTCCAGCCTTTAGCGCATCACCGCCAATTTATTTGCACAACCTAATTAAGTTAACTGACATTACAGAGATAGTGGAAAGCATTACAACCTAAACCTCATCCTGTCTTTTTGTCACGTTAACCTTGTGAAGAACCTTTGCCCTCGACATTACTGAGCTAGCTAAGTTCCGTTAGCCACTGACTGTCTGCACCTGTTAACTACAATCAACATTCACCAAATACATGAAGAAACATTGCCCTAACCCATCCTCCTAATGCTAAATAAAACGGCTTGCCTTGTCCAAAACACTTACTAAATGTAGTTAACGTTAACCCATTCTCTGTACTACACCATGGTGAATAGCTGTAATGCTAGGTTATCATTATCTTTCAAAAAGGTAAAGGTAGCGAACTGTATGCTAAAGTAATGTTATCAGCTGAGGTGAGCATCTAGGTTAGCATCACTCATCCCTACTGTGACTGGTGACAGCATCCAGCTAGCTAACCCTAACTCAGAGCCTGGGATAAGATGCAGACTCAGAGAATTATAGCATAATCTCAGTCCATATTTCACAGCCAACATAAACACATGACACTAGCAGTGTAACGCCAACACTGAGGAAGCAGTACATGATATTCACTTGTGAAGCTATTGCAATAGGTAAAGTTAATGAGCACTCACTGAGTGAGTTTTCCAATGAATACATTTTCTAGAGCTCCCTGCCTAAATATCACGAACTCGGCCAGGCATTTTCAGCAGCATTAATTCCAAATAGTGATGAACGCTAACTTACCTGTGGTAATTTTATTTCCTCGCCTCAAGACTCCGCTGTCACAATCAGAAGCTCAAAGCAATGAACACTGAGGTGCATTCGATGGATGATGACGTCGGCTGCGCAGTCCGTAACGTGATTGGACAGTAATTTAACACACATTGTGTTGGTCACTTGTGAAATTATTTTAATTTTTTTAAACACATTTATTGGATAATTTAACACATGTTGAAATAGTAATAACACAAAAAGTGTGTAAGATATTAACACAACTTTTCTGAGAGTGTATGTTATGCAAACAAATTCATGATTTCATGCAAATGTATTAAGGTGTACATTACACAGACATTAACTTGGATGGCCTTCTGTAACTAAGAACTGACACACCAGTAGGGGATGATATTGTATCTGAAACACATGAACTCTTATTTTCTTATGTATTACAAGATGTGAAAGGCAACAAAGATAGAATTCTGGTGCTCAGAACACTATTTAGTCATGAATAAGTAACCTCACAAGGATATTTCCATGGAGGACAAAATGATTACAGGAAGTGCATCAGTGGTGTTGATATTTGAAATCAAAGAGTAGTTTCATACACAAATGTATGTCATATGTCCTTACATAATACAAATTTTTCCATTACGGTCTCACAACAGCAGTCAGGAAATTACTGAAAGTGCTCCTGTCCAAGTTGTTCAAAAGGGGGGAGGTCTTTCCCCTTTTTGAAAATTTCCTATTTCTGTTACTGAGAAGATTCATTATTTGTGAGACCGAAACTTTATCTGGAAATTTTTGAATACATCTGTCTGTCTATTCTGTGGCATACAGGGTAACTTGGAACATGTTTCTGTCTAAGTACTTCTTTGTGGTGTAGCTGACCATGTGACAGGAAGCATGTGGTGTGAAATCAACTGTGTGAAAGTTACAACACTGCATGTTGTTCTGCTTCACTAGAGGAAAGAAATGGAGAACTGTATCATGAACAACAGGGGGTGTGCATGTGACGTCATGGTAGCCAGAACTTGCTGTGGTCACGCCCACTGCGTGAATTCTGTGAGAAAACAGAAAAAACGCATCTAAAATGGGAAAAAGCTGTTGTGCGTTCGACTGTGCTAATAGATTCAATAAGAATTCTGAGCTATCTTTTTACAGAGTGCCAAAAAACCATTCAGTCCTTTTTTACTCGTAAGTCGTAAGCAGTGCAGTGTAAATTTAGGTTCTTTTGGCATGTGGTATTCATGTTGTACAATGATGAATAATTTACTGCATATTTATTTTTAACCGCTGCCTATTTCCACTGATGAATAACGGGGACTCATTCATTCTCTGTGTTTTACCTTCACAAATATATAACGTTAGTAACTGGAAGCAATGTTAGCTGCAAGCAAACTAGGACTAGCTAGCTTACGGGTTACCAAATAAAATTATATAATTAAATGAAAAATATTTGTACATTCAACCAGAGTGTTTATTGGTGTTCTTGTCACTTTAATTTCTCCAACAAATCCTACCTTGAAGTTGGACCAAGCGTCAAGGCTTTTCTTATGCCTTCGGGTTTCAGGTACGTATAAATCTTGGGAAAACCGATTTCTGGTCACATGCCGATGTCCATGGACCACAGGTTCTTGGGCAAGTTGTAAGGGTCACTTTCGAGTTAATTTAAGCTGATAATCGTTAGTTATACTAGCGTTTTCGCAGATTCCCCTATTAAACCCAGCCATTTTGCTGGATGTTTTACTCAGTCCAGCTGAGGGGGGTGTGTTCCGGCGGGAAAGTGACGTCAGTGCATAGCCTCTATAACAGAACAATGCATCTTTGTGGCTGCCTACAAATTAATGCTGTTTTTTAATAAGTTTTGAACAGATTATTTTACCATATAATATATGGACATTGCCTGTTGATGCTAAAACATACAGAATAGTCAGGATAGATGTCAAAATTAGAATAAGGGCTGTAGGGAAAGCATTAGCTCAAAGGGAATATTGATTAATTCGGGATAAATATTATCAATCAACTTACAGCAACTAAACAACTTATTCGTCCAGCGAAAATGTTGGTGAGAGCGTTCATTGATTCTGGAAAGTTACTCTTGTGGCCTTTGACAGTAATACCTTATTATGATGACAACACTGTTTCCTAGCACAATAACGTGATTGGCAAGTTTAGGGACTTGGATAATGAGCGATAAATCACATAACTTCACTTTGAATATATACAAGAATTTATTACACTATTCTACTACATAGAAACTAATCTAACACATGTACACAAACATGCAGTGCAGTGCAGAAAAGATGGAATGATAGATTTTATGGAAATGTATGGAATTCAGTTAGACCATGACCTGAGCGAACCATTAATATGTTAATATCTCCATCCATCCATCCATCCTCAACAGCTTATCCGTTAATCGGGTCGCAGGATGTTAATATCTGATTATCAATATGTTAATAACCCTTTTTTGATATCCTTTTTAAAGTGGTAGTTCATTTTAATAGATATTTGAAGCTGACAAGATGTACTACCCCTGTTTCTATATCCTTTTTTCAGGTGGCAGTTCATTCTGGTAGGTGTTTAGAGCTGACCAGATGTGCTACCCCTGTTTCTACATCCTTTATTTTAAGGTGTTAGTTCATTCTGAGAAAGAAGCTCATTTCATTAGATTAGCATGACAGCTTGAACTACCGGTAGCACATCCTGAGCGGGTCGGACAGCTTATCAGAACACCCTACACCCTATTGATCAAACCTACAAAAATACACTACAGAGTGAAACTCATAGTTCTTTCAGTAATTTTAGCGTGCAATATATGACGATCAGAAAAAGTTGAATTTATCATAATACTTGCCTCAGGTGTTGTCACTGTTTGTAGGACTACCAGACCAATACAATATAAAAATTTTTTTTAACTAGGCTCATTTGGTGTTACTAGCCAAGGGAAGGCACAGCGAAGATATCATTGTATGGGTCTACAGCTGCTACAGTGTCATGCAAAGTCCATTATCTTTCCTTATGCTCTCTCATATAATGTTCATGTAAACTGGAACTCATATAGACATTTACACACCTTGTTTCCTGCTCAGCATCAGAGGATGTTACTGTTTCAATTTCAACCCATTTACTGGTTTAAAAAAAAAAAAAAAAGGTGTATATCAATTTTTCCTCACACTAACTGTATGAGCTAGCGTTTGGCAGAAGTGAAACCTGTCAGCCAATAAGACACGAGTATTTCCATGTATTTTCCTGTAAACCCTGTCTGATTGGTCTCACCTCCGTTCACTGAAGATATAAAATTACAGGCGGTCTTCTTTTACTGGAATTCAGTTACGTAGTCACAAACTTTCTCCAAGTGGAGAATTATTTGGGGCTAAAGAAAAAATCTTCGGGGCAAAACATGATTTATTTTAAAATGCAATTTTATTTATTAATATTGTTTTCTTAACAATAAATTTGTTATACAAGTAATGTAAGTTTATTCACATCAGGAACTGTAATCAAATTACATAAATTATATTACTGCATTAGTAGAAAAAGTATTTAGATTACAGTAAGGTGTTACTTTGTAATGTGTTACACCCAACTCTGTTTGGGACAATGTCCATTAAAAGCGCTATACAAATAAAACTGAATTGATGAAGTACAACATCCCACTTTGTAAAGTGGAGATTTTGGTAGCAAAATGGTTCAGTGGTAGTTACAGTGGCTATTAAAGAACTAATGAAGCAAATGGCAGATACTCTACATAATGATTGATACAGTATCTCACAAAAGTGAGTACACCCCTCACACTTTTGGAAATATTTGATTATATCTTTTCATGTGACAACAC
>JANDJT010000203.1:128297-141714 GCA_024331685.1 Stegophilus panzeri | reverse complement strand
GCTCGAGTGTCTTGCAGTGACCCTCGGGCTTGGGTCTTTTTGAACAGGCCGTACCCTCGGTATGACGGAGTGGGTATACTCGTTCCCATAGTGTTATGCTAAACGCAACGCCTCGTTCCCTTCTCAGGGAGCAGGGTTACATGCGTAACCCAGACGTTTTCATTTATTTGGGGAAACACATTTCAGTTAAGGAAAATGTTTTTTCACTGATAGTTCTAGTTTTTGTGTAAACATAAATGTAAAGGTTTTTGTGATAGTTTTCGTTAACAGTAATAACCTTGGTTGGTGCTGCACACTTACCTGACAAAAATCTGTCTGGTATTTCAGTGTAATTAAATTGTCAGGACACGCAGGTTGAGGCGGAATTTATAGTACAGAAATGTCGCAATGTCGCATTCTTAGTGTCAAGCCACTCCTGAACCAGAGACAATGTCAGAAGTGTCTTATCTGGGCTAAGGAGAAAAAGAACTGGACCGTTGTTCAGTGGTCCAAAGTCTTTTCAGATGGAAGTAAATGTTGCATTTCATTTGGAAATCAAGGTTCCAAAGGAGCTTTTCCATGATATTCAAATTTTTTGAGATGCACCTGTATATCTAAGAGGGCTTATGAAAGGTTACCAATTTACAAACTTGTGAAACCACTTTTTGGATGTATTTAGGTGAATTAAAAGACAATCTACCTGAGAAGGATGTTCCACAGGGGCCCTCCCAGTCTTCTCAAACAGAGGATAAACATGAGGTAAGGAGCAATTTTCTACAATATTGTTTGTAATCTATATTTTATATTAATGGAATCATTCATAAACACTAGAAAGAATTGTGTGTAGGGAAGTAAATCAACAAAATCTTTAGGGGGAAGAAACCTGAGAATTTTTTTTCCAGGGACATCCATAATAAATATGGGTTACTGATTTTAACTATATCGTTCTGTAATGTTAGCTAAGTAAAATACTCATTGATAGATTTTATTTTGACTGTCTGTTTAACTTGAAATAATGCGAAAGAGCCAATGCGAGCCCAGAGCGTATGGGGCGGGGCTTCCAGGCAGTGTCAGTTAATATTAGAGAGTTACAAAACATTTCAGGTTCACATGTTAATTAGCTCATATCCTATTTAATTAGCAAAAAGAAGAGTGCCCTTTTGATGTATTTTTGAGCGATAGTTCATACTAGTGTACTCCAATGTTAAATTCCGATGCTCCTACGCAATTGTGTAATGGTTGGGTTGTAATGGTCCGGTAATATAATATATTTAATGTAAATGTCACTGGATATTGTGTAGGGACAATAAAACTGTCACACTGTACAAGCCTACTTTGTTTCAGTGTATGTAATTATATAAACAACTTGCACCTACCTGTTCTATTCTGAAGCTACAAGCTTTTAAATTGTTACCTATAATTACATAATTGTGACTACATTCCTCACTTACATTGTTTTTTAGGATTGGTGCGAACTTACAGTGGAAGGTATGAGAACTGTTTTAAAAATATTCTGTGAAATCAAAGTGTTTACTATTTTTCAGTTTTATCGCTGTTCATATGTAAGAGTAAAAGAGAACTATAGAGTTTATAGTCCTCTTTCTGTTTCCTTTATACACAAATAATTAAGTTTCCTTTCACTGTCAGCACAGGCTTATATATTTGAATATCTTTTTTTCTTTAGGGTCAGAAATTGCACAGTACAGACCACATTATCAAGACAGGTATGAATAATTTTATGTGTAATTAAAAAAATATATATATTATGTCTAGAATAATGCATTACGTTTTAAATAAAAATCAACTCAATTGAAGTTCACACGTAGCTATGATACATGTATCAAGATACATATACATCAGAAATCATTTTATGTCATCTATATGTATCTTATGATCTTGATATATAACTCGCTCTCTCACTCTCTCACTCACTCACGCACACACTTACTTATTCACACACTAAACCGTCCACTCACTCAATCTCCACTCCATTACCCACCATCCCACTTAATCTTGTCCCTACTCATTCATTTATTCACCCACGCAACCATCCACCAACTCACAACTCACTCAGCCACCCATTTGCTCTCTCACTTACTCACTCAATTACACAGTCACTCACCCACTCATTTACCCTTACTCAACCACCCACTAGCACACTCACTCAGTCATCCACTCACTCGCTCACTCACTCGCTTATCCAATTACACTCAACCGCCCGCCAATGCACATACTCGCTCACTTGATCACTTAATCACTCACTCACTCATTCATACTTAACCATCCCCTTACTCACTCACTCACTCACCCAGTCAACTACCAGCCAACCCACTTACTCATTTTCACTCACTCACCTACTCAGTCAAGCATCTACTCACTCACTCAACCATTTACTCACACACTCACTCACTCACTCATTCACTCATTAACTCAGCCATCCAGCTGCCCACTTACTTACTTACCCACTCACTCATGTAACCATACACCAACTTAATCAACCACACATCAGTCCACTTACTCACTCATGTTTAGTAGGATAAAGACTCTTTACAAGGTGAAGCTAGTATAGTGACATTGGGTAAAGATTGAGACAACCTTTCCAATCATTCCTAGAATGTTCCATGGCTTTTGTATGTTTTTAATCAATCAGAGATGATAAAAGACCAAGAGCAATCCCATTGTTGTCTGTGGAACAAAAGGTTTTGTAGTTCTGTACTTAAACAGAGAATAAAACTCACCCTATCTGGTTAAATGTTAAAGAAGTCACAAAAGCAGTTTATGTAGCTATGGTCCATTAAGAAGTAATGAAGCAGAGGCAGGGCACACTGAAGTGGAAAAAGGCCCACGTCAGACATTTGTAGGGTTGTTCCATCATTAAGTGATGAAGACTTTGTCAAGAGGCCTTTCAGAACATTTTTAAAGGTTAGCAATTGATAGAAACATGTTTGCATCAGTATATTTAGAAAATAAGACTAATATAGACTAAGTGCTAATATGGCTACTGTTGAATTTTCAGACAAATTCCAGACTTAGAAGTATCTTAGAAGTATCTTCAGCAGAGTTCTGTATTGCAGATGAGAGCATCAGTCTACAGGTCCTTTCACACGGAGCGCGATTAAGCGATGCGAATGTACAACACGATGATGCTCTTGAATCGAAACAATAGATCCCTATGGATCCGTTCACACCAGGCGCGAACATTCGCGACATGCCCAAACGACATTTTTTTCGACCACTGTTTTTTTCTTTCTCTCCTGTCCTTCCGTGATGAATATTTCACATTATTTCATTCAGAATAAAACAGCTTGGTGGCGCTGTTCAAAAACACAAACTTTCTGCCTCCCAGACTCTACTTTCTGGGTAGAATCCACATAAAATAAGAAAAGTTAGTTTCTGTGCTTCGTAAGTGTGTGTTGTGGTGCTCTGCGTAACATTTAAGTGATTCTTCTTCTCAGTGGTCAAAGACAGGCTGATCAGCTGAATAGTGGGTTGCGGCACCTAGTGTGCAGACGTAAAATGCATTCTCGGTCAGCGCCACCTATCGTGCAGGCATGAATTAGCTGAAGGCGATCAATTATTTCGTGTTCGGTGTGACAGCATCGTTCATCTGTGATTCACTTCACTTTATCGCGTTGCTGAATATGCTGTTTCACGCTGCAGTCATTAAGTCTAACTAACGGAGACACACATTGCAATTTTATAGGCATTCAGTGGGCCGTCCTTAGAGGTGTTAAAGGAAGTGAGAAGCAGACTCATTGAAATTATAAAGTCTCAGTTTGACCCAACCTTTCAACAGATGCCATCTTGAATGCCCAGAAGCAATAACGTTTCCTATGATGATATGGGATCAACAGAGGATCAATTGATATTAAAGTCATGGAAGTATTTTACGGACAATTTTTAAAAGCAATTGCAAACTGTATTTGCAATGGCATTTCCTATTTGTGGACGCATAAATTATGACACAATGAAAATGCTAAACGTTTGCATTTTCGTGTAAACGAACGTACAATGTCTGCCAAATTTCACATGGAAACGCAAAGTCCATTTGCAATTGCATTTCCCATGTGTTACAAGTTATGACACTGTCATATCGAAATAGCAATAGCAGTTACCCCACTTGCTATTTCACTTCCTACTGCCTTGCACAGTAACCTGTCAATCAGTGTGGAGGGGGGGTATACTATGGGGCGTGTTTGTATTTGGAAGTGACGTCACTCCCAGTCAACCGCATTTTAAACTGCCTAGTGATCACCGGAGATTCACCACACATTCGAGATTCTCTCTTCTATTTCTCAAAAAATAAACACACAAAGGACAAAATGTGTATTGTCTTACTCTGCAGTGGAACGCGAACCAAGAACAACTGAATATATTTTTTATTTATCTCCCATTAAATCCCCCTGAAACTAATCTCTCAGAAACACAGCTCACAAGCGCTTTATAGTACAGTGATGGAGTCAGTGAGGGACCGTCTAAAAATGGCATGACCTGGGCAATTGTATAAGATTCTACCAAGATTGTCAGCAGACTCGGCCAGGAGCAGAACTTGGTTGTCCGTGTCAACAGACTCGGGCGTGAGCAGAACCTGGTTGGTCATGACGTCGACTTCAGGCGTGAGCAGAACCTGGTTGGTCGTGACGTCGGTTTCAGGCATAAGAAGAACTTGGTTGGTCGTATCAACAAACTCTGGCATGAGCATAACTTGGTTGGTCGTGACGTCGGTCTCAGACTGGAACGTGGCATGGAAGGTCACGTTGTCGATCTCAGACTGGAACGTGGCGTGGAAGGTCGCCTCGTCGACTTCGGACAGGAACGTGTCTTGGGAGGCCATCTCTTCGACCTCAAACAGGAACGTGTCTTGGGATGCTGTCTCTTCAACCTCGAACAAGAACTTACAGGAGGTCGCCACGTTGACCTCCGACTGGGGCTCTGGAAATGAAGTTGCCACGTTGACCTCCAGCTGGAGCTCGGCAGGTGAGACCACCTCGTGGTTCTCAGGTTGGAGCTCTGGAGATGAGGTCACCACATTGACCTCCGGCTGGGACTCTGGAGCTGAGGTCGCCACCTTGACCTCAGGTGAGTGTTCAGACGGTGAGACCATCTTATAGGTCTCATGCTGGAACCCTGGGGAACAGGTGCTTACAGGAGGTTGCCACGTTGACCTCTGACTGGGGCTCTGGAGATGAAGTTGCCACGTTGACCTCCAGCTGGAGCTTGGCAGGTGAAACCACCTTGTGGGTCTCAGGCGGGAGCTCTGTTCTTGGTTTCTTTTGGAGCCATTTGTGGGCACGCCAGTTGCCCTTGAAACATTCCTGAGAGCAGAAATGTGATCCAGTTATCCCAAGTTTACTACAGGTGGGACATTGTAGCTGGGCTTCTTTACAGCAGCCCTCTGTCTTGCAGGTCTGCGTCACCTCCACCACTACCCTATTGGCCAGGGGCTGAAGCTGAGCTGTGGTGGCTGCCCTGTCGATCCACTCATAGTAAGTGTGGAAAGGCAGATCATGCTGGCCCGCTACACTGACTCCTCTCAACAGTTCATCCAGGTTGCAGTTCTGCCCTGGATTCCCAAAATCCTTTAAAAATAGTTCCGCAAACTGAGTTACTTGGGTGAGGGCACTGGACCCTGTACTGGCCAGATGCCTTGCCCATTGGTAGGCCGGGCCATAAAGCCAGGACACAAGGAACCCAAGCCACTGCCCTTTGTCCGGCTTGGGGTTTGCCAGACCTGAAAAGTACATTTGGCAGTGGAACAGGAACTGCCTCGGGTAGTCACACAATTCATAATTCAGATCCGGCAGGTCTATGTCCATCCACTGGGGAAACTGGACTGACATGAATGATGGCCAGTCATCCCCATGTACTCTGGTGTGACACTCTCCTTGCTCTCCTGCTGCTTCCATGTTGTGGCAAAGTATTCTGTCACGTAAAGTAGGCCAGGACAGAAGCAAGTGCAGGTATGGTGGTTTACTCAAACAATAAGAAGTATAGAGGATCAGGCAGAAAACAAAGTCAACGTTTTCAGTTTTGGACTCTATTGGACACTTTATGCGCATGTGTGTATGTGTATGTGTATATATATATATATTTATATAAAAGGAATGGTATTTTATACATTTCACACACGCACACCAGCTCTTAAGATCCTGCCACAGCATCTCAATGGGGTAGAGGTCCGGACTTTGCCATGGCCATTCAAACACCTTGATTTTTTTTATTCTTTAGCCATTCAGATGTCAGATGTCTGCTGTTCTAGGGATCATAAGGTATGATCAGTAGGTACGATATTCTTTTTGTGGAATTCTGTGTTTGGTTTACGCCAGATGTAACGGGACCCCTGTCTTTCAAACAGTTCCACATTCGACTCATCAATCCACAGAACATTCTCCCAAAAGGTTTGAGGATCATCAAGGTGTGTTTTGGCAAAATTTAGACAAGCCTTAATGTTCTTCTGGGTTAGCAGTGGTTTTCACCTCGCCAGTCTTCCATGGACGCCATTTTTGCCCAGTGTCTTTCTGATAGTGGAGTCATGAACAGAGACCGTTATTGATGCAAGAGAGACCTGTAGTTCCTTTGATGTTGTCCTTGGGTCTTTTGTGACTTCCTGGATGAGTCATTGCTGTGCTCCTGGAGGAATTTTGGAAGGTCGACCACTTCTGGGAAGGTTCACTACTGTGCTGAGTTTTTCCATTTGGAGATAACAGCTCTCACTGTGGTTCTTTGGAGTCCCAGATCCTTTGAAATAGCTTTGTAACCCTTCCCAGACTGATGTATTTCAGTCACCTTCTTCCTCATAATTTCTGGAATTTATTTAAACTTTGCCATAGTGTGTTACTGAGTAAGACCTTTTAAACAACTTCATGCTGTTGAAAAAGTTCTATTTAAGTGTTGATTTGATTGAACAGGGTTTCCAGTAATCAGGCCTGGTTTTGTCTATCAATTATCAATTTATCAATGCAGTCATCAATGCAGTTTCATAGATTTGGGGAATTAGTAACTAGAGGGGCAAATACATTTTCACACAGGCCTAGTTGGTATTGGATAACTTTTTTTTTTTGAGTGTACATTGAAGTAAATGAGCATTAGCAGCCTTGTTGTTCAAGTATTAAGGTGCATATAATCCAATAGCTAGTGGAGCTTAGTGTGAAAATATGCTGAGTATACTGTAGCTGGAAGGATCCAGATCCGGTAGGAGGGCAGCTGCGGTGATGTGCTGGGTTGTTTTCACTACCCTCTGCCTGGCCTTGTGTCCATCAGCAGTGAAGCTGCCATATCAGGCTGTGATGCAACCAGGTAGAATGTTCTGTACCTTTGGCCTTTTAGAAGTTACAGAGGAGCTGTTGTGGCAGGTTGGCTCTCCTCTGCCTTACGCATAAGTGGAATTGTTGTTGGGCCTTTTTGATTATGTGTGACACATTGCAACCAAGTGAGATCCCCAGCTATGTGGACGCCAAGGAACTTGAAGCTGCTCACCCTTTCCACTATCATCCTCTCAATGCTCAGTGGTGCATGCACGCTTCTCCCCTTCCTGAAGTCAACAATCAGCTCCTTGGCTTTGCTGACATTGAGGGAGAGGTTGTATGTCAGCGCACCACTCTGAGGAATTTCATTTCCTCCCTACACTGTTTATCATTGTTGTTGATATTGCCGATAATCGTTGCGTCATCAGCAAACTTTGATAGTGTTGGAGCTGTGCTTGGTGATGCAGTTGTTGGCGTACAGTGTGTAAAGCATGGGTGACAGGACTCAACCCTGTGGACATCCTGTGCCTGAGACTGAGTTCTGCTGGTGAGGAAGTCGATAATCCACTAGCACAATCTGTGTGAAAGCTGTTCACAGCCTTGGGAATAGCAGGGAGGAGAAGAAAATTGCAGCATGCAGGTTGGGAGAAGCAACAAAGTATGCTTTTTGCTGGCTCTGGAACAGGAGGACACCAGGAGCTGATAGGCAGTGAATTGGCCATGACTGCCGTCCCACCAATTGAAGGGTGTCATGGTTAAGGGTTCAAACACCCAAGGAAGGTTGGACACCATCTGAGGACATCAGCTCTTGGTCACAGCAACAGTCACATAGAGAGTGAATGACAGTGAGGCATTTAACATGAGGTATTTCAGTATGAGTGTAGCAAGTAAAAACAGGTGGTGCTGTGGCTCTCTGTGGGAGGTGTACATGAGAGGAGATACTGTTTAGACTCTACTTTGTGAGAACAGGGAGTGAGAAGAGGTGGTGCTGAGAGGAGGTAGTTTGAGGCTTTATCTGGGAACTGTGAGTGGAAAGTGGTGATGCTAATGGTGTATATGGGAATGCTTAGAGAGAGGAGGTAGTGTTGAGGCTCTATGTGGGTGCAATATGTCAAGGGCAATGGTGTTGAGGCTCTATGTAGAAGGTCTTTGTAAGAGTAAGGGGAGGTGGTGTTTAGGCTCTATGTGGGAGGTGTGAATGAACATACTACATGATGTATGTTAGTATGTGAACTGTTTAATAAAATATGTAGCAGTATGGGTATGTTTTTGTGTTCATTATTAAGCTAAGATACGTTCTCAGTGTTTTATAGCCATTGTTTTTAAAAAAGTCTTAATATTTTAAGAAAAAAAATATCACTATATAGTATCTTGAGAAAAGCATTAGAATATCTTCCATAGCAAGATGCAATATTTAGAGAATAAAGTTGTAATATTGCCAAATAGATAAAGCCATGTTGGCCTTCCATGCATGGAATTTCTTTGTGTTTTATCAGGGCTATATAATAATTTTATAAATATCTCTAGCACAGCATTTTAGCATATAGCACATGCATGCATATTAAGTAAAGTAAGTCATATTAATCCTAACTTCAGTTTTTCAAGCATTCCTGACCTTGTTAATGGGTAATTAATAAAAAAAAATAAACTAACTAAAAGCTAGTGACTAGCAGCTACAGCTGACTTGTTACCAGTTTTTTTTTTTTTGGATCTAATTAAGGTACGTACACGAGATGTGTTATGTATTTATGGCCATTTTCCCCAAGTGGTTGCAGTAGCCTACAACCATTTAAAGCAAGGTTCCGCCAATATCGCTCCTCCCTTAGGTGCCTATAGATATGCACAGCAAAGACATATAGATAACATTTTTAAAAGCAGTTAGTAATAATAATAGTCACCAAAAGGTGCTCATACTGAGCAATGGTTGAATTTACATTCAAATGTCACTTGCTTTTGTAGTCCCATCAGGTAAAAAAAAACAGTCTGACTTCCAGGCAGCAATCACAGTGTGCATGATTTTATGTGCAAAAAATGTAATCTAGATGCTGAAACATATGGGCATGGAAGTGGTCTGGAAAAAGTACTCTATGCCATTTGTCATACCACCCTCCTCTGAATTTGTACCAGTAACTGGGTGTAACTCACCCAGGACAGGTGCTGTAAGTAATTAGTCCTTACATGAGAATCAGACATGTTAAGCTTATCTATCTGCACGTGTAGCTGACATCTGTGGTCATAACACTTAACCTTTTATTTCACAGTTGGACTGGAGATATCATGGAAAACCTGATCTGTGTGAAATTTTATGCTGCTCTTCGGAAGGAAGTTGGTACCAAACATGATAAGATGTATCTTGTTATCTACCCAAACAAAAACAAAGTAGAGATGAAGCCAATAAGGTAAGTTAATTATGTTTTAAACCACAAAAGAACTTGTATACTAGCAACACAATCAGTTTTAAGTCCAGCATCACTGTCTGGAAGTTTTATGTAACCATAATATTATGGCCAATATTAAATACAAACATATGATATAGTTGATTGATCGATTGAGTAATTGATTTATATTATATTTTATATATATGATATTTTATGATAAAATAATGAATTGACCAAGTGAGCTGTAAGTATCGCAGAGTGCTCAGTCAGCTTATCCTTCAAAACATGAACACGTCATAAGTAGATTAACAATTAGAATAACAAAAACATTGCCAGAATAGTCAATTAAAAACATGATAAAATACATCTTGCACACTGCAAAATCATGACCATGACTTTTCTTGTGGCTACATTAACAGCACAGTTCATATACAGTGCATTCAGAACGTATTCAGAACCCTTCGTTTTTTTCATGTATTATGTTGCAGCCTTATGCTATTTTTTTTTTAAATCAATCTACACTCCATTTTCAGCTGTTGGACCTTATATAGGCAGGTGTGTGCCTTTCCAAATCATGTCCAACCAGTTGAATTTGCCACAGATGGACTCAAATCCATGTGTAGAAACATCTCAAAGATGATCCAGAGAAATGGGATACATCTGAACTACATTTCAAGTGTCATAGCAAAGGGTCTGAAAACTTATGTCAGTGTGATAGTTCAGTTTTGTCTTTTTAATAAATTTGCGAAGTTATCACAAATCTGTTTTTTTCTTTGTCATTATGGGGTATGGAGTGTAGATTGATGTGAAAAAAATGAAGCATTTTAGCATAAGGCTGCAACATAAAATGTGAAAAAATGAAGGGGTTCAAATACTTTCTGAATGTACTGTGTATACACACACTCACCGTCCACTTTATTAGAGCCCTTCTACCCAATCTTTCTACCAACATCCATACCACAGTTAAAGTCACAGAGATCACACTCTTTCTCCATTCTGATGTTTGATGTGAACATTAACTGTAGCGCTTGACCTGTATCTACAGTACATGATTTTATGCATTGTGCTGCTGCCACATTATTGGCTGATTAGATAACTACATGAACGAGCAGATTTGGGAAATGTTTTGCTTGAAATGTGTGCTTGTTTTATCTGATAAATAAAGATGAATAAAGTTAAATAAATAAAGATTTCTCACAAGTAGCAATCATGGCGAAGAAGCTTCCTAAAATCCTCAGGGACATTATTATACAACACTAGAATGGAAAAAGCTCCAGAGTGATGGCAAAAACTATATTTCACAACTAATCATCCCTGGACAGTTGCGCTATGAAATTTCACTAAGGAGGGTAAGAGAGAACGGAAAATGTCCCAAAGCAACTTTACAGAAATATATCAAATTCAGGATATAAATGTTAAATTTAGGAAATGTATTAATTTCATGAGCAACAGTGGCAAGGAAAAACTCCCTGAGACAATATTAGAAAGAAACCTTGAGAGGAACCAGACTCAAAAGGGAACCCGTCCTCATCTGGGTGACACCGGATAGTGCGATTATAAATAAATAAATCTCTTCTATAACTGTGTACTACATGCTCTGATAATGCAGTTGTGTTACTAGGAAATTCATTATAGTTTTCACATAAAGTCTGTTTAGTTGAACTTCTCCACGGTTCAAGGATGAAGACTTGAGTGCAAAACTGTTTGTAGCAATTGCAGTCCTAAAGCTATCTTAAGCCATTATAGCATACAGTGTCCTCCACTAATATTGGCACCCTCTGTAAATATGAGCAAAGAAGGCTGTGAAAAACTGTCTTTATTGTTTAACCTTTTGATCTTTTGTTCAAAAAAATTCACAAAAATACTCTGCTCTCATGGATATCAAACTATTGCAAACCACAGGTTTATAAAAAAAAAAATCTTTGTTAAATATAGGTGTGCAACAATTATCGGCACCATTTTAGTCAAAACTTTGTGCTACCTCCCTTCGCCAAAATGTAGGGGTCCACTCACTGCTTCAAAGACGGTATCCAAGGACGTGGTAGAAGGATTCCCTCGTGCGTCTGTCTTTTCGAAGCGATGTGAATACATTTAGATTATTAAATTTGTCATTCCAATTCTGCTTGACTCTCTCTTAAATTAAATCTGACTCCAATTGTAAAAACCTCAACGTTGTATTTATTTCTTAGTTATTTGTATTTTGATACTTTTGATCTTCTACTTTTGATTAATTCTAGTTTATTCTATACTTTAAGTTGTGCTCGTTCATTCGGATTCCATGTCAAGTCTCGCGCCGGTCGTGTACGCGGATCTCACGGTCACAAACTCACCAGTCTCGGTCATTAGCCAGAGGTAATTGACTAATACTTTTTAGATGACCGTCCCATGCTTGCCCTTTCCTAAATAGTATTTTATTAGTCCCCTTAGATAGTAACACTTAGTTATAGTAACATTGTCTCTAATCAGAGGTCATGACCACTAAAATCTACAGAGATAGACCAATAATATCTCAGTAAAATTAGCTTTATATAATCATGCCATAGTTTCCTATGTACACGTTAACTAGAGTAAGATTACAATAACCAGAGGTTTAGACTTCATCCTATTTAGACTTGGTCCATCAACTTTATGTTGTCCTAAACGGATATTTCCTATCGAGCCTGTACACTCTAAGTACACTTAATGCCAAATTGTTAACCTGGACTCTAAAATCTCAGTTGGTGTGCCCCAGTGCTCCACCTAAACCTGAATTTTAGCCTGTACTAACCTGGTCGCAGATTTGCGGTAACAAGGATTTAACGTAATCTACTAGAGAGAATAATTTCAGAATAATTCAGAATATAATCAAGTCTAATAATTTATTTAAAAAGGTATGAAAACATCCAAATCCAATACTACTATTGATAATAAGAAGAAAGAATTACATTCAACATTACATTAAAATCTAATCCAAAACATAATAATACAACATAAGAGAGACAAAACTTACATACCTGGTAGAGAAAAACTACACACAGTGATCGTGTGGGAGATCTGTCTACAGATTCCCCGAATCTTTGGCCAGCTCTCCCCGAAATACCCAGATGCTCTGTGGCCCACCAAATGGTGCTGTTTGTGATTATAATTTGATGTTTGTGGAAGGATGTACCTTATTTACATACAGGACATAATTTGAGTGCGGGACCTTGGGAGGGTATGCCTTTAACAGCATGCAATATTTTTTATTTGAACTGCTGTTGAGGGAAGGAGAACATATTTTCCAGTCGCACTGAGACCTTTTGTATAATACAGTAAACCTGTATAGTCGACATCTCATTCGTATTAAA
Source organism: Stegophilus panzeri (assembly GCA_024331685.1). Classification (NCBI taxonomy): domain Eukaryota; kingdom Metazoa; phylum Chordata; class Actinopteri; order Siluriformes; family Trichomycteridae; genus Stegophilus; species Stegophilus panzeri. The sequence continues at coordinate 128,787 of JANDJT010000203.1, read as the reverse complement.
ACATGTTATGTAATGCATATAGACCTTGGGTGTGTTTAAGGTGATCTCAATACAGAGAAAGAAGGGTGTGGGGAGAGAGGAAGTGAGGATCTTCCAGGCTCCACTCAGCATGATGTGCTATCCTAGGTGAGGATGCTAATTCTGTGGGAGAAAGATCGAGAGTTCATTCTCGTAGTAATCCTTTGTCCTTAGAGAGTAGTTCTCTCTAGGTTCAGACATATTGGCACCAGCCTTACAGCTCTGAGTCTTCTCCTATAATGCCTGATGAGGTTGGACAATACATGGTGAGGGATCTGAGACCGTTCCACCATACAGAATCTCTCCAAATCCTTCACATTTCGAGGTCCATGCTGGTGAACTCTCCTCTTCAGTTCACCCCACAGGTTTTCTATGGGGTTCAGGTCAGGGGACTAGGATGGTCATGGCAGGACCTTGATTTTGTGGTCAGTAAACCATTTTTGTGTTGATTTTGATGTATGTTTTGGATCAT
>JANDJT010000203.1:113808-128197 GCA_024331685.1 Stegophilus panzeri | reverse complement strand
GTGTAGCTTTAAATATATTTAAGAGGAGCAGACTTCAAACACTGAACATTGAGGTTTATTGTATTTGTTTACAAGGTAAACAGGTTAACGGTTGTTTCTTGCATACAGTCTGTAACATTAACTGAAAATATTACATTTAGTTTATCAGAAGGTAAATTAATGTGTCATGGCTCACACGATGTTCCGTCATTCTGTCATAATTGACCAGCTCAAAAATTGTTACCATAGAGCCCTGAAACTGGTTCTCACAAGTCTCCCCAAAAAAGGTGGATGAAGATTCATCCACAGAGTAAATCCGTATTATGGAAAATGTTTTAAATAAAGTTTGGGAAAGTTCTCGGAAGCTCGGTGATGGTGACGCTGAAGTGGAGCGACCGTGGTGTTGTTTGTTTATAGCATACGGTTAGCTGTTTATTTCTGGAGATTGTATTTAGGCTTCAGACTTCATAAAGATTGTGTTGATTTGTGAAAATGATCTTGATGGACAGAATGTGTTAGTGTTGTAAACTTTTGTTGATCACAGAGATTATTTTGTGCAATAATCCAAAAGTCTATGTGAGAATCCTATTGGGTTTTTGTGGAGGGAACCGGTGTGATGATAACTTCCGGGTTCCGGTACAAAATGACGTCGTCACCGCTCTATTGGGTGATTTGTCTGCGTCTCTCCTCCTGTAAACATTATTACCTTTTCTGCAATCGCCTGAATTGTTTTTATTTGGTTATATATTGTTATATATGATGTATATTTTCATTTGTTTGATGGTACTTTTATTTTTACTTATCCTATATTTTGAGTACAATTTTATTTATATTTTGCTTCTACGAGATGATGCACTTTAAGGATCAGTCTAATTTCATGCAAAGATTTGTACATTAGCAGGAAATGTAGCACAACATGGAGGTGAAAGCAGCGGTCTGTTTATTTAAATGTGAAAGTACAATAAAAATATGTTGTCCCTAAAATCAATGAATAGTCGTGATAAAGAATCGCGATCTCAATATTGATCAAAATAATCGTGATTATCATTTTGGCCATAATCGTGCAGCCCTATACCACAGAGCAAAGAGTGTTAAAGATTTTTTTCAGGAAAGACAGATCAGCTCAATGACATGGCCAGCAAACAGTCTGGATCTCAGTCCGATTAAAAATTTATGATGAAAATTTTTTTAAATTGGTCCATGACGAGGCTCCATCCTGCAAAGCTGATCTGTCAACCGCTATTCGAGAAAGTTGGAACCAGCTTGATGGAAAATGTTGTTTTTCATTAGTGAAGTCCATGCCATAGGCGCACGGTGGCTTAGTGGTTAGCATGTTCGCCTCACACCTCAAGAGTTGGGGGTTTGATTCCTGTTGCGGCCCTGCGTGTGCAGCGTTTGCAAAGACATGCGTGGTAGGCTGATTGACATGTCCAATGTGGTGATTGGTGTGTGTGAGGTATAATGGATTGGCACCCTGTCCAGGATATACCCCGCCCCGCCATGCTCCCTGGGATAGGCTCCAATTCCCTGCAACCCTGTAGGATAAACTGTGTAGAAAATGGCTGGATGGATGGATGGAAGTCCATACCTTAAAGAATTCAGACCGTCATAAAAGCCTGAGCTGTCTTTTTTTTTTTTTTTTTATGATTCCATAATTTTTTCCTGAACATTAATATTATTTAATTAATATGCCATTAATTAAAACAATTTCATTTAATTTGTTTAAGGTGTGTTTCACAAAGCCAAAATGTTCCGCTATTAAACAAAAATTGTTTTGTGTCATATCTGTGATTTGCTTATTTGCTACAAAGGAAAAAAGCTGGAGGAGCATCCTGTGGTCATTCCATCATTTCTGCCAGGGGTTGTAATGGATGAAGTAGAGAACTTCCTTACAAAGATTTCTGGGTATATAATGGTTGTGTGCCTGTTTTTGTTGTGGTCTTATTCCTAGTTAATTTTGCTACAGTATTAAATAAGAATCTGTGATTATTTTTATCTTCTTCAGTTAGGGTGGAGAGATGCATTGATCTAGCAGCACTAAGAGATTTTCTGTAGGTCAGGAGGCTCTCCTTCCATGCTGTTTGGAATGCTAACAATTTAATTTAATGCCATTTACGTTCCAATTGTCGAGTGATCTGTGTTAAGGTGTGTGTGTGTGTGATAGTTATACCAGGGTGCTAGATTATTCTGTGTAATTATTTTTCTTTTAAGTGGAACTACCTTACTGTATCTAGTGTGTAGCAGAACATTGACTCTAAGCATTCAGTCGAGATGGATACCGTCCCGCACTAACATGCCAGCCTTGTCCTCAAAACTATTCCAATTATCTATAAAGCCCACATTGTTTTTGGAGCACCACCTGGACATACCACCATAACCTGCTGTAAGTTACATCGCCACGCTGCATTGGGATGGGGCCAGAGCATACTACTGCATTGGACATCGCTAATTTACACACCTCTACAACGTTAGTCTTGGGGGCCATTTACACGACAATGTTTTCAACTAAAAATGGAAAACGTTTTAATGCGGTTTGGCTGTTCGTTTACACGGTAAAGGCGTTTTGGGGCCTGATGATGCAAACTTTTGAAAACGGGTTTTAAAGGGCAATGCCGTTATCATCTCTGTGTAAACGTACAAAAACGAGAATTTGTGGAAACAATGACGTCATGCACATGTGTATTATGTCTTCAGTCTATAGACATGCACACGAGTACTTCAAAACAACGCGCGAGACATTCAGAATTACGATGGTGGACTACAGGACTGTGTTTGTGCTGCTGAAGATTTTGACTTTATAAAATTATATTGCACAAAACTGAAACATGAATTCAAAGTTTTTGAAGCGTGCACAAAATCGTTTCCTTGGTTACATTACTGTGTTTTTGTGCTCTCTGACATTTTCTGCTCATGTTTTCTTTTTTTTTGAACGCTCGCGCTGTTTTTCCCTTCGCGCTTCTTTCCACATTCTCCGGGCTTCAGCGTCACCATTGGTCTACTGCAGCTCCTCCTCTAGCCAATCAATCGAAGAGGGGAGTTGACGTCACTCCTCTGCGACTCATGGCTGTTGTGTTGACGGGTGAAGGAAGATAGATAACTGTCAGGTTGCAAATCCCGGACAATTACAACATTTTATAGTTAGTGGGTGACAGAAGACATGTCTGTTTTGTGGATTTTGGCTCAGGTGCAAGGAATTAAATGATGGCTTTCAATTGTTTTGATAATTTCAGAACATTTGTGTATATTCACAGGTAGTGCTAAGGCTGCTTTTAGAGAGGCTTTTATCACGACTACAGGAAGCCGTGCAGCGCTTTCCTCTAGATCTGGATTATTTATATTTCATCTGCACAAGTAGCATGATATTGATTAGTACTCTGTCTGATTAATAAAATTTAACATTAGGAATCATGGAAGTATAATTATATATATAACTAAATAATCATTATATTGTGCATTCAGGATGTATTCATTCACTTTTTATGATGTCATCTTATGGTAAAATGTATTTTTTCCATAATTCCACAGTGTACACTCAGACCAGTATGGCAACACGCGTTTTTGCACACTTATTAAAAATGAAAACTGAAATGCCACATCGATACAAGTATTTTAGGCAGGCACTTTGCTATGACACTTTAACTCAAGAACATCCTATTTGTCCTTCAGATGTTCAAAACTATTATCACTTCATCATAAATAGGGTACTGAGCATAGATCGGTGAGGGTAAACCAGAAAAGCTGTTGGTACGGCTTTATTGAAGTGGTGACGACTGACTCCATTGATACTGATTTCGATGCACTAGTCGCAGTGGAGTGACGTCAACTCTCCTCTTCGATTGATTGGCTAGAGGAGCTGTAGTGGACCAATGGTGACGCTAAAGCCCGCCTTCGTTTACATGAAACTCGACCCGTAACATTTGGAAAAGCGGAAAATGTATAAAGAAGCGCGAAGGGAGAAAAACAGCACGAGCGTTCAGAAAAAGTAAACATGAGCAGAAAATGTCAGAGAGCACAAAAACACAGTAATATAACCAAGGAAAACGATTTTGTGTGCGATTCAGAAAACTTTGAATTCATGTTTCAGTTTTGTGCAATATAATTTTGCATGTGTTTTTAAATGTTTGATTCACGCTTATACTTTTGACGGGAAATGAATACCATACTCTCAGCGGGTGCTTCACTGAGGAGAGCAAACCTGTTGGAAACGTGAAGCGGAGAGGAGTGGAGCTCCCGTGGGAGAGTCTTAGCTTTGGCTTTGCGACTATACCGCCGAGGGGCCACCCATTCGCCCTAAGGTGAGGGGTCTAATGCCGGAGTTGGGGGATTGCTAACTCCGCCTAAGGCATCCAGACTTTCCCCCACAGAATCTACACTGCTCTCACTCTCAAGCCTCTGGTGTACTTTATTGTTTGTTTGTTTTTTTACGCGTACGCATAGCCTTTCAAAGTATACTCCATTGGACATACGCGTACACGGGCGGTCGACGCATGCGCATTACGACAACTTGCACTACCCTTCCTGGCCTACAGGAGTCAGTACAGAGCAGTACAGCAGGTCTGGTGTGAAGGACGACAACGAAGAAGAATCACAACAACACGAAGAGCAACGCTTGGGCTATCTCTCAACATGATTAGCACCCATATACAAATCCTTATACTCTTTAAAGCTAGAATTATACAGACGCGGGTATTTTCTAACCTGCACTCGTTCCCGTCTCTTCCGTTTATTCCGTTTTTTCTTCCACTACCTTGAATTAACGGCCCTGGCTCACCATTGCCACCTTGTGGAACAATTAAATAGTGTAAATGGATTAAATGCGCATTTGCGACCTGCGCGTACAAAGTATGCGGTTAGAAAAATCCAATGATCATTTCCAAATTTTGTCTTCAATTCTCTATCACCGTATTGTTTATGAGTGTGACGAACCTGTGGTAAAGCGATTAGCTAGCGGTAGATACAGTACCATATTCGAAAAGATCAATTTGACAGCATATTAGCGAAGCATATTGAAAATTCTAGTGTTCTCTGGCCTGTCTAAAACCATTCAGAATGATATCAGCAATTGCATCAATAATTAAAAGTAAGATCAAAGGAGACCTGCAGCTCCCTTTTTTGAATGGCAGATTGACAAAACAACTGATATGAGCTGTCACTCTCAATTGTCTGTTATTGTCCGTTACATAGATGATAATGGAACAATTCAGGAGCGCTTTTTGGGCTTTTTTGATGTGTCCAGTGGACAGGATGCCCAGTCCATTATTGAGTTACTGCAGTCAGAGATGTCTGGTTTGAACTTTGTGGAGAAGCTCATTGCTCAAACTTATGATGGCATCTAATCTTAATGGCTTACAAGGTGTGAGCAGTTGCCCCCTGTGCAGTCTTTGTACATTGCAATGCACATCACCTTAATCTTGTCCTCAGCCAAGGATTGAAAAGCATCCCCACGGCCAAGATTTTCTTTGCTGTTCTTGGTGGGTTTTTGCAAATCATCCAAAAGAGTAATGATGCTGGAAGAGTCTGGTTTTCCAAAGTTCCAAGGAGTGCACCCACACATTGGAACGACACCTCTTGTATTGTCAACACAGTGGCTCTTAACAGAGAAAGCATTAACTCGTATCATCAATCACCCCTCAGTGGATGATAAGTCTATAAGAACAGCAGATGGACTGAATACAAAGTTAGAAGACTTTGAATTTATTTAGGCAAAACTGAGGTCAGAGTTGCAGCTGTTTTACAGTCACAAGGAGATCCAAGGGGACAGCATTAAGCTTTGTGATTCATTATAGTCAATGAAAGCCAGTGGACTGAACAATGCCATGCCTGAATTGTGCAGACTTATGTCTCTCATTGCCACATTCAGGGTTACATCTTCTGGGGTTGAGAGGAATTTCTCTAGTTTGAAAAGACTGAAAGGTTACACAAGGAACATAATGGGAACAAGAATGACTGAGGAACGTGGAAATCCTTTCAGTTGAGAGGAAGACTGTAAAATCTCTTAGAAACAATCCTCACTGGTATGAGAAGACCAGCGACATTTTTTCCACACACGCTTCTAGAAGAATATACTTCTCTTTTAAGTAAATTTATCACTCTGCCCCTCTCCCATGGTCCTGATGACCAACAGCCACAAGGTATTCATAGCTCAATTAACTTTTTCCCCCCCAGTGCTTTTTCAATTACTTTTAAACTGCCAAAGCTTGATCTTCTGAGTTTCATACTATTAGTTTGCAAAGAAATGTGATTTTCAAAATGATTCTAGATAATCAAATGTCACCTTCATTTTTCATATATCCTAAAATATTGAAAACATATTTGTCCCGATTAAATATTTCTGTCAAAATTAGAATGAAGAGACAATAATATTCGTTTGTTTTAATAAAATATATTCAAATATTTCCATGAAGATACGTGTTCAGTGATGACATGGGAATAATAAAATAAACACATTTGCCTAAGTACAAGCATAAGAGAGCAAAAGTTAACCTCACACCGGTTCAGCAGCGGCAGTCACTTACTTTATCATTACAGTACTGACCTCTGAGTAGTAAGCTAATCCTAGTTTATTGTACTCTAACACGTCTGTAGTAACATGACTATTTGGTCTGTATAATATTGCTGTACTGTCGTATTACCGTATTATTATTTGTACAGATGTAGCCAGCTAGTGTAAAATAACATGAAGCAGTGGGTTGGTTTTCCTCCTGTCCTCCCCAATTTTTTGAGCCACCAGCCACCACTGATGCAAGAGCTTAGCCCAATGCAGGGGGATTAATCATGGATTAATCATGAACAAAAGCCAAAGTAGACTGATACAGCAGTTGTGAGGACCTTGTACTATACCTGGGTCACTTCCACATTTACCATTCATAGTGGAAAATAGCAAACCTGTTGCTTATCAAAATCACAACAATTATGAAAGAAAAACAATACATTATTAAACAAAATATTTATTTACTGACTTGTTTAGTGATATAATGATTTATGTAATGATTATATTTGGGTTAATTTCACAATATGTCTTCCACCATTGTTATTCAGCAGCTTACGAAATGGGACTTGATTCAGCACGTTTTATTACATTTCTTTTGTACAGTGTGCTCAGTTTAAAAATAAATGAATAAATATAATGTTCCGACATTTGTGAACACAATTTAATGTAGCCACAAGAAAACCATGACACTAAACAGAGATCATGAAAGCACGATGCATGCGCTGACTGTAGGCTGTTTTATTCACTATTTTAAGTTCTTGAAGTAATAAAAAGGTGGTTTTTGTTGATTCAAGGTGCTCTTCTGTAGAAAAAGAAAAAAAAAAAAAACATGCACATGGTTTGACGCATAAATTGTCCAAGCACTCTTGCTACACTTACAGCTCACTTAAATTCATTCATAATTTTATCCATAAAAATGAACTCCTTGCAGTGTCTCTGATTAAGATGCGTCTCCTTCGATATCATTCGATGTCCGCAGTGTAGAAAAAAATACTTTTCATGGATTTTTTTTTTTTTGGATGTCTGAATACCTATGTGTACAATTTCTATATTAACTCTACAAAAGCCCATTACATGTACTTATCTGAACTCTGTATACAGCCCCAAGCCCCCTGTTTTTGAGTTATTGGACATTTCTAAATATTGCAATAATTCACATAAATAGATTTAATAGCAATAAAACAATCAAATTGTGTACCAACAAACGTAGTGTCATGCCATCTCGCCAAATTCTACCATCAAACATATTGCAGCATTTGTAGAGAAGTTGAAGTAGAAAAGTGACTGTTTTTCTCCAGGTCTGATGGAGCTGGTTCGATGTTCACATGTGACCTCTTTTTCTGCAAGACAGATGTTAATGAGTTCCATTACACATATTGTCTCACTGATAAACATGAAACCCTTCAAGGTTTTAAATACAGGAAACTGTACAGAGACATCTCTGAGAAGGATAAAGGTAATATCTATCTATCTATCTATCTATCTATCTATCTATCTATCTACAGTTGAGGTAATAAGTTTAAATACGCTTTGCAGAATCTGCAGAATATTAATAATTAAAGAAAAAAAGAGGGATCATTAAAATAGCATTTTGCTTTTTATTTAGTTCTGCCCTGATGAGCTATTTCACATAACAGATGTTTACATAAAGTCCACAAGACACAATAATAACTGAATTTACACAAATTACCCTGTTCAAAAGTTTACATACGCTTGGTTCTTAATCCTGTGTGTCGTTCCCTGGATGGTCAATGACTGTATTTATGTTTTGTGAGAGTTCTTCACGAGTCCCTTGTTTGTCCTGAGCAGTTAAACTGCCCACTGTTCTTCAGAAAAATCCTCCAGGTCCTGCACATTCTTTACTTTTCCAGCATCTTCTACATATTTGAGCCCTTTCCAACAGCGGCTATATGATGTTGAGCTCCGTCTTTTCACACTGAGGACGACTGAGGGACTCGTACACGACTATTACAAAAAGTGCAAACATTTACTGTTGCTCAGAAAGGCAACATGATACATTAAGAGCCAGGGGGTGTAAACTTTTAAACAGGATGTTTGGTGAGAATATATATATGTGTATATACACACATACACACACACACACACACACACACACCGATCAGCCATAACATTAAAACCACCTGCCTAATATTGTGTAGGTCCCCCTCCCCTTGTGTCACCAAAACAGCTCGGACCCGTCAAGGCCTGGACTCCACAAGACCTCTGAAGGTGTGCTGTGGTATCTGGCACCAAGACGTTAGCAGCAGATGCTTTAAGTCCTGTAAGTTGTGAGGTGGAGCCTCCGTGGATCAGACTTGTTTGTCCAGCATGTCCCACAGATCCTCCGTCAGATTGAGAATTTGGGGAATTTGGAGGCCGAGTCAACACCTTGAACTCTGTTTCATGTTCCTCAAACAGTTCCTGAACAATGTTTGCAGTGTGTCAGAGCACATTATCCTGTTGAAAGAGGACACTGCCATTAGGGAATACCGTTACCATGAAGGGGTGTTTTCGGTCTGCAACAGTGTTTAGGTGATAGGTGTAGGTGGTACGTGTCAAAGTAACATCCACAAGAACGCCAGGACCCAAGGCTTCCCAGCAGAACATTGCTCAGAGCATCACACTGCCTCTACTGGCTTGACTTCTTCCCATAGTGCATCCTGGTGCCATTTCTTCCCTAGCAAAGTGATGTACACACACCCTGCCTCCACATGATGTAAAAGAAAACCTGATTCATCAGACCAGGCTACCTTCCATTGCTCCCTGGTTAAGTTCTGATGCTCACGTGCCCATTGTAGGAGCTTTCAGTGGTGGACAGGAGTCAGCATGGGCACTCTGACGGGTCTGCAGCTATGCAGCTCCATACACAGCAAACTGTGATGCTCTGTGTGTTCTGACTCCTTTCTATCAGAGCCAGCGTTAACTTTTTCACCAATTCGTGCTACAGTAGCTCTTCTGTTGGATTGGACCAGGTGGTCTAACCTTCGCTCCCTTGACGCATCGATGAGCCTTGGGCTCCCATGACCCTGTCGCCGGTTCACCGGTTGTCCTTCCTTAGACCACTTTTGGTAGGTACTAACCACTGCATACTGGGAACACCCCACAAAACCTGCCATTTTAGAGATGTTCTGACCCAGTCGTCTAGCCATCACAATTTGGCCCTTGTCAAAGTCCCCCAGATCCTTACGCTTGCCCATCAACTTCGAGAACTGACTGTTCACTCTCTGCCTAATATTTTCCACCACTTCACAGGTGCCATTTTAACGAAAGAATCAATGTTATTTACTTTTACATCTCAGTGGGTTTTAATTTCATGACCGATCGGTGTATAGTTTGTGTGTTTTGTACACCTCTAGTACATGTGTGTGTCTCTGCAGGTGTGCAGCTTGCTGAACACAACTGTATAATGCTATGTTGATTAACATGGGAACATATTGCAAGCAGCACATTACTGGTTGCTGGCATGGCATAGTTCCCACATCTGGTGTGAGCTTTAAGTTTAGACTACTTCTTTCCTGGACCAGGCAAACAATAAGAGCCTTGCTGAAAATAAACCCTCTCTCCCATTTCCCTTTACAAAATGTTTCCTGGTGACAGGCATTTACATTAAAAAATATAACTTTAACTTTGAGTTAATAAAGTATAAAATACAGATGTTCTTCTTGGCCAGAATCCACCATATATATATATATACAGTCTCTCACAAAAGTGAGTACACCCCTCACATTTTTGTAAATATTTGATTATATCTTTTCATGTGACAACACTGAAGAAATGACACTTTGCTACAATGTAAAGTATTTACAAAAATGTGAGGGGTGTACTCACTTTTGTGAGATACTGTATATATGTGTGTGTGTGTGTGTGTGTATGTGTATATATATACATATAAAAAAAAATAAAAAGGAAATATTTTGTGTTTCTTGTTATATTTACAGTCTTTCACCAGTTTGATGACGTATGTATGGAAACAGGAAAATGGTATCAGAAGAATAAAACCACTGTGATTAACAAAATACGACACAAATTCATTCAAGCAATGTTAACACAGATGATGATATGCACAAATGAGGATTTATCAGAGATGCAAACTACAGCTCTATTTTTTGTGAATTGTGTTCAAATAAGACATGTTATTGACCATGATATGCACTCTAAGGAAATACTAACATCATGGGTAAGTACCGATGTAATCAGTCTGTTTATTTGTTTATTTACAGTTTAAAGAACTACAAAAATAACTTTACAGATTCATAATACAGTCTTTCCCTATAAATAATAAGCAACCAATTTTAATGTGTATATTACAGGATATATACACTCACTGTCCACTTAGGTGGAACACCTGTGCATTCATGTAGTTTTCTAATCAGCCAATCATGTGGCAGAAGCTCAATGCATAAAAGCATGCAGATACAGGAAGGATATAGTAACTCTATATAATCACTCTTTACCTTGGAGAGCAGAAAAGCATCTCAGCATGCACAAAACATCCAACCTTGAGGTGGATGGGCTACAACAGCAGACCACATCATGCTTTTCTGCTCACCGTGGTTATAAAGAGTGCTTATTTGAGTCACAATAGACTTCTGTCAGCTCAGACCAGTCAAGTCATTCTCCTCTGATCTCTCTCATCAACAAGGTGTTTCAGCTCGAAGATCCTCCACACACAGGACGTTTTGTTTTTCACACCATTCTGTATAAACTTTAGAGACTGTTGTGTGTGAAAATCCCAGGAGATCAACAGTTTCTGAAATACTCAAACCATCCCATCTGGTACCAACAACCATGCCACAGTTAAAGTTACAGAGATCACATATTCTCCCAATTCTGATCTTTGATGAACATTAACTGATGCTCTTGACCTGTATCTTCTACATGATTTTATGCATTGTGCTGCTGTCACATCATTGGCTGATTGGATAACTGCATGAATGTGCAGGTGCATGAGAGTACACTAATAAAGTGGATGGTGAATGTATTTGGAAATGTTTTGCTTAAAATGTGTGCTTGCAGAGTAATGCTCTATATATATATATAGGGGCACGGTGGCAAAGTGGTTAGCACGTTTGCTTCACCTTGTGTGCATGAAGTTTGCATGTTCTCCCCGTGCTGCGGGGGTTTTCTCCGGGTACACCGGTGTGCTCCCCCAATCCAAAGACATGCGATGTAGGCTGATTTGCATTTCCAAATTGTTCGTAGTGTATGCGATGGGTTGGCACCCCATCCATCCCAGAGTTCCCGGGGTAGTATCCAGGCTCCTCCATGACCCCGTGTAGAACATGACACATTTGGTGGCAGACCACCCAATTTTTAAGTGAGCAAAAGTATTGGAACATAAAGTCTTTAAGTTAATGCTTAATATTTGGTTGTATATCCCTTACTTGCAATAACTACATCATGTTGGTGATGCACTAAACTGTTGCATTCTTCTTTTGTGATGCTTTTCCAGACTTATACTGCAGCTCCTTTCAGTAGATGTTTGTTTCGGGGGGTTTCTCCCTTCAGTCTCCTCTTCAGGAGGTGAAATGCTGCTCAATTGGGTTAAGGTCTGGTGATTGACTTGGCCAGTCTAAAACCTTCCACTTTCCCCCCCTGATGAAGTCCTTTGTTGGGTTGGATGTGTGTTTTGGATCGTTGTCTTGCTGCATGATGAAGTTCCTCCTAATTGGAATGGATGCATTTCTCTGTGAATTGGCAGACAGTGTTTCTGTAGACAGCGTTTCTACTGCTACCATCATGAGTTCCATCATCAATAAAGATTAGTGAGAATGTTCCAGAAGCAGCCATGCAAGCCCAAGCCATGACACTACCTCCACCATGTTTCACAGATGAGCTTGTATGTGTTGAATCATGAGCAGATCCTTTCTTTCTCCACACTTTGGCTTTTCCATCACTTTGGTAGAGGTTCATCTTGGTTCCATAACTTTTGTGGATCATCTCTGTATTTCTTTGCCAATTCCAATCTGGCTTTCTGATTCTTACTGCTGATGAGTGGTTTACATCTTGTGGTCCTCTATATTTCTGCTCTCGAAGTCTTCTTCGAAAGGTGGATTGTGATACCTTCACCCCTGCCCTGTGGAGGTTGTTGGTGATGTCACTGGGTTTTCTTCACAGCTCCCGCAGCATTTGTCATCAGCTGTTGTTGTTTTCCTTGGCTGACCTGTTCCATGTCTGGTTGTCAGTACAGCAGTGGTTTCTTTCTTTTTCAGGACATTCCAAATTGTTATATTGGCTGTGTCCAATGCTTGTGCAATGCTCAGATCAGTTTTCCTTCTTTTTTTTTTTTAGCTTGGATTGCAAAATGGATTGCTTTACTCACATATACAGCTCTCTGATCTTCATGTTGGTTTTTGCTTTTAAGCAATATATGCAGTCTTCACAGGAAAAACCCAAGGCTCAGACCAAGAGTAGACATTCAGATCTACTAATTGTTTAAACAATCAATCTAACAGGACAAACCTGGACAACAAGAAACATCTATTAGTCACATGTTCCAATATTATCATCACTTGAAAAATAGGTTGGTTCAAACAAAAGGTGCCATGTTCTAAGTTGTTTAAGATATCTAGATGTAAATATCAGGAAATGAAAGCTTAAATTTTTATCTATTGTCTCATGTAGATTTTTAGGTCTCACACCCAAATGTCTGTAGTGTATAGCAACAACATCAGAATTGGCCTTGCACATATATACTGAAATATATATGTGCATATATACTCTCAATGTGATTAAAGAAAAAATATATATTATTCAGTCTGAATCAGGAAAAATTTAAAACACTCGATTAAAATGGTGTAATTTGGAATCATTTTCATTTTTAGGACGATGTAAAGGGAAAAATGGACAAAGCATTTCATCGTGCAATTATAGAGTCAAAAAAAACCTCTACAGTTCAGTATGTTCTCGCTGCAGCAGTTCTTGCTGAGTTTTTTCAAATTAAGCCTGAGAAAGGTACAATTGAAAAGCTGTCTGAAATTGTCAAACAAAATGGCATGCTGCATGGCACTCTGGCAAGTCTCGAAGAGTCAGTGAGATGGTGAGTTCATTGTTTTTTCTTGCAGTTTGATGAATTGGTGGATCTTAATTGTTCTTACATTCAAGTGTTTTCGGATATTATTTCTTCGTAAAAATGACAGTAGTACCCCACAGAAGAGATGGTTCAGAAGACATATCTTGTACGAAACATTATTTAATATTATTTTATGTGTATTTTCTTCCCATGGAAACACCTGTCAGATTTTCATAACTAAATTGGTACATAAAATTTGTTTCCTAAAGTTATGGCAGCAGGAGAGTGAATTGGATTATTTATTTTTTTAAGTGATCTGATAAAGGTGGGTTGTCGGTGCTGCATGTATGTGTCAAGGGGGAGCATATTAGCAACGGTTCCCTCGAAGCTGTATGTGTTTTTTTTCCAAAGAATTAAAAAAAAAAACCTGATTACTCAAAAACTACTGATTGTAACTAACTACATTAGCTATGAGCTTAGAAAGGAAATAAATTCTTCAACCCCTTTGATCACCCAATAAATCTTATTAGCATAGTGGTGCTGCTGAGAGTTGTCTTCCCAGGCTAGCCAGGCCAGAGGCAGAGCAGCCCAATCTGTGCAGGTCATGGGGTATTTCTGTTCAAATAAACAAAGAGAAAATATATATATGTATATATATATTTTTTTACAGATAGAAATCACATTCTACAGCGGGGGAAATAAGTATTGGATGCGACAACTTTTTTTTCAGTAAATATATTTCCAATGAGGTTATTCACGTGAAATTTTCACCAGACATCAGAATTAACTCAAGAAATCTGGAAATATAAAGAATTCACAACATTAAAGTCTATAAATAAAGTTATGTGTAATAAAGAGGAATGACACGGGAAAAAAGTATTGAACACGCTAACTGAAATGTATTTAAT
>JANDJT010000203.1:85743-104674 GCA_024331685.1 Stegophilus panzeri | reverse complement strand
ATTTATTAACATTTTTCAACATGTATCGGCATTAAATCACATTTATCAACATTTATTAATATTTTTCAACATGTATCAGCATTAAATCACATTTATCACATTTATTGGCATTTATAAACATTTATAACATGTATTGCCATTCATCACATTTATCAACATTTATCACATTTATTGGAATTTATCAACATTTATTGCATTTTTCACATTTATTGGCCTTTATCAATATTTATCGGCCTTTATCACATTTATCGACAATTATAAGCATTTATCACATTTTTTCAACGTGTATCGGCAATTAGCAGCAGTTATCAACATTTATCGATAATCTGCATTTATCAGCTGTTATTTATCGACAATTGTTAACATTTATCAGTGATTATCAGCATTTATCAACATGTATCAGTGAGTATCAACATTTATCGACAATCAGAATTCATAAGCAGTTATTTGTTTGTTTATTTATTTATTAACATTTATCAGCATTATCAGCATTCATCAGAAACCATTGGCGTTTATCGGCGATTATCAGCTATTATCAGCGTATATCTGTGTTTTTAGGCAAATATCAGTTATTAATGGCATTTTTCGGCAATTATCATCAACTGTCAGATAAAATTTATCAGCTTTATTTTTATCAGCTTTATCAAATTTATCAGACATTTATCAGCTATTATCTGCATTTACCAGTTGTGCTCTATGTTGATCAGCCATTATCAGCATTTATAGAGCACGTTTTCTCACTGAGCAGACACATTCAATGTCACCATTATCAATCTTGATAAGCAAATATCGGCATTTAGCAGCCAAAATCATTGTTTATAGCCATTATCAGCATTCATCAGCCATTGTAGACATCCATCAGCACTTACCAGCGGAGATCAATGTTTATAGCCATTAACGCATTCATTGGCATTTGGCTGTTATCAGGGTTAATCGGCCGTTGTGAGCGATTATCCTCATGAACATTAATCAGCAGTTGTGGCATTATGAGCCATTATCCTCATTTATCAGCATTCACTAGCGATGATTGGTGTTTGTCGCTGTGATCAGCATTTACCAGCCATAAAAGGTATGATGTTTATAATGTTTATAATTGATTGATGTTTATAAGCCATGTCGTGGAAATTAGACAACACTCGCAGACTCGTCCCTATCAGGTAAAAAGGTTTATTACAGAAAGATGGTTAATGCAGGATAGAATAAAGCAGGATAGAATAATGAGAGCGCTCTGAAGCACTTGTACTAAACCACTACTATAGATATGAAACGCAGAGCATGACATAATTCTGTGTACCGAGAAGAAGCAGTTTGAGGCAGTTCAACCAGGCTTTAGGATCTTGGAAGATGTTTAGACGAATCTTGAACAGAAGAACATGTCTGTGTCTCTGTAAGCAAATAAACATTCTGTACTGATCTCAGTGACGTGACGACGGCCTTCTTAGGCGTTATCCTCTGATGAGAATGAAACAGAACAAGAACAAAACTATTACAAGGTAAAAATGAATCATTTCCCTCACAGCCATTATATGCGTTTTACCGGCCATTATGGCGCGTGTCAATTTTTCTCATCTGTCGACAGTTGCCAGTGTTTATTGGCTGTTATGAGCGTTGTAAGCCATTATAAACATTTGCGAGCTGTGATCAGTTTTTAATCGCCATTTCTGGGTATTTAACAGCCGTAAACAATACGTAAGATATGAAATTTAGCAGCCCATAGCTGGCGAGTTGGTTGTGATTATTAGGGTTACGTGGGCAGAGAAGCGTGGCTGATAGGATTTTGCTCGGCGTTGAGGGAGTCGATCAGCACTCGAAGAGTTTCATGGCTGAACTGGGCATAAATTTAATTCACAGTAAGATAAAAAAATATATATATATATATATATACACACAGAAGAATGTAATACAGTGTTGGTGTCATTATTACAGTGAACTACATCTGCTGTAGTTTAGTAAAGTAATTGATTTTTTATTTTTTTTAAAAAAAACTATTGAATTTTATTTATTGTTTTCCACATAGTTCAATACTCTATACTATTTATTTACAAATCATTTTCTGCTTTTATCATCATCATGTCATGATTTGTATCATTTCAGCTGTGTGTCTATATATACAGATATTTGAACTTTTGTATATTTATTAATTTCTTTAAACAGAAAAAGATAATTGACAGGGTGACATACTACTGCTGTAATTCTGGTGTTTGTCCAGCAATGGAGGACTGCATGTTGACTTGTGCCAAAGATGCAATTAACGAACAGACAATTGAGGTAATATTTACATATAATTCAATATTGCAAGGTTTAACTAAGCATACATCATTTATCAATTCTAATGAAATACAACACATTTTAAAATTAGCCTATATTTGAATATATGAGGCCTTCCTGTGTTGCGTCAAACAGCACTGAGCCTGTGGTATGTGTTCTTCTACTGTGGTAAAGATCTGCTGGCATTCAGAATCCTTTACTGTTTTCAATGTTCCATGCTTGTCTGTCTGACTGAGATGGTGATGTTGTCTTTTTAAACTTCGCAAATGATCAAAATAAATGTTTCAATGCAAATGATTAGTTCATTAAATGGAATAAACAAGAAGATACTTTAGGATACCTATACGTAAAATTAAATGAATTTTAAATAAATGAAACCTAAACATGGCTCCTACATTGTGCCGTATCCTCTTGCAGTTGACATCACTATTCAAAAGAAGAAAATACTGGTTTATGAGATAGTATTTAACAGTATAGACAAGACTGTCTGTATGGATGAATGTCCATATATAGTATGAATCAGTGCAGCTTACACATGGCATGCAACTGATCTTTGTGCTGTTATGAGTTTGGATAAATCACCTCTGTCTATATCAGGCTTCACAATGCCCTGTGTTAGTATAATGAGAAAAAACACTGGCCCTTCACCTTCAGCAATTATAATTTATGCATGCTTTCCCCCCCCTTTAAAAGTTTCAGAGCAATCAGAAAGGATGCCAGTCTACTTGGGTAAGACTTCAGTAGTCAAACAATGCAATACAAATCTACAACAAATTATAATTGTTATATTATGGATTGTCTGGTGATATCGTCTTAATAAATTCTTTATTGTCGAATAGAGGGAACTCCTAAACATTATAGTAACGTCTACTAAACCTGGAACACTGTCCTTCATTATCGAAAGCAAACTGCGTAGCCTAGAGTGGAGCCGGAAGGACTTTCTTTACATTCTATATGATGAACAGCTGAGAGATGTTTTTTGGACAATGGGTA
Source organism: Stegophilus panzeri (assembly GCA_024331685.1). NCBI lineage: Eukaryota > Metazoa > Chordata > Actinopteri > Siluriformes > Trichomycteridae > Stegophilus > Stegophilus panzeri. The sequence goes on along the minus strand of JANDJT010000203.1, from coordinate 101,413 downwards.
AGACTTTATCTCTTTCTTTTTATTCAGGTGTTTGTCATTTGTATTTTTGTATGTCTAGATAAGGCTAATTTAAGACAAATGATGACATAATACCAGAAGTTTTATAGGAAATGTCAGTACAGAGAGAATTTAACTATTTTTTATACCATAATAAAAACAGACATCTTATCCAGCAGACACTCCTTCACTAAAATATTTGTGAAAAGTAGTCTAAAATAAATAGACAACAGCATATAACCTTAATGATAATAGTATTAATGATAACAGTAATCTTAACAAAATACTTAACAATAATACTGTATTTCCCTTAACAAAGTACTTAACTCTAACAGTAAACACCACAGTTTAGTAATATAATCTAACAGTAACCGTTAACACCCTTTGGTGTTTGTGGGGGTAAAAAAACATATGCATGCTCAACCTGGTTACAGGAAAAACCTGAGTAGCGTAACAATCTGATGGCACTTGGTTATAGTCTGACTGAAAATCTATCAAGAATTTTATTTACGTTTATTCATTTAGCAGACGCTTTTATCCAAGTGAGGAAATACAAGCAAAGCGATATATCAAGCGGAGAACAATACAAGTAGTGCTACTGTACAAGATCTTCAGTTGAGTTCTGCAAAGTGTGCGGAGTCGAGGTGTAAGAGCCAGAGTAAGTCCATTCCACCAGTGAGGGACAGTTAGTGTGGAAGTTCTGGAAAGGGACCTTGAGCCACGCTGAGTAGGTACTACTAAATGTCGGTCGTTAACCGATTGCAGATTGCGTGAGGGAACGTAAGCCTTAAGGAGAGAGTTGAGGTAGGGGGGTGCTGTTCCAGACAAGGTCTTGTACGTGAGCATCAAGGCCTTGAATTTTATATTATTCCTGATATTTATTTAGGAATCAGATTGACATTGGATAAAATGTTATTCATTATTATGGGTTAGTGGTTAACTCTAGAAGATCCTTATGGCTTGGTGTCCTGTAAGTGGCTAAGTGATGCTAAGCAGAATTCTAGCCTGCATTAACCTACAGTTCCTTCTGAATGTACTGAAACAGCAAGGCCAATTATTTTGTTTTTGCTACACACTGAAGAGTGTGGGTTTGAGATCAAAAGATGAATGAGACATGTAAAGCCTGGTGTGTGAGGGTGTGGAGGAAGACTCTGGAGACTTGTTACTTGCCAGTTTGACCTGCCTCTCCTCCGTCCACAGCTGACGCTCGACCGTGCCCCCACTGTCACTTATCCCCACCACCTGACTCAAGCTGGGGAGCCTGGATACACTGAGTAAAAGGGGGCCCCAGTAGGTAGTATTGGAGGGTGAGGACTGCCCGCTTGAAGGCCAGACACTCCTTCTTGATCATGCTGTACTTGATCTCCCTTACCAAGAGCTCCTGGCTGATGTACAGCATGGGGCGCTCCTCCCAATTTACCACCTGGGTCAAAACAACCACCAGCCCTCTGTCCAGTGCATCAGTCTGCAGAACAAAAGGAGAGAAAAGTCAGGGGAATACAACAGCTGGCCCCTACACAAAACGGCTTTTACCTGGCAGAAAGCTCGCTCACATGGCTCTGTCCATTGGACCTGATCTGGCACTCCCTTTATTAGTGAGGTCAGTCAGCGGGCTGGTGACAGCCAAAAAATTGGGTACAACTCTGATAATAGCCAGCGAGCCGAAGGAACTGCCTCTCCGTCTTTTTGGTCTTGGATCTCGGGCAGGCTGCAATCGCTGCTGTCTTATGAATTTGAGGATGCACCTGCCCACAGCCCAAGTGGAAGCCCAGATACCATACTTCCACCTGCCCAATTGCACACTTCTTTGGATTTTTCTGTGAATCCTACCCATCTCAAGGATCTCAGGACAGGCCTCAGATGCTGCTGCCAATTGTGGAAAAGGCTGTTTTTTCTTGAGATATTGGAGTCAAAGGAATCTGTCAATACCTCTTGGTTAAGTCCAGTGTCGCGCCTAACTGAACAGTTCATCAATGTGAGGCATTGGGTATATGTCAAATTTAGACACTGCACTGACTTTTCTAAAGACCATACAAAAACAGACCGACCTGTTGGCTATGGGCACCAAGACTACCGGCTGCTCCAATCACTGTGGGACTCGATTACTCCCATGTCGAGCATGGCCTTGAGTTAATTCTGAACCACAAATTTTTTGTGTGCAGGTAACCGGTATGGGTGGTTACTTACAACCACACATGGAGGAGTTTCAATGTGGTGCTCTATGAGGTAGCTCTGTGTGACCAGTTGGAGGCAAAAACACATCGGAAAATTCCTCTTGCAACCTGGCAACCTGTCCTCTCTGGGACGGTGATCTCAACAGAGGCCTGGGAGTGAATTGGGCCACACTTTTTAGAGTTAACTCTGGTCCCAGTTCCTCTCTCTTGGAAAGTACCGCTGCCATAGTAACAGGAACTGCCTCTCTCCATGGTATCAGGAGATTGAGGTGGTATATTTGAAGTGAATCACCTCCATCAATTCACCTAACCTTATAGTCAACTTCTCTGACTCATCTTGTGACCTCAAAGGGTCCTTGACATTTTGCATGTAATTTACAGCTTGATGTGGGTAGTAAAAGGAGTACTTTATCTCCCGGTGCAAATTCTCATAACCGAGTACACTTGTCATACAGTCGGGACTGTTGTTCTTGGGCCTGATTCAGCAGTCGACGTTCATGACATGCCGCACACCACATGCAAACATTGCCGTGAATGCCCAGGCCAGTAGAAACGGGCCATGAGACAGTTTAGTGTTTTAACATGGGCAAAATGCCCAGCCATGGCATAATCATGAACAGAAGCTCCCTATGGCTTTTTGGTACCAACAACTGGGTCGTCTCATCCTTAGTTTGAGTGTCCTGTGACAATGATATAACCTATCCTTAATAATAATTTAATAAAATACAGGTGGAATAGCACAACATTAGGCTGGATTTGCTGACCATCAATTACTCTCACTTGGCTGAAGGCATGCCTCAGGGTCTCATCATGTGATTGTTCCAAGAGGGGGGGGGGGGTTGGGGGTGTATGGCATAAGCAGGGAGGAAACCGGGTTCGGGGGGCCAGTTTTATGTCCCTGGAAGCTGGGACCAGGGGAGGAGTAGGAGAGAGAGAGAGCGAGGGAAAAAGGAGATGCCGGGACCAGTGATCGCCATGACGTGATCCTCCACCAGCTGGACGGCTTTGTCAAGGGCACTGGACCCACGCTGCTGTTCCTGCCAGGAGTTAACCGACGAATTGCTCCGGTACCAACAGCTTGATGTTCTGTTCCACGTCCTGCTCATCTGCCATCAACCAGCGTTGACAAGAGTCTTTCAGCTACTGTGTGTAAGGGGCTTCTGGAAGCATCATCGGTGCTCTTAACGTGTTGGGCTGATGTGCTACAGGACTGCCCTCTTGACGGTGGAATTCTCCAGCTGTGTCCATGGCGGCAGTTGTTGGGCAGCAAGTTGGGCTTCCCCTGATAGCCCTGCAGGCTTGAAGAGCTCCAAAAAGGTCTCTGGATCATCCATGGAAGTGGTGTAGTGAGCGTCACATGTGGCATGGTGGCAGGGGACACAGCTGGAGATGTGGAGTGCCCGTTGGCTCTCAGCCTGCTCCTGCGTGAGGGTTTCGAAGCGCATCTGCTGCTCGTTGCACAAGATCTCAACAAGTGGAGAGGCTTCCATGGGGGAGTCTTCTCCGATCCTGGGTTTCAGCACCACTGTAGAACCTGGTGTGTGATGGTGTGGAGGAAAACTTGGTAGACAGGCGGAATTTTAGCTGCACAGTAAAATCCCTAGTGTTGAATTAACACCCAGAATGTTTATATGAGTCCAAACACTGTAGGGTGTGAAATCAACACTGTGGGTGTTAAATAAGCACTGGTGATTTTGCTGTGTGTGCTCCGGGCTTGTGTTTATTCAGTCCGCGCTTTTCAGCACTTTCGAAAACTCAACAAAATAAAAACAACTCAACAGAAATGGCTCAGTCCTGGACTCGCAGCTTTTGCTCCATAAAATTGAAGGTCACGCTCTATGGCGTGTGTGTGTATGCGTGTCTCGCAAGCTCCACCATCAATCTCTCTCTCTCTCTCTCTCTCTCTCACCAGTTACTGGAAACTGAAAGCACAAACAGACACAAATAAGTATATTGGTATTAATAAGACATAGGTGAGAATCATCATGCATTACATGCTGGTTCGACCTGCAACCTCTCCATCCACAGCTGATGCTTGTTCAAGCCACCACTACCACAAGATGATAGATCAGATCTTAATATTCGTTTATCCCTTTTAACAACAAATGCAGTCTTCACAGGCAAAACCCAGGGCTCAAACCAACAGTAAACTTTCAGAGCTATTAATTGTTTAAAAAAGCAATCTAACAGGGCACACATGGACACCAATAAACGCATCAGTCACATGATCCAATGTTTTTGATCACTTGAAAAATGTGTGGGTTCAAGTGTTTAAATATCACTTCTGGTGGTTAAAAAGGGTGAAACAGAATTAGCATAGTATCGTGTTTTGAACTTTGGTATCAACAAGGGGCTGAAGTTTGTGAGAAAGAACATGCATACCTTCTACACCTTCTACATATTTAACTTCCCACAAATTCCTATTAAATCTCTCTCTGTTTGTGACTTCTCACATCTCTAACTCCCTGTCTCTTACTGTTCAACAACTCTCTCCCTACTATTCTACAACTCCTACCCAAGCTTTGCTACCACAAAGCAGAAGCTAACCAGAGCTACAGCCAACATTCTTAGCACTTTTAAAGTTCTACAATTACTCTTCATGTCATTCAACTGAAGACATAGTCAGTAATGAGACTTTCCACATCTCCATGCAGAGCACCGGCAGATGGACAAAATCTGCATGGAACATCTCCCAGCAAAACAGCTAATACAAAGAGCTCACAGTCTAATGGACCAACTGATTAAGGAAATGATGAACAAGTCATTACCCTGCAAACTAGTGAAAGGAATCGTTGACAGGAAACAACATGTCAACAGTTACTTACTAGGTAAGTTCTGAAGTTTTGATGTGCTTAAATACTGCCTATGCATTTTTTCTATATATGTGATAAGTTCCCACCTCAACATCAAATGGTTAAATATCCCTTAAGTTTAAAAATGAGAACTATTTCTCATTATGCCTTTGATGTATACAAAATATGCCGAACTTGTTCCAACAACTGTGTACAGACCTGAGCCTCATTTTTTAATGATGTATACGAAAGTTGTTTAATTACGGTAATTCCAAATGAGCAAATTTGGTTGTGAAAATGCATCTGTGATTATTGATTATTATATTATTGATTATTATATTATTGATTATTATAACCGTTTTGAGTTGTTGGAGATAAGTGTGCGCCCCTGTTTTGCCTGGAACGGGCAGAAGCTGAAGGCCCATCCCAGAGGATGAGGACCGCCCACATGAAGTCAGGGGAATGTAAAAACATGCCACCAGAAAGTGCAGCTTTTACCTGAGTAAAAGCCTGTTGGTCTGGCACCAGCCACTGGACTGGATTTGGTGCTTCCGTTTTAGTGAGGTCATGCAGGTAACTGGTAATGTGTGAATAATCTGTGGCTCAGGTGGTAGAGCGGGTTGTCGTAGGGTTGGCGATTCGATTCCCAGCCCACGTGTCTCCACATGACGAAGTGTCCTTGGGCAAGACACTGAATCCCAAGTTGCTCCCGATGGTAAGGTAGCGCCTTGCATGGCAGCTCTGCAGCCATTGGTGTGTAAGTGTGTGTGTGTGTGTGTGTGTGAACGGGTGAATGAGAAACAGTGTAAAGTGCTTTGTAGAACCATTAAGGTTAAGACAAGCACTATATAATTCCATTTAATCAGGCACAAAACTGCGATAATTTCCAGCTAGCCCCAGAATTTACCTCACCCCCCTTTTTGGTCTGGAGTTTCAGGTAATCCACAGTCATGCACCCATGACCAAAGTGGAAAGTTTAATACCTGTCCAATTACTCATTGCTTCGGATTTGCCATCAGTCATCCCCATCTCAAGACTCTCAGGTCTGCTCTCAAATGCTGCATGTTCTGCTGCCAGTCATCACTAGGACTGCAACTGACGATTGTTTTCATAATCGATTAATCGGGTGGAGAAAAAAAAAAAAAAATTACAATACTATTTTTTCAGTTATTTTAAATAAAATCCACAAACTGAGTGTTACAAATATAAACTTATTATATATATATAAATATGTGTGTGTATAAAAAATAGTTTATAATATAAGTTTTATGGATGCACAAAAAAGCACTGATAATTAAACTACAGTCCTACATTAATAATAAAATATCATTTTCACTGCATCTTACGGTTTCACAATCCAAGTCTCACACTATGAAAGTAATGTAATCTGATTATTTTTGGATTACTTCAAGGTCACATATGTAAATAAAGTCAAGAGAAAAGCAATATGATCTAAAATCCTTTAATTCTTTTAATTCTTTTACTTTTTTTAAATACTTTAATACTTTAATACTTATTCTTAAAACATGCTTAATGTTTGGATTTCTTTTAATAAAATAAAGAAATAAACCTTCTGCCGTTTACACATTTGAATGGCCATGTAATACGAAGCAATGTGATGGCATGAAATTCAAAAGGACCTCATCCATGGGTGTTGTTTCAACTCAGGACAGCTGTCATTTGCTGCTACTGTCTGGCATCTGTTTAACACCTTCACGCCTTCGCTGAGAGTAGGCTGATGGTCGAGAGGCAGGAATTTGGCCAAAAGTTGGTGCAGGCATTCTGTAATAGACCAACTGTTGTACGAGAAGGTGGGACTTACAGAGAGGGGTTAAAGCAATACAAATATAAATTTTCCTCAAATTTAGACACTTTTTTTAAGGTCAGAAAAAGAGGACATGTCTGGGAAAAAGAGGACGTATGGTCACCCTAACAAAATCATTTCAGAGAGCAATTTGTGTTCATTTCTACCAAATTAACTTTGTGTAAAATTTATTTGCGCGTACACCAGGTTGCTCACGTGAGCCACGACGGGTAAGAGAGAACCAGGACTATAATCAAGCAGCTGTCTATACTGTGTTGTCAAAAGATTCATTTTTGAATGTAAAAAATTGTAATCCTGATAGTCTTCCTATTTTTTACAAAATGTAACTGTCATCTGATTACTTAGTTTTTTGACGTAACTGTAACGGATTACAGTGACCAGTTTTTTGTGTCCTGATTACGTAACACTGTTACATGTATTCCATTAAATTTGTTTATCATTCGTTTTTCAAAATAAAACAAAGAATGAAAAAACAAAAAAATTACTTTTCTCAATATTCGTTTTCCAAAACCAAAATGAAAGAAACGGATAACGACTCGTTTTTCCAAGTTCCGATTTTGTGCTCAAATGAAAAATGGAAAAAACAGATAACGAGTGTTTGCCATACAGTTTTTGGTATTTTCATTTGACACAAGGTGCGCGACCCGGAAGTGACCTTTACTAGGACGCTATCACTGATCTATATATATAAAACTGGATAGCTCACCAACAGTGAAGCTACTGTGCCACCATCTTTGTATTCCCTAACCTTCTGAACTCACTATGGGTCGTAATCACTGATCTATATATATATATATATATATAAGATCAGTAGTTGGAGCTCTGAAACATAAAACAAATATTAAAATACAGCGGATATTTGTGTACAACAAATGAACGAGTTGTAAACAAGCTACAAACAGTCCAGCGTCCTCAGCCCCACACACACGATATAGTAGCAGGTGTCCTGATGTTTCATCCTACCCGTCAGATTGTCCTACCAGGACTTACTGCGCATGTGCACGTCAATATTGCTTCATTTTTGTCACGCTGAACAACACGCCCATAATTATTTACTTCTTGTGCGTTGAGTTATTCATGTAAGGTAAGTTTTTAACTATTTTCTGTTCAATTTTACTACTTGTGCATGGATTTCTTCCTGTAAGGCAATTTTTTGCCTATTTATGTTAAAGTTTATTATACCAAGACAGCTAGCAGTAATGAGAACTCTTTACGGTCACATTCTTACGATGCCAGCTTTGCACTGTCAAATCTTCCTACCAGTGCCTGATAAGAATCTTCGGCAAAGTTACACTGAATTATGTTACGTAGTCCCAGACGCGAAGCAGAAACCCGCAGTAGGATTTTTCGATGTGGTAGGACGGATCGATCGATATAGTTATAATCTGGTGCCACGGTAGGAAAATCTGACAAGGTAGGACAAATCGACAGGCTCTTCTTCTTCTTTCTGTTTACGGGCGTGACGTAACCACGCAAAGACAAATGACATTTCCGGAGAAATCCACCCGACAGCTCGAATTATAAATCATTATTATAAGCTTACCGTTGTGAGTCGGGGTAAGGAGACAGTTTTGAACAGTTTTGATTTTTTTTAATGTACTTGTTCAATAATAGATTTTTGTTCACTTTTAACCAAAGTTCTATCCTGCAGCTTTAAAAACATTTTATTGGTTACATTTTATGCATTAGATATGTTTTCTTTGTTTGGTTTATGTGGTAAAGCTCCACAGAGTATTTGGCTCAGCTGTGCCTATACTTAGGGCAGTACTTTTTAAAAAACATTTCAAGGTGACCTAGAACTGTAGAAAACATGTAGAAAAACAGAACATAGTCTATTTTTTTTTTCCTGTATAGGAAAAAACCGGGCCACATTTTGGAACACAATAAAGGAAGCAGAGGAGGATTTCAAAAAATTTGAAAGCCGGAGAAGCAAAGTAAAGGTACTGAATGACCTTAACCAAGGCATGCCAGGTACAGTGGAGTGTTTGTTTCTTTTTGAGCAGTTTTATTTTAATTCTCTTGCTTTTTATTTTTCAATGTCAGTACCATCGGTTGTTACATGTTGAAATATTAATATATGTTTAAAGCCCCAGTCAGCTTCTCTTTCATAATTAGCTCTTTACTCGTTACCGCTAGGTTCTGTAGTGAAATTATCATTGACTGCAAAAGACAAAACACTGTTGGGTTTTTTTTTTTTTTTTAGCTATCTGTCTACAGAAATGATGCAAAAGAAGTCTCTTTGTGTCTGAGCTGAGGGAAAATGCATCTAGTTACAATCTCTACCATTTTAACAATATGCACTATTTTAGCGAAGTAGTTTTTGTGGTCATGTTGAGCACTTCTACCTCATCTTTTTTTATTAAAAAACTTATTATAGTTATTTTTTATTATAAAACTACAAACTTGCATCTTGAACAGCCCAGACAGTGTTTTTTGTTTGTATAATAAGTTTAACCAAATTATCGTATAAATTCAACCATTTTGAAATGTCCTGTGTTTTTAACAATGAAAAGCAATAGCTTGCATTTGAAACATAAAATAAATCCTCAAGATGAAAATTTTATCCATAACTGCATTTTCTGCATTTTGTTTTTCAGTTGATGTAAAACAGCTTGAGACAACTTTGTCAATCGAGCTGGACAAGGAGGAACGTTCACTGAAAACTATCATGGACGTGGTGCTCAGCGAAGAACCTGGAAGTGACACATATTTTCTCAATATTCAGGCATTTGAAAAGATTGATTTTCTGTCTAAAAGCACATATTTCAAAGATCTCTGGCGAGAAACAGCCAAACAAGCCAAGAACACTGAGTATAAAGATATTACATTAATTCCACTGGATCAAGTCTATGATGAAGTTTACAAACCAGCATTTGAAGAGTTTAGAAACTCGTACAAGGCCTTGAAGGATCTCTCGATGAGTCTGCAGGACTTGGAGAGTAAACTGGGCAAATTTCTAGAGAGCATTTCAAAAGAACTGAATATAATGGCGGCTGTGTTCAGTGAAGATAAACAGGAATGGATTCAGAAGACTGATGTACACATTCAACGGTACAGAGCTCTTCAGTCTGCAAAAGAAAATGCAGAAGTGATCATCGAATTAAAAAATTGCCTTGGTCTATGTGGAGACTTTGGTGCCATTGATAACTTCAAGGTATGCAGTAACTTATGCTTCTCCCCCCCCCTTCGATTACAAATATACTCTAGCAATAACTTCAATCACTGAAAACTTTAGTACACTGAAGTTTACATGCTCAGACCATGAGCATTAGTATGTTATAATGGAAGCACTTCGATGGACATTTATATCAGAACAGCATGAGTTTATTATTTCTGTGAAATTTTAAAACTACATTGGAACTAGACCTAAATTTGTAAGAGCGTTGTGTTTTTCAGAGCTGGTTACTTTTCAGGATAAACTAGGAAACTAATTGAGTGTCCTAAAGATGAGGATCGTTAACGTAGATAAAACGGGATAAAAGATAATCCCTTAGTAAATTACTCGTGCTTTTGTAATTAAAAATAAGGGTTTTGATTATTACAGTTGAAATTGAACCGACATCTCTTTTCCATCCGTCATCTTTGGAAAATGTCAAACCTGTAATAATAATAAATATTCTTGTAATGTTGCGATTACAATCAAGGTGTGATTATGTCTAATTTCAGCATATGGAGTGTAAGTGCTTGTGTGACCTCACCGAAAATGTGTCCATAGTTGGAAAAAAACTGAAGGACATTCCAGAAAAAACAGTTAGATTTCTAAGAGAATTTAATAAATGCATCAGACAAGGATTCATCTCATGGATTAAAGAAATCATAAAAGGTAAGCGTTCAGTATCCTTCTTTTATAATGATTACAATTTGACTCATATATGTTTGGATTTTTCACCGCATTTATTACCTGCACAAATTATTTTGTCAAGCCTTAAAGGTATTAAAGATGGCACATTATTGGAGCTTTATGAGACATTATTCTAATTTAGAAAATGCTTACAGAGTACTGTTAAACCAGTTATTTCAAATTACAATTTAGTTGAAAAATGAAAATTGTTTATTTATTACTTCATTCACAATTTTTTTAAGACACTGGAGAGCTAACTGCATTTGTGGAGCTGGCCTCTATCTCTGCTGGAGAAAATACCATGGACATTGACAAGGTGTGCTATTTCAGAGATGCCATATCTGCTTCTGCACCAGTAATATATCACCTCTCTGAACAATCTGGAATTGAAGCGCTCCTGCAAGCTATCAGTAAGCTTGGGCGTGCTTTAGAAAGTGACGGAAAACTAGAAGAGAAGCTGGTGAGTTTAATTTAAAATACACTCTTTAACTCTGCATGTAAAGCATTTCTCTCTCCCTCGTGACAGAACTTGAGTGGCAGTTGGTAGCTGTTTTATGACGAGAAGGAGATGCACTATATGGCCAAAAGTATTTGCACCCCTGACCATCACATTCATGTGTTTTTCCCCCAAACTGTTACCACAAAGTTTGAAGCACACACTTGTATAGAATGCCTCTGGACGCTGTACCATTACAATTTCCCTTCACTGGAACTAAGAGGCTCAAACCTGATGCTCCTGTGCACAAAGCGAGCTCTATAAAGACATGGTGTGTTAAGGGTGGAGTGGAAGAACTCGAGTGACCTACACAGAACCCGGACCTCAACCCCACTGAACACCTTTGGGTTGAACTGGAACACCAACTGCACCCCAGACCTCCTCACACATCATCAGCACCTGACCTCGCTAATGCTCTTGTACCTGAATGAACACAAATCCCCACAGCCACACTCCAAAATCTAGCGGACTCTCCCACATGCCTTTTGGTGAACAGCAAATGTGTTTGCTTATTTTTTTTCTCTTTAAGAAATGGCTTTTTTCTGGCCACTCTTCTGTAAAGCCCAGTTCTGTGGCGTGTATGACGTAAAGAGAATCTGAAGAGGGAGGAGGTGGCGGGTCCCAACTAAAAACTATTTGATATGTATAGGAATGTGCATTTTTATGTTTTGTTTATCTGGACCACATGCCACTGCAGTTATATATTTAATATAATTATATATTATATTATATATTTAAAAGACCTGTCACTCTTTAATACATTATGAATATTTTGTTATTATTACATTTTTAACAGAAAGCCTCCTGTGACAACATGGAGTGGCTCAGAATTGCCTATGAGACTCATGGTTCTGTTGAGAGGTCGTCTTTGCACCAGGCCACAGATATAAATGAAAGTGGGATTTACATAATCAAAAGTCCATCTGAAGCTCAATCAAGGGTAAAATGTTCAAATCGATTACTTTCTTCACTGAGGTTATTCGTTATCTACTGAAGATATTACAAAGGCTCAGTGTTATGAGATTCTCTTTTCTTGCATTTCTTCTTAACACTATATTTATGGTTACTTGTTAAATTTATTGTTATTTGTTAAATTCAAATAAAGAAAAACTAACCAGTATCAAACACTTATAATTTAAGCCCTTGTACTCCCGTGTACTTTTAACATTTTAAAGGCAGTTATACAATTTTGAGAATACAAAATTAAGAATATATTTTGGCAAATGTAACAAAGGTGATTTGGTTGTACTAAATTACTTGCTGCATTCCCCAACGATGTTTTACTTTGTTTTAAAGATTAATCTGGAAAATTGCATCATGTTAAGATGCAAGGAAATCTTGTCTGATGGACAGGATGCGGGATACAGAACATACAGACTTGCTGAGCTTCAAGAACTGCTAAACAAACTGATGCTGATTACTGTCAGTGTAAAAAACCGAGAAGATGAAATCACAACCTACATTGAGGTAGGTTTAGGATTGGAGTTATAATGCTCTCCAACTGCTTTAGCTATGCAGGTGTACATGAAAAACACTTACATAAAAAATAAACAGTTGAAATATTTTAATTTGCTCATGATGAATCACATTTATCTTCACACCTCACATTTATTTATTTATTTATTTTTTTCATTTGTGAGAAATTGTCCACAGTGTCACAGTTTTATTCCTCTTCTGGTAAAATGTCTTTGACTCTAAATATAAAGTCAGTGTTCACATTGTCATAAGTTCTTGCAGGCTTCTGCCAGATTTTCCAAAGCAGTCCATCCTTTCTTTTTCTTTTTTTTTTTTTTTTTTATCCAAATGCGTCTCCAAAGCTCTTCCCTCAAAAGACTTGCAAAGTGAAGTGGTTAAAAAATACTGGAATAACGATGCAAACGATGCAGAGATTTAAAAACAAATAAAATTTGAGATCTATCCTGTAACTAGACTAGCAACAAATGAAGGGAGGCCAAGCAAGATATTGTCCCTCTTTTTAGTGCTGGTCAAGAGCAGAGCCGTTGCATATTGAAGATGGGACCGGGACAGACTGACCCTGACTAGATATAGAATAAATGAACCAGTTCTGAATTGCCACTTCTTTTTCTTATAAACCTATAATGAATACATAATACAGCTGTTAAATGGGAATACTCCTCATGCATTACCATGAAGGATGCAATGAAGACGAGTTGTTGTACAGGTGACTACATTCATGGACCAGTTCTGCTTAAGGCTCTTCATCAGACCTCTCCGCTGTTTCAGCCTTAATACATATGTCCGGAAATGCATACTTCTTCGACTATGATGTGCCCAGGGTAATGTTAGTAAGTAGTGCCTCTATCAGACCATGGTAACCAGAAATCAGTGAATCCTCCTGAAAGATGACATTTAGTGAGAGACGGTAGGTAAAACTACCTTCTCAACTTACTATAAAGGCCATCAATGAGAGAGAGGAAGCTTACTTACAAAAGGCTGAGTATGCAAAGTGTAGAAAGTGCAGCAAGAGCTCATGTCAGGCTCGTGACATAATCCGAAAGTGAAGTAATGAAATGATTCCAAACAGGTAATCCAACTGAAATAGTTTATCCATTTAATCCCAGGATTTGATCCCTTGCTCAGTTCTTAAAACAGCAATGACAAACATGAACAAATGAAATTTACCTACAAAGTGCATAATTGCCCCTGCTACTCAGAAAAAAACAACTGTATTTATCCATGTTTTTTCAGGTTTTGGAGCAGATAATAAATGTGGGAAAGTGCTTCCTTGACCTCAGTGATGCTGGACATATTCTGTTTCAAGACTGGGAGATGAGAGCCTACTGCCAACAAACACATGATATTAAAATTTGGGTGAAGTTTGGTATTACAGATGTAGAGATCAAAGGTTACAGACCGTTGCTTGAGGAGTTGAAAGGACTGTGTGAAAGCATGAGAGGTTGTCTCTCGGAATGGTTAAAGTACACAGAGCAGAAAAGGAACATGTACTACTACTTAAATTACTTCACAGCAAAACAGCTAGTCTATCTGTGTCGCTCTGTGGCTGAATCTCGGTGTACGTGGAAGTACACTGGTCTTCTTAACATGTTATCCATCATAAAAGACAACATTGAAGGAAATGATGTGCAAAATGCACTCACCAAAGCACTCGAAACGCCAGTGGAAAGTGGTGGATCACAAGCATCGCTCGAGCTCCAGAAGTTCCTCAATGATTATCCAGACATGATAGAATATCTTCTTGAGACAGGAATTACAGAAGAAGAGACCAAAGCAGCAATAATGTTTTGTGAACAAGATGAGGAAGTAGTAGGAGGCTTTAGAGGCTCAGAGACTATAGAGGAGCACCGAAACACTGTGATGCAATGCATTGATGATCATCAAGATGATGAAGAATGGGTCCAGGAATGGTGTGAGAAATATGAGGCAAGACGGGACAGTGTCCTTAAAAATAAAATGAAATTCAAAGGTGGACTCACATCAGAAGAAGTGTCTTTTTCAATGACAGAGGAGCAGATTGCAGCAGCATTTGCCAACTTGGAAAATTCTGATGAGAAGGTTGTAATGCTTTGGCAGACATACCACAACAAACTCTCAGGGCTCGTCTCAGACAACTTTGTAGACTTGGATGTTCTTGGGGAAACCATGAACCATCTTGCCAAATCTGCAGAAGTGACTGTGAAACGAAAACTGCCAATCATTTTGGATGGGGGCAAACCCAACCTGATTTCCTGTAAAGATGTTGAGATGCTTCCACTGTGCCTATCTCTGTACAATGATAAAGAGCAACCATTGCCAACCTATGATGAAATTCTGGTCTGTACCTCTGAGACGACTGCAGAAGAGGTGGAGCTGATTATCAGGAGAGCTGTACAGCCTGGCAGCACACATGAGAAGATCTACTGCTTACTGAATGCAGACAAACTGAATCATGATGTGTCCCGAAAATTCGAGTCCATTTTCTACAAAAAAACACAAGAAGCACATGTCCAGGGAGGCATGTATAAGAGCGATTACCAATTATTAATTTTCTGTGACTCACAGGCACATCACAGTTATGTTGCCACTGCTTTTGACATGTTTAAGAGGACAGTTTCTGAGAATTCAAATCGAAATGAGGAAATTAAACAATACCTCCTACACAAGCACCAAACATCCTCAGAGGTTAAAACTGGATTTACAGAATTGAACCAACTTCACCAGTTTCAGCTGAAAACAAAAGTCATTTTCTCAGAACATGCTGGCATGGGTAAGAATTCTCTTCCGCTTGGTTTAAGCGTCCAGCCACCCAGACTGATTTAATTATTTAGATATATTTAGCTATAATGTTAAAATGACCAAAATGTACTTAGTGAGCCATTAACGAATTGTTCAGTATGTGAAATGTCTGATATAACCCCAATTCCAAAAAACTTGGGACGCTGTGTAAAATGTCAATAAAAACAGAATGCAATGATTTGCAAATCTCATAAACCTACATGTTATTCACAACAGAACATAGAAAACATATCAAATGTTTAAACTGAGGAAATGTACCATTTTAAGAAAAAAATAAGGTAATTTTGAATT
>JANDJT010000203.1:54259-85432 GCA_024331685.1 Stegophilus panzeri | reverse complement strand
ATCACTGCATGGGCTCAGAAACACCTCCAGAACTCGTTGTCTGTGAACACAGTTCACCGTGCCATCCACAAACGCTGATTACAGCTCTATCATGCAGAGAAGAAACCATATGTGAACATGATCCAGAAACGTTGGCATCTTCTCTGGGCCAAAGCTCATTTAAAATGGACCGAGGCAAACTGTTCTGTGGTCAGACCAATCCAAATCTGAAATTCTTTTTGGAAACCATGGATGCCGTGTCCTTTAAACTAAAGAGGAGAGGGACCATCGGCTTTTTTTCAGAGCTCAGTTCAAAAGCCTGCGTCTCTGATGATATGGGGTGCATTAGCGCCTATATAATGGGCAGCTTGCACATCTGGAAAGGCACCATCAATGCTGAAGGTATATACAGGTTTTAGAGCAATATACTGTATTGCTTCCATCCAGATTCCATCCACTCTTTACTTCTGAGAGACTCTGCCGCCCTAAGATACTCTTTTTATACCCAATCATCTTACTGACCGGTTGCCAATTAACCTAATTAGTTGCGAAATGTTCCTCCAGCTGTTTCTTTTTAGTAACACTTACTTTTCCAGCCTTTTGTTGCCATGTCCCAACTTTTTTGAGACATGTTACAGCCATCAAATTCAAAATTACTTTATTTTTTCCTTAAAACGGTACATTTACTCAGTTGAAACATTTGATATGTTTTCTGTGCTCTACTGTGAATAACATACGGGTTTGTGAGATTTGCAAATCATTGTATTCTGTTTTTATTGACATTTTACAGTGTCCCAGCTTTTTTGGAATTGGGGTTGTATAATTTATAAAGCTAATACCACTTGTAGATGCCATTTCAATGATAGTGATTTTGTGTGTGTGTGTGTTTTAAAAGAAATTCTGAATGTTCAGGGCCTTTGGCTTTTTTACTTGTGTACTTTTTCTAATTTATTGTTCTACAACAGGAAAATCCCTGTATGTGAAAAATCTTGTGAAAGTGTCTGAAGAAAAACTTAAAAGTGCAGGATTTACTTATAAAACAATACGGATAAACCAGTCACAGCTGAGGACGGAAGATATTGTCTCCCAGCTACAGCAGTTTGAGGACAAACCCATGGACAAAGTCCCGAGAATCTTCCACTTTGACATTCCTCCTGTGGTTAGTATTTTTATTTGATATGTTCACAAAGCAGACTACATGTGATACTGATACTCTATTTTAAAAAGATTACAATTAACTATTGGCTATTAAACAGCAGTCCTTTGGTTTTCAGTTCACTAAGTGTGCCCATAAAGTGCCGAAAAGCTGTCACTGTGACTGAGACGATGTGAGCTGCAAATAAAATTTTGTAGTAGAAACAGTCAAAGCAAACTGTTTGATGGTGATGATAGTTAGCTGAATATCTAGTTGCATCTCAGAAAACAAAAAAACTCCACGTGCTATGATTTAATTCTCTTTCCATGTTTCACAAATTGTGTAAACATTTCGTATGACAGTATACCGTGATATGGAATTGTAAAATAATTATACTGTTAATACTATACCAAGATATGTGATGACTCTCAAAAATTTCAGGGGGGCATATTTATTCAAAGATTAAACCTAGAAAGCAGACTAGGGTCGGGGAAAAAAACAACAAAAAAAACAACCAATTTGATCTCCAGGGCCCAGTTGTTCAAAAATGTAAACCTGGATCAGAATGATCCGGATTTGAAAATCCCCATGCGTCCAGGATCAAATAACTCATCTCACTTTTGTGACCGTTTTTTCAAAGCAACATTAGATTGGATCACCCCCGATCCAGATACAAACCTTTCAAGATCACCAAATCTGGATTACTAGCGCTCTAAATTGGACTGCAGCTCACAACGCTATATAGTTCTGTAAAGAACAGCAGGTAGATCAGCCAGCATGGGGTCACTTTAAGTGTTTCTATTTGAAGAGACTGAAAACAGCACAATAAAACAATACGAACATCCCCTTCCTTTTTCTATTTCTTTTAAACAGTCAGACCCCTCATCTGACCCACAACAAATAAATACAAACAAACAAATATACACTATTCGCAAGTACTGGGGATATTTTGAACACGTGTTTTAAATGTCCAATAGTTAACAGAATAAGACAGTTCAGTTCTTTGCAATTGTTAGAAACTGTTTTTGACTGGTTCATGATTGTGTCGTTGTAATTAATATACAGTGACAAATGGCAGTTAGAATTTAAAAAAAAAAATTATCACTGTAACAGTTAAACAAATCAAGTGCAAAATATAAATAAATGTATATACTACATAATACAAACGTTATATTATTTGACCAGTTTTAACGTTTTATTAAATTTTGTTCCTGAAATTCTCCCTGAATCCACCTTCTGCTGGGATCAAGATATTCCTGATTTTTTTGGATGAGCGGTATCCCAATCCTACTAAAAATTGTGAACGACACATACTGAAGGTTTGATCCAGATCAAAAGCAAGACTGGATTACATGATCTCTGATTTCAGAATCCTTTTTTTTCCTTTTGAACAACCCATTTTCAAGATTAGATCCAATCCAATAGCCAAAATCCGATCAGATTACTTCTAAACAACTGGGCCCTGGGAGAGACAGCCACGGGGAGAGGACTGACGCAATGACGGTCACGAGACAGACGTGAGTTTAGGTGATGAACAAACAGAACATCAGAGGTCGAGACAAAATCACAATCAATCCCAAAACATAAACCGCAATCAGAATAAAGTCTTGGTATGTCAGTTGTGAAAATAAAGCTGAGCAGATACTGTGTGTGTGTGTGTGTGTGTGTGTGTGTGTGTGTTTGGAGTGTGCTTATGTAGGTGGGGTGGTGTGTCCAGGTGTGTGATCAGTAATCTGATGACATTGAACGTGGTGTGGGTGTTATAGTCAAAGGGGTCAGTGTCTGTAGTTCGTGATGCGTTCTGGGATATGGAGTTTGACGCTGATTCTGGCGTAGACATGACAGCTGGGAGTTCATGTCCTGAGAGGGTGCGATAGTGACCTTTCTATAATGCTGTTTTGTGGTGATGCACTACTGAAGGCTTTGAGTGATTCCCCACAACTAGCCTGCTGTAAACAAAACTCTACCCTACTGTACTGTATATCATACGCTGACTATCACACTGTTCCAGCACTAATCTGCATAAATTCTGTATTCAGGTGACAAAAGGACTGTACACGTTTCTGCTGCAGCTGTTTGTGCTGAGATGTTTCCAGAGCCCTGATGGTATCATATGGAGGTGCAATGACTCCCACATTTACTTGGTGGAATACACAAAAAGAAAGCACAGGGAATGTGACCGGCACAGCTCTGAGGTAATCACCGTGATGAATTATTTTGTAAATTTAATGTTGTGGGTTTATATTCCAGAAACTGCTGGCTTTGTGGTTGGAATGGATTCTGCTTAATCATTTATTTTTATTTTATATAAAAACCAAAAACAAAGAACCCCCCCCCCCCCACACACACACACACACACACACACACAGCTGTACGTAATCTACCAGAAACTCTGCTTGTCTAAACATCATCTCTATTTCTTTGTTCTCTCATTTGTACCCCTCCATTATCTGGCTTTTGGCTTGGTTTGTGCAGAAGACAAGGTGAAAGAGCGAGAGCTTCATGTAGTATATATATCTAGACACATTTCTACAGCGTCCTCCACTAATATTGGCACCCTTGCTAAATATGAGCAAAGAAGGCTGTGAAAAATTGTCTTTATTGTTTAACCTTTTGATCTTTGGTTCAAAAAAATATACTTTATACAAAAATATTTTTCTAGATTTTATACAAAATATAGAAAAATATATTTTTTTATATTTTTAAAAATATATTTTTAAGTTTTTCTGCCTGGACATTTTGTTAGGATACATGGCATCATGGACTCTATCAAATATCAACAGATATTAAATGAAAACCCGACTGCCTCTGCCAGAAAGATTCGAATGGGCCGTGGTCGGATCTTCCAGCAGGACGATGATCCAAAACATACATCAACATCAACACAGAAATGGTTTACTGACCACAAACTCAAGGTCCTGCCATGACCATCCCCGTCCCCTGACCTGAACCCCATAGAAAACCTGTGGGGTGAACTCCAGCATGGACCTGAACAAAAGATCAAAAGTTTAAACAATAAAGACAATTTTTCACAGCCTTCTTTGCTCATATTTACCAAGGGTGCCAATATTAATGGAGGACACTGTGTGTAAAAGATGACGATCTTTCCAGGCATGATAAAACATTTAGAAAAAAAAGACTCTGATGTATTAAAGTTGTATTAAAACTCTGACCTGGTTTGACATGATATGGTTATCTTCTCAATGTATTTAAATATTTAGAGAAATGTAATCATTTCTGTAACCATTTTCACTCTCAGATATCATCTCAAGTAGAAGACGCATTTTTGGAAATGTTGCCAACTGTGAAGTGTCTTTCACCCGAGGAAACCCTGAGACACCTAGAGCAGAGCGCATCATGCGATAAAGACTACCAGCTAATGGACGATGCAGAGTTTCGTAGTGAAGCCTTTCAGCGCACTTACCAGTACTTTAAAATCTACAGACTACAACAAGACCAACTTGAGAGTTTCACGTTCAGTCCCAAATCTGTTGAAGATTCGCCAAAGGAATGGCTGGAGTGTGTTTTGCAGTTCTGTGACATTAAAAACCCGTCTTGGGGAGAATTGAGGAATTTCACACACTTTCTAAACAGCCAGTTGAAGAAATGCGAGCAATCTTTTTTTTGCAGCGCAGCCTTAAAAGATGACCTGACAGGCTTCAAGAAATTCGTTGTGAAATTCATGATCACAATGTCCAAGGATTTTTCCATGAGGTCCCTAAAGACGTCTGATGACAGTAACGAGAAAGTGGAAGATGCATCAGCGGAAGACGCAGCTCTCGGAGAATTTCAGCTCCGAAGACGATGGGAACAACAGGCACATCCTTACATCTTGTTCAATGCGGATAATGAGTCCATGACATTTTTAGGATTCCACATTCACAATTTAGATGCAGTTGATGCTCGGACTAAGGTGGTAGTGCAAAAGCAAATTATTGACAGGAGACTTTTTAACCAATTAAAGGCTCAAAGAGTGCCATTTAACATTGACTTTGAGCAAATTACCCGTGACAAACAGCTTGATATTATAGGCAGAGTTCTAGGTGTCAGTATCGTGGAGGATCCAGATGATACATATCAGTTGACATTAGATAATGTGATGAAAATCCTTGCGATTCACCTTCGATTTGAGTCGGACATTCCCGTGATCATCATGGGAGAAACAGGATGTGGAAAGACCCGGCTGGTTCAGTTCATGTGCGACCTGCTGAGATCAGGGAAGCAGAGACAAAACCTGATTGTGGTGCGGGTGCATGGAGGTACATCCTCCAGTGTCATTTACAAGAAAGTGTTGAAGGCAATTGAGATTTCAAAAGAGAATGAAGTCCATAATTTGGATACAGTGCTGTTTTTTGATGAAGCTAATACAACAGAGGCTGTTAATGCAATCAAGGAGGTGATCTGTGACAAGTCTGTCAATGGAGAACAGATCGATGCACCTCGCCTTAAGTTCATTGCAGCATGTAATCCCTACAGGAAGCACTCAAAGGAGGCCATAGAGCAACTGGAACGAGCTGGATTGGGATACAGAGTCAGGAGTGAGAATACAGAGGAGAAACTTGGGCTGATACCAATGCGACAGCTGGTCTACAGAGTTCAGCCATTACCGCCTAGTCTTACTCCTCTGGTGTGGGACTTTGGAAAGTTAAATGAGCACACACAGGAGCTCTATATCACACAGATGGTCAAGACTTTCTTTCAAAAAGAAGAACTGCCCAATGCTGGACATCAGGCCTTATTTACGAAGGTAATCTCTGCCTCTCAGAAGCATATGCTAGAGTTAACTGATGAATGCCGGATGGTCAGTCTCAGAGACATAGAGCGGTGCATGAAAACAATCATTTGGTTTTATCAACAAAGGCACAGATTATTTCAGGAAATTGACAAAATTAGAGGAAACAAAGGAAGCATCGATGATCTGGTCCGGTCTCTTATTCTTGCAATCGGAGTCTGCTACTTGGCTTCACTGGAGAATCGAAATGAATACTTAAAACAAGTTTCAAAAGCTTTCTCTCTTGGAGTGACAGACATTGACATTCAGAGAGAGATTGAGCTTTGCGAAGAAGCATTCATCTCAAATATTGACTGTCCAGCTTCAGTGGCAAAGAATAAAGCTCTGAAGGAAAATGTATTCATGATGGTTGTGTGCATGAACTTAAGAATCCCACTGTTTCTGGTTGGAAAACCTGGAAGTTCAAAATCTTTGTCCAAGACAATTGCTGCTCACGCAATGCAGGGCAAGGCTTCCCCGAGTGATCTTTTTAAAGGATACAAGCAGGCCCAGCTGGCCTCATTCCAGTGCAGCCCACACTCCTCTCCTGATGGGATCATCTCTATATTCAGGCAATGTGCACAGTTCCAGAAAGACAAAATTTTGAAAGAATACGTTGCTGTTGTGGTCCTTGATGAAATTGGATTAGCAGAAGACTCTCCAAAAATGCCACTGAAAACATTACACCCCCTACTGGAATATGGATGTGTTGATGATGAAAGTCCTGATGAGTTCAAGAAAGTTGGATTTATTGGAATTTCTAACTGGTCATTGGATCCAGCAAAGATGAACCGTGGCATTTTGGTTCTGAGAACATCTCCTGTCACAGAGGAGCTGGAAAACACAGCTCGTGACATTTGTTCGAGTGATAAGGAACCAGTCAACACAGAGATTAGCTGTTTGATTCCCAAGCTTACTGAGTTCTACTTAAGAGTGCTTGATGAACAGAAAAATGAATTCTTTGGACTCAGAGATTTTTACAGTCTTATAAAGTTGATTATGTCCTATGCCATAGAAGCAAATGGCAGGCCATCAGATGAAGAGCTAACCAGGGCTGTGCAAAGGAATTTTGATGGTTTGGATTCTGTAAATGTTCTGGAAATATTTTGTGATATTTATAAAGTGAGAACAAACAAATGTGACACAGTCTCACTGCTTAGAGAAAGCCTGGACGTAGGGACTTCAGGGTTTACTTCCAGGTACCTTCTACTGCCAACAATCAATCACGCTGCTCTTCAGATTTTGAAATCCCAGAACATAATTGATGAAAGCAATGTTGAAATCATCTTTGGATCAGGATTCCCACATGACGAAGAATACTCTCAGGTTTGCCGCACGGTAAACAGAGTAAAGACATGCATGGAGACAGGAAGGTCAGTTGTCCTTCTCAATATTCAGAGCCTTTATGAGAGTCTCTATGATGCTCTGAATCAGTGCTATGTAAAATTAGGCGGGAGTTACTATGTCGACCTGGGGCTGGGCTCTCACAGAGTTAAATGCAGAGTCAAAGATGAATTTCGACTGATTGTCATTGAAGAGAAAAGCACGGTGTATGAGCAGTTCCCTACACCACTGCTAAATCGACTGGAAAAACACTGCTTGGAGATTAGTAATATTCTCCCTGAACATGCTCAACAGATGAAGGCTGAATTGGAGGAATGGCTAAACTTATTTGTGACACAGGATTCAACTAAAAGCGACCAGCTCATCACGACCAAGAAAAAATATGACACTATAGTTGGCTACACAGAAGATACATGTGCGTCTGTACTTTTACAGTGCTGTCCACAAATAGTGTCCCAGGAACTGGATCATGATCAGAGAGAGGAAGTTCTTGAAATGGCCCAGGAAATGCTTCTGCAGTGTGCAACTCCAGATTCAGTTCTGAGAGCAACAAAATACATGGAAAAAAAGTCTGAGACGTTTCTAGAGGTGTATTTCGCAAAGCAGCCACATGGCAGCCTAATAGAGGCGTTAAAAAAATACAGAGAGGCTGAAACCAATGGAATTTGTCTTGAGGTACGCTTTCATGTGTACTTGTCACCACATGCTTTACTTTATATGATATCATTTTATTTAATAATCCATTTTGAGTGTTTATTATTACGTATTATTTAAAACAGGTATCGTCATATTCTCGACTGCTCAATAAAAGAGATGTGGAAAAAATCAATAAGGAGCTTGACATTACAGAGAGCGATTCCTGTCTCTTATTACTGAACGAGTTTTACACAGAGCAGTCATTCTCCCAAACGGTCAGGTAATGATTTTACTGCCTTATAAAACATGGTTTATAATCATTTTCTGATTATTTTTGATGAACAGATTCAACTGTACTATTATAAAAGATTAACGCTCGACTTACCGGTGCTTGCCAAGGTTGTGACAAAAGTGATGAGGTATTGTTTCTTCTAGTGAATTTCTTGGCATTGACACAGGAGCACGCAAGCTCCTGCTACTGCAGTCTTACTTTGATGATCCAAAACAAAGTCAGAGACTTCTCTTCTGTGTGAGGTAAAAAGAGAAACCGATTATTAATGTTTAGCTATTTGTGGAGTTTACATTCAAACTGCAGAGCCACTGAATGGGGTTTTTGCCAATATGTCATTTTGCTGAGATATGAAGAACAGGAATTTAACTTATTTATAAACAGAGTTGGAAACATCTTAAAATTGGCAATTAAGAATAAAGAAAAATGACTGTTCACCCAGTTTGGCTCTCAGTATCCTCTAATTACAACTCAAGGTCTTCGCTTTAATTATTAATCGCTGTAAGATGTAGTCCAGTGCCACTGTTTAATAGTTTGACGTAACCATAACATGTCTTGCTGAAAGTTATGTTTTGGCTGTAAATACACTGAAAAACACCATGGAATGTCATCTGAGGACAATATTAAATACGTAAATATGACACTCGTAAATATTTTAATCGAATTTGTATTTAATGAATTAATTTACATCATCGTCCGTCCCCTGGTGGTCCAGCAACGAGGATCCTGCACTCTCACCGCCGCGGACTAGGTTCGATTCACAGGCAGGGAACCAACCTTGAATCAGGTTGCATCAGGAAGGTGTAAAACCTGTGCCAAATCACATATGCGGATCACTGTATCTGCTGGGCAACCCCTAACGGGTGCAGCCGAAGGACAACAGCAACGTTTAATGTCACCATCCCTTTAAAGTGCACAAATACAGAAGACACTGAAGACAATGCTTATTACGACATCGCATTATTTTATTAATTTTACAAATCAATATAAAATAGCAAATTTAATTTATGATCAAATCACCTACATCACACACACACACACACACAAGTGTGTGCTTAATTAACTGTTAGCCCCTGATATAAAAATGATATGTAAAATAATAGAATGTGCTGGATCAAGTGCTGTTTTATGTGCTGCTGAATATTCAGTAATATGCTGTGATTATGCTAGACTTTTATTAGAGTGCTGGTGTTTAAAGGTGTTGGTCTAGATGCTACTTTAAAACCCAGAATTCCCGACTGTAAATACACCCCAGTAATCACATGATGTCACGTATTCCTCGTAATGAAGGGTAGGACGGATGCAAATGCAGATAAGAGTTTAATGAGAGAGAGACAGGCAGACAAATCCAAAACACGAGACAATAGCGAGGTCAAGAAACAGGCAAAGAGTCAGGCGATCGGCAAACAGGCATAAACAGGGCAAGGCTGGAAACGAGAAACGAGAAACGAGAAACGAGAAACGAGAAACGAGAAACGAGAAACGAGAAACGAGAAACGAGAATAAGATCAAGAACCATGAAACAAACCGAGGAACAGCGTCTAATCTCTTGGTACAGTGATGACACGAATACTTCGCAAAGACATTGTTAGAAAACAGTCTCTTTATACTGTGGAGTGATTGCGTGTGAGATTGGACGCAGGTGTGCGTGATTTGAATGAATGAGCGTTCTGGGAATTGCAGTCCGTGGCGGCCATGTTTGTAGTCCGCAGTGCAGGATGGGAAATGTAGTCACTGGTTTGCTGTGATATGACACATAACGTCTATAAAATAGTTCCTCTAAAAGCTTTGTTTTTTTTAATGTGTGTGACCTTCAGACACAGCATTACACGGATCAAGAGTTCAGTCTCAGGTGGAGCTGCCTTTGACGTGGTGCTTCTTACAAGGCTGCCCCGGATTTCAGGAGGATGTGGATTTATTGCGCCATTTGGAGGTTATTCCTGCTTAATATATTGATTTGCACAGTTTACAGAGTAATTAAATACAGAAAATATCATGAACATGTCACATCACAAATGACATATGAAGGCTGAGTTTAGCTTGAATGTGGTTGAGAATGAAAAACTTTTGTACAATATGTATAACACTTAGTGTTTTCTAATGATTTCCTGTGATATAAGTGACGTTTTTTAATAAAATGCATTGTGATTCCAGTAAGAAGCTTGCTACTATAAGAACGTATCACGTTTTATTTTTGTAGAGAGTTGTCTGTATACAATAGGAGGCAATTTTTCATGACGCTTTAGCTTTAATAACTAATGTGCACATACCTGTACAGTGATGTGTGTACTGTTAGTCCCTGACCTGACCCACTCCTGTAAGTTGCTCTGGATAAGGGCATCTGTTAAATGCCATAAATGTAGCTGTAAATGTGTGTTTTTAGATGGCTGGGTTTCACTACACATAGATGAACTGGTTGCAACTCCGGGATTTCCCGGCGACATTTATGAGCTACAGCGCATGACTGTCTCAGAAAGTCTCGTGAAATGTTCCTACTCTGCTACAGGTAATGTTGGTATAATTTTGCAACCTGTATTCTGATTTTACTTCCTTTTGTCCTCACATCAGCAATCATACAGTGTTTGTGTTTTGGTAATAATGTTAAAGTAATTGTTCTGCAAATTTACAGAGGATCCTGACACGGAAAGCCCTAAAACCACATTTTCTGAAAAACAGGTAAGCTCTGTGTGTGTGTGTGTGTGTGTGTGTGCTCATAGAATGGATATACAAGCTCCTCGACTGCACTCCTCATTCAGACAGACCTGTCACGCTTTGGTACCATGTGGTGTGGCAACTGTAGGCTGTGGCTGGAGGAACACAGAAGCTCAGGAGGCAGGAGTGAGGAAAAAAGTACTCTTTTTGATTTTAATATGTGGAGGAAGGGGGAAGGTGAAGGCACGAGGAAGCTTGGTGCTGGCTGTTCGTCATCCCGTCGTGGGGAGCGTCCTGGAGCAGGCTTGAGGTGGGACCCAGGGAGCGTGGTGCTGGCAGCACGTACTGGTCTTTGTCGTGGTCTGCGTTGGCTTCTAGAGAGCACAAAGACATGAGAGTCAGAATTACCATAACCGTAGAACTTGCTCACCTCTCTGTGCTGACGCTGCCATTTTATACTCTCACGTCTTCTGCAGCAGGCTCCACTCATTAGCCTCCAGCCGTGTATGCTTCTGCCTCCCCGCCTTGCAGCCATTTGCTTCCAAGTTGTCCACAGCATCTGGGGTGCTGAAGCGGAGCTGTCTGTTCAGCACCTGGCCAGCAGTCGTGCGAGGAGCGTGTTGGTTTATGTGCGTTGTCGCAGAAATTAGACAACACTCGCAAACTCGTCCTCTCAGATGAAGAAGTTCATTACAGAAGGATGAATACAGGATAGAAGATGAGAGCACTCTGGGGTGCTTGTGCTGAACATGTACTATATATATATATGAAGCGCAGGGCACGATACACTTCTGTGTATCGATAAGAAACAGTTTGAGGCAGTTCAAACAGGCTTCGTTTCAGGGTCTTAGCAAATGCGCAGACGAACCCTTAACTGAAAAACATGTTTGTGTCTCTGTTAGCAGATAAACCTTCTGTACTGATCTAAATGACATCACATGACCTTCTTAGGCGTGCATCCTTCCGCAGGCATAGAACACAACGTACTGCATGAAATAAAACACAGTTTCTCTCACAGCGTATGGGCTGCATGCTCTCCGTCACAGTGGGAAATAGAGCTTGGTAAATGGTCTGGACTTATATAGCACTTTTTTAACCTTGGCGGTTCCAAAGCGCTTTACACTGTGTCTCATTCACCCATTCACACACACACTCACACACCAACGGTAGCAGAGCGGCCATGCAAGGCGCTAACTTGCCATCGGGAGCAACTCGGGGTTCAGTGTCTCGCCCAAGGGCACTTCGGCATGGTGTCATTTGTACATTGTGTTATGTTTATGTTCTTGGGAGCAATCCTTCTGCGCTCTGTTCATAAACTTGCCGTTTGTGGTTATGGTAAGATTTGTCAGCTTTTTAGTGTTCAGTGGTATGCTTGAAAAAACTTTTTTTTTTTTTTTAAATTAATATATGTTTAATCCTAATTTTCCATTGCAGGATGTCTTGGTTGACACGTACTTGTTAATGAAGAAGTCTTTACAGAAGGGTATTTTGCAGTTGCGCGACAAAGTGGATAACACTCAGAGAGCAACAAAACGTGTAGAAATTCTCCATGGGCTGCTGCAAAACAAATATACTGGTGAGAAGTCCACTGTAAACAATATTCCTTTACTGAGTAATTCATTTTGCTTTGGTAATGCAGTGCTGCGTGGCATTTAACGGTGCCCCTTCATAAACAGGAAGTTGTAAGCAGCTGCCATGATGTATTGCTTCATCATTTTTTTATGTGCTTGACCCTGGTTCACTGCAGTGTATGATATTTTGTTATTTCATGCAGTATGATGACTAAAGGTGCACACTAATGAATTTGTTTTTAACAGTGTCTGATGCTTTCATTAAATCACTGGAAAGGAGAATAGTCAGCTTTCTTTCCGAGCAGGAGAAATTGAGGGGAAAAGAGAACTGGGTTGTTGCTCAGGCGCTTTCTGATCGCTTTGTTGCTGAAGGCAGCTCATTTAGGTAAAGAAATATTGTATATATCTTATTTTAATTAAACTTATGATGAAAATAATAAGAAGAAGAAGAAGAAGAAGAAGAAATATGAAATACTTGTATAAAAAATAATAAGATTTGCTTTTCAGGCATGTGCTGTGGATTCATCTGGAGGACAGTGTAGCCTCAGCCCTAGCCCACATTCTGGCAGTCATTGATGGAGACAATAACCTGGATAATCTGATCAATGATCAACCGTCTGAAAAGGCTGACTTCTGGCTGAATGTATTTCAAGAGGATCAATGGGATCTGCTGCACATTCCAGTCACTACGTCAGTATTATATGTTATTCTTAATCGAGGCAGAATGCACTTCTTTTACAGTCTTTAACTTTAAATTTGAAATGATCGGGAAATTAAAGCTGTTTGTCATGTAAGAGGAGGCTGAGATGGATGCAGTTTCAGTAAAGCGGCTTTTAATGAGAGACAGGCCCAAAATGTGAGACGAGATCAGGGTCAAAAACCCACGATTTCCAATGTCATAGTTTTGCTCGGCTGGGGAAAACTTTTTAGAAAAGAATGCCACAGGATGTCATTTTGGCTTCTCTCTGAACTGCTGGGACAGGATGGCTCCCACCCCCATCTCGGTCACATCTACCTTGACAGTGAAGGGCTTTGAGGGTCAGGGTGTTTGAGGATGGGAGCTGTGGTGTAAGTGGTCTTGAGCCGGTTAAGAGCCTCCATGGCTGTGGGGTTCCAGGCCAGGTGCTTAGGTCCCTTCCTGATCAGCGATGTCAGGAGGTGCGCTATGGAACTGAAGCCCCTTATGAAGCATCGGTAAAAGTTGATGAAGCCAAGGAATCATTGCAGGTGACGGCAGCCACCTTGAGAACATTGCAGTAAGAAACCCTTGCGCTGAGATGCGTCACCTGAGAAGGTCGTCGGCATCAACGGGCTGGTTGCTGGAGCTGGCATACGGGGTGATTCAGTGGAGGTTAGAGCTTGGGAAAGGAGGTTAACTTTTGCGTTGAGGTTGCCGTTGCTCTCCCATCAACTGTCCATGAGCTGTGAGGGCACGCTGCCAGTCCAGCTCTCCTGCTACATCCATGTCAGCAAAGTGTTCCACTATTTTGAATACTATATTATAGCGTCTTTTAATGAGACATAGGCAGACAAAGCCGAAACAAGAAACAAGATCGGGGTCAAAAACAGGTTTAGCTCAGTCAATCAACAAACCGGATATACTAGGCAATGCAGAGCAAGTGAACCAGGAAATACAGTTGAAGTCAAACCAGAGTGGTGATAGCAGGCAAAAATTGGCTTGGTGACGTCAGGTGAACTAACAAACTGTTTATATACTTCGCAAAGAGTCTGTGGTGAAAGTCTGTTTATAAAGAGTGTGAGTGTGATTGGGAATAGGTTTGTATGATCAGAAATTGGTCTAGGAAATGGAGTTCATCGACTGAGTTGACCTTACAATATTCATCTTTTGATCTCAAATCCAAAGAGGGGACCGTGTGTGTGTGTATATATATATCAAATAAACTCACATTTATTTAAGCATCTTGCTGAACTCTAATGTCTAACTAGTCCCATGGTCAATGCTGTTATAAATATGTGACATATGTATGTATTTATGAATGCATTATATATGTTTTTGTATATATTAAATCCTGGGACTTACCATACTATAATTTAGATTAGTTCATAATTTTGAGTATTTTAATATTTTTGTTCTGCTCGATTTTACAGCTATCAAGGACAGGTATCTGTCTTGTCAACGAGTGGAGACCAGACCAAGTCGTGGACATGTCATTTCCCATTTAGCTGGGCTTTACAAGACAAATTTGAGCAGATCTGGTCATGTGTCATCACTGAGAAAGGTAATGCATGCTCATGCAAGATGTCTGAGCTGCTTGGAAGATGAACCCTGATGCTTCATCTGTACATTACAAGACTTTGTTTGAAATTGACATTACTCTACGTTACACTGCTTGTGCTGAAATTGATAAGATAGAACAAGGACTGTTTGGATGCTAAGGTGGATTTATTAAATAAAACATGTTAAGAATAATACAATAATACAGCAGCTCAGCCTTGCTAGGTTTAGTTTCAGCTGATCAGGATCCAGGATGAGATGTCTGCCGAATATGCTGAGATCCAAGCAGAAATATGAGGGTGGTACCCAAGCTGAAAGGTCTTGGAGAATGAGGGCTGATGACAGTTTGGCTGGTCTAGCGGCATCAAGCTTCTCAATAACAGGCACAAGGGCAGTTTCTGTGAAATGGGACACTTTGAAATAAGAAAGGTTAAGATGTTGGAGGTCTATCGTTCTTGCTAACATAGAGAGATATGACTAAATGTATCAAAATACCTTCAAGAACTTAAGGATAATTCAATAAAGGAAGGAAGTGATACTGGTCGGTAGCTGTTTATTACTGAGGGATCCAGATTGGGCTTCTTCATGTTGGGAACAACCCTAGCAAAAACAAAAGAATTGACCTTGCTATTCCAAAACTTTCAGAGGAGACTGTATGTATGTATGATATTTACTCAATTGTTTATACTTCAAGGACCATCTGTTAAGCCTACTAAGGAGTACTTGGAGATGTTTGAAGAACTGATACCACTTCCCTGGATTAAAAGCATCACAAAAGCCCATGAGCTGTTTGCCATGTTTTCTGAAGATCTTGTAAACATCTCAATGCCATCGTATCCGCATGAGCTAAATAAGGTGGGTGAAAATCAGACCTGCTAGACTTCGTGATAAACTGTTAGTTGATTTGCTCCTGTGGTCGACAGAAAACTCTGGAGAATTACAGTAAAGTCTATTGTTGAGTCATTGGCTTAATGTTGCGTAATTATCTGATGTTTAGATGTCCACCTGCCCAGTTGCATGTTTAGACCAAAGTTAATACTCTGGTTTGATTCTGAGTTCAGCTTGCTGTCTGCGTGGAGTATCACGTTTTCCCAGTGTCTGTAGGTTTCAGTCGGGTTACCCGGTTTCCTCCTACTTCCCAAAAACATCAGCCAGCTTCAGCCATAGCAGTCAGGACAGGATGGACCAGATTCTTTTATCGTCCTTTTCAAAATATTGAATAAACCGTATAACAAATGTGTTCTTGTTCTGTCCCACAGTCTTTTTCAGAAACACTTACTAGACTCACACCACGTCTTTATCAGAATTTAACGGGAAATGATCCTGACTGTGTCCCTCTGCCCTGGCTGTATGTAGTTAATAAATACATGCATGACAACCATCAACTTTTCTACAGTTTATTTTTCCAAAACAAAGATGTGGTCACTGCAGGGGAAGCAACTGAGGTAAGATTTATTTTTACTTGATTTTCATTTTTGCCATTCAGAAGTTATTCATCATCAAAAGAGCACGGTCAGAGACAATACATTTGACATAAATAATGTAGACATAATATATCATTTTTTTTAAGGCCCTCAGCCAGGTACTTCATGGCCTTCAGCCAAAAGAAAGTGAGCTGAAAGACTTAACCAGCTGCCAGGAGTGGCTAAAGAAAGTGAAGTCCCTGTCTGAGACTGTTGACTTGATCCTTTCGGAGGACTCTCTGGTGACGCTTCATGCTGAAAATGCAGAAATGCTGATCACTAAAATCAGGTATGTTATGCAAAATCAGTCAACAGAAGAAAAAAAGACACTTAAGGTTTACTTCTTTAACATTCTTTAACTCGAGCAACACCTGGAAATAGCAAGTTGCAGAATACTTCAGTTACATACGTTTATGCAACAAAAACCAAGTTCTGTATCATATTTCAGACTTCTCTGGCAAAGTACCTGGATAATCTATCTTCTGATGGATCACCTCCTACAAAACGAGCAGGAAATGGAAAAAAAACTGCTGACCTTTCTCGTCAGAAATCTGCTGTTCGCATGGAAGGTGTGACAGACTTTTTTTTTTTTTTTTTTTCATCCTTTTTAAATTCAGTAAATGATTGTTTATTATTAATTATCTTTCCGTAAATAACGCTTGATGTTTTATCTGTACAGAAACTAAACTCAGAAGAAGGGAAGCAGATGGAGTTTGTGATCGATCACGTCACAGGGACTCTGGCTAAATGTAGCAAGAAAGCTTGTAATGTGTTCAAGTGAGTCTTATATATATATATATATATGTGTGTGTGTGTGTGTGTGTGTATATGTGTATATACAGTGCCCTACATTAATATTGGCACCCTTGGTAAATATGAGTAAAGAAGGCTGTGAAAAATTGTCTTTATTGTTTAACCTTTTTATCTTTTGTTTAAAAAAAATTCACTAAAATACTCAGCTCTCATGGATATCAAACAACTGCAAACACACCACAGGTTTATCCAAAAAAAAATCCCTCTGTTAAATATAGGTGTGCAACAATTATTGGCACCCTTTTAGTCAATACTTTGTGCAACCTCCCTTCGCCAAGATAACAGCTCTGAGTCTTCTCAGTATACCCCTGTGAAACAAGAAGTCATGGCTGAACAATTTCTTGTTCCTAGTCACCCATGTGTACTCATATGAATTCAATGGGGTGCCAATAATTGTTGCACACCTATATTTAACAAAGATATTTTTTTTATAAACCTGTGGTGTGTTTGCAATTGTTTGATATCCATGAGAGCAGAGTATTTTAGTTTGGGGTTTTTTTTTGTTTTTTTTTTAACAAAAAATCTAAATTTGAACAATAATTTTTTTTTGTTGTTGTTCATATTATGCCAATATTAGTGTAGGGCACTGTGTGTGTGTGTGTGTGTGTGTGTGTGTGTGTGTACACATACACACAACCTTACGGTGATTAATTACCTTTTCCTCCACCGATCAGCAACTGTATTTGCTCCATTATTTTATATTAAGCTTGCAGGAACTTTAAGAACATAAATAACAGCGTGTTACTGATCAGCTCAGTGGAATATTGATACCCACTACTCACTCATGTATTTTGCTAATTAAAAGATTAATTTGTCATTTATTGATTCATGATGATTAAATGCATGTTTTTATTATTTTGCGTATTTAATTATGTTTTGTTCATGAACTTACTTTATCTAAAAAAATACACAAGTTACTATGCTAACGTTTCCTATGGTTTCTTATGTATTAATGCTGATTTTAATGTTAACTGATGCAGTACATATTATTCGTTAAGCGAACATTAATGTAAAGCGTACACTCATAATTACCAACATAATATTCCTTGGTTATAACATACGTCTAATGCAGGGAACTCAGAACGATCAGATAGTACCGAGTACCTCTCTGTGTAACACATTCTGGCCAGATGGTCCCGTGAGGGAGAAAGTAGAAAAACCTTTGTTGGAAAATGTCATATGTGTGAAAGGAGTTGAATTCACAAACCTACATGTGCTAAACCAGCTGTCATATTTACTACTGAATGGTACTGTACTACCAATATAATCATTGAAAGTTAAGCCGCTACAGTAAATGTTTTGTTCTCTTGTGTCATCAGAGTCATGTGCGGCTACTGTGATGATGACTTCACAGAGGACGACACAGCTGAGCTTGAGTGTGGACACATGTTTCACATATCTTGTTTAAAGGCGCACAGTGACACGCAGTGTAGGACGTGCAAAGAACAGATCGAACAAGATTACAAACCCTGTGGAGTTGTGGCCAAGTAGGAACGTCTCGATTTACCCTTTCTCGTTTTATTTTGGTGGCCAGAAATTCAGAAATTAAAGCTTTTAGAAACTTATAAGTGTGCATGAGTTCATTTGTCTTTCTTTCCACTTTTCCCCCAGAGAAACCTTTCTCAAAGTGAACAGATTCAGAAGAAAGTGCAATTCGTTCTTTGTGGAGTTCATGTGGAATTTTGTCAAAAGCAAAGAGCAACTGACTGACAACGTACTGAACAAACTCATGGACTATGTAAGATGTAGCCCATCTCCAAAAGGTAATCATTTAAGAACTTTATGTGACGTGTAGTGTGTAGACAGCGGGTGAATTTATCGGTATTTTGACATTAAATAAAGATCGATTCATAAATCCAGAAGAAAAAAAAAAAGATTGAGTTATTAAAACCTTTTCGTGAAGTTGTAGTAGTGAAGCTGGTCTAGAGAATTATGCCACGAAAAGAAAATCTATGATGTTTGATACTGCATGTCCGAGTAAAGTATATTAAAATGTAAATAAGAGTGAGCATCTTTAGCGTATACGACTGTTTCATCTCCAGGGATATAAATATCTTACAACATATTTTCACAGCTACAAGTGAGAGGTCCTCATTACAGCAGTACATGAACCCAGACCCGGCTGTCCAGTCTCTCGTACTCAAGATCCTATTGAAATGCGGGTATTGTGTTCGTTTGTGTCTTTGATCCTTGAATAGTTTGTCTCTAGCACATCAAAAAGTGACACGCTGGATCTAATCATTGTGAATACTGACTTCTAATGAACTGGACTATACCAACGGTTTCCCTGCAGTATTTATCTATATTGGTACAGCGTAATGTTGGCATTGACGCTGTATAATTAATAAACACTGTGCATTGCTGTTATAGAAAAATACTGAGTGACAGGGTGGAGAAGTGCAGTAATTTGACAACAGTTACCATTTTTATTCATTAAAAAAATGACATCTTTTTTTTTTTTATTTAATTTTATAGTTATATTAAATGTTGTGGAATGTCAATAAAGCAAGTTCCTGTTCTCA
This sequence comes from Stegophilus panzeri, assembly GCA_024331685.1. Lineage (NCBI taxonomy): Eukaryota > Metazoa > Chordata > Actinopteri > Siluriformes > Trichomycteridae > Stegophilus > Stegophilus panzeri. Next base: position 66,021 of record JANDJT010000203.1, on the reverse strand, counting down.
CTTCTGACCAATCAGAATCCAGAATGCAGTAGTGCAGGGGTATTTATTTTATATACTATATTATTCAGTTGAAACAGCTTCTCAGATTAAGAACTGGTGTTTGTTTTCTGGGCAGAATGGAGGAAACAGCACCTCAGCTTCAGAGGTTCATTGAAGAGGCTGTGAAATCAAACGAGAGGAACGCTGATGAAATCTACTTCATGGTGGTGCGCAGCATCGAGGTCTGTTGTCAGCACCGTATTCCTCATATAACTCCCAATCGTTTTAATAATAAACTTTATTCATCTAGCAGCTTTCATACATACGGGTGTGTTTAAAGGGCGTGTGGAAAGGTCCAGAACGCTAGTGTAAAAGGCTTTTAGACACCAACGCAGCAAATATAAATACACAAACAGCAATGTACATGGAAGTAACACAAAAAAAAAAAAAAAGATGAATTAGAAATTGTAAACACGATAAGCTGAAGTAACCCGACACCAGCAAACATCTCAGCCCTATCTAAAATACAGTGCGGTCATCGTAGCCATCTCACTTAACAGGGTTTATGTATCCCACGGATCACCCCACTGATGCAGCGCACAGAACAGCACTTGATCCAGCACATCCTGTTATTTTACATTTTATTTAACCCCACACTGTGTGTGCATAACTCAACTCTGAATATGGCACTAAGTGAGAAAGCTTAACGATTTGTTATTTTTAATCAAAATGTCCTGCAGGATCACATCCACTTCTCCAATCAGGGCCGTCTCATCGACAAGGCAATCAGATGTCTTGATACCTGTGAGTTAAACGAGTCTGACCAGAACCTGATTTCTGAGGATCTACACAACATCGCAAAACTGCGGTTTGCCATCACGGCTGCGTCTGATGCCATCAGGAGTGTACTGTCTGAAGGTCCTTCAGAATTGTTACTTTCACAATATCTAAACTCTGTAGAATTGTCTTTTTATTCATGTGAATTTTACTGTCCTAAGACACTTGGGTATATGAGGCTTATCATTGGCCTGATGGTGATGCAGTATCTTTTTTGACCTGCTGGGATGTGAGCTACAGTGTCATTTACAGTCAGACTCTTGGCGAGCCGCACAGAGCTGCTGTTTGGACGATTTAGTCCCGCCCACTTATGTAACCTTCTTCTTTTTTTTTTTTATTCCTTCTAGACAATTCATCTGAATCACACCAAAATGATGAAATATCGTCAAAGATACTCATTATTAAATAATTATTAAAAGAATTTGGATAGACCGGTTCTGTGGTCCAACTATTAGAGCATCTATGGCTTGTATTTTCCATGTACAGTTTTATGAAACCTAAGGCACTTAGTTAATACTCTTTTATTTTTTAAAGTCTGAATCCTTCTATTATGCTAAGCTCAAGGCACATATTAACTTTCAGTGGGCACTGTGACATCCTCCTCCACATTTCAAGCTCCTTCTAGCCCTTTCGTTCTTCTAGCCAATTTCACCAAATTTCAGAAGTAGCACTTAGCGACGGGCAACAAGTGATTTTGATAGGCTAAACCATACAACTTTTTTAGCCCAGTATAAATTTAGGACACTTTTTAGGGCAACTGAAGACCTTTTTAATCTGAAAATAATTACAGTACGAATGAAATAAATCAATAATGTAGTTGGATTAACAGAGACTTCATAGAAGCGCAGTCATGTTTTGCTTTCAATTTTAAACCGTTTTTGAGGGAGAAGGGAAAATCCCTTTATAATCGTTCTAATAATATAAATTATATGTAATATTTTATACTTTAGCGGTCACAGTTGAGGCTGAAGAGTGCAGGCATCTTCTGCGAAACCTGCAAGAGCTTTTGTCTAAGACTGGCAACCCGTGGATACAGATATTTCTGCTACGCAACATCTGTGAGACACACGGATTCAGCCTCGTCCATCAGCTCGGACAGAGTGAAACGTTTCAGTGGACTATACCGAGTCAGGTGTTGAAAGAACAGGTAAAAATCTGCATACTCTTCTTTGGAATCTCATCAAACATGAAATTGGGAATGAACGAATTAATTAATTAATTTGATGTCATGTGATGATTGAACGAATAAACGGACAAACAACATACACGACTGTAGTGAGACTCACAGCAGCGGCAGGCAGAGCACAGACACTCGGGAGATTTGAGGGGAATTAGTGCAGTTTTATTTACGATATTTACAAACTCAGAATAAATGGGCAGCGTGAAGGAGAGGAGTGAAGGGTGTGAAGGGTGTGTGAATGGTGGTCTGGGGATCCCTCTTCCCAGCTGAGAATGGTCATGAGGAGAGAGCTGTGCAGCATCGCGGCGGGGTTCCCCTAGTGGGGAAATCACATACGGGAGCAGTGACGTCGGGCAGCCGGGGAGCATTGTCGTCCTAATCGGTGGAGTCTTCTGGAAAGGTTCAGCAAAAAAACCACAGAATTATCTGTTTGTTAAGAGGAGACCGCGCCCCTTTACACTCCAAACGGGCCCTTTTATACCGCTGCCTCCTGGATGGTAGAGAGCTGTCGTTGCAATAAGTGATCACCAGCCGCGTGTGATTTGGACTGCCCCGCCTTTCAGCCATGTGCCGATACCATCCAAAACACTAGGGGTGCTGAAAGGGAACTGTCCCTTCTGCACCTCAGCGGAAGTCGAACGAGGAACATTTTTCTTCTTCTGGCCGTGTACCTTTGGTCCGATGTCACAGTGGCGGCTCTGGCGAGATCTTCCCTGGCACTGAACTCTTCCTCGACACTCCGCACTGATGTGTGTCTTGCTGTTTGCTCTCCCATGACTTTCTCAGCTCCATGTCCTTGTTTCCGGTGGGGTTAGTGTCTGTGCTCAATGCCTGCATTCTCCAGACAATTTGAGAGGAATTAGTGCACTTTTATTTGCAAAAACTACAAACTCAGAATAAATGGGCAGCGTGAAGGAGAGGAGTGAAGGGTGTGAAGGGTGTGTGAATGGTGGTCTGGAGATCCCTCTTCCCAGCTGAGAATGGTCATGAGGAGAGAGCTGTGCAGCATCGCGGCGGGGTTCCCCTAGTGGGGAAATCACATACGGGAGCAGTGACGTCGGGCAGCCGGGGAGCATTGTCGTCCTAATCGGTGGAGTCTTCTGGAAAGGTTCACAAAAGAAACACAGAGTTAACCGTTCGCTAAGACGAGACCGCTCCAGACCGGCCCTTTTATACTACGCCGTTGCCACGTAGCCACGCACTCATACCGTCCAAAACACTTGGAGTGCCGAAAAGGAACTGTTCCTTTAGCACCTCGGCGGCAGTCGAACGAGGAGCGTTTTTCTTCTTCTGGGCGTGCACCTTTGCTCTGACGTCACGCAACATACATTTTTGTGTTACAGTCTTGATTTGTGTAATATTTTTTTATTCTTATTTTTATATAAGTCTTCTTCTTTTTTTTTTTTTTTTTAAACTTGCAATATTCTCAAATTAACACAATTTGTGACCTCAGCAGGACATCTCTGCACGATCAGTGGATCAGTTCCAGATGTATGGGCAAACGTACGAGAAGATTACTGTCGACTCGTTCAAAGCTCTAGAAGAGCCTTCACATGAGATTGCCCAGGTACTGCACATACATTTATATTATTATTATTATTTTTAATCAGAGTTACTAGTAGTAATTAATCTCGTTTGTATTTGGAAATGTGATGGTTATATAATTCTATAGAGTAAACACAAACATTTAGTGTGTGTGCTAATAAAAATGTTCAGAATATAGTTATAAAAACAGCGTGACAACAGGGAGCCGTAATAAATATCAGGAGCTACCGTGGTGTAATGCGGACACCAGCCACTTTACTTAATGATGTGTTTCATTTCACAGGAGTTTGATGAAAACACTCCATGTTTCCGGGTGTGTATGGCGTTATCCGCTGTCAGGCAGGCCACACACAACACAGCCTCAACCAACAATGCAGGCTCGCTGGTGAGATTTTATCATTATTTTTATTTTAGCTACATTGCTGCATGATTATTAGCTCATAATTATGACATATTAAATGTAATGCCCAGCTGTTAATATTGTTATTAAATTATTCAGATGTGTGCAGTTACATGTATATATTTGTTTATATGTTAGATGGCTTAGATAAAACATAATGCATTACCTTTAGGCTTACCCAGAATTTCGAACAAGGTTAATACTATCGTTAGTACTATCGTCAGATATCGAATCATTGTTTATGAACTGAAATCGCATGGCATCGTGTGGAAGACGGAAGTTTATTTATTATTAACTAATTTTGACCATGCCCTTATTATTAACATGCTCAGAAACTCCAGTTTAGATATATAATCTAACTTTACAGTGGTGCTTGAAAGTTCAGTGTGAACCCTTTAGAATTTTTTGTATTTCTACATAAAAATAATCATATTTAGAACCTAGAACATCATCAGATTTTCACACAGGCCCTAAAAGTAGGTAAAGGGAAACAAATTAAACAAATGAGACAAACATATTGTACTTGGTCGTTTATTTGTTAGAGTCAGGTGTTTTCAGTCAATGGGATGACGATCAGGTGTGAGTGAGTGAGCGTCCTGTTTTAATTAAAGAACAGAGATCTATCAGAGTCTGATCTTCACAACACGTTTGTGGAACAAAGGAGATTTCAGAAAAAGAGTTGTTGAAGTTCATCAGGCTGAAAAAGGTTACAAAACCATCTGTAAAGAGCAGGGGGCGGACTGGCAACAAAAAGCAGCCCGGGAATTTGCTGTCAAGCCGCCCCAAATTGATAACCTGCGTGAAGTTGCGCCTCCCAACGCAAAACGTCGGCAAACTAGTCTCGATCGTCTGTGCTGGTTTGTGCCATAAAAAAAAATTCATTTGTGCTGCGGTTCTGGAGATATTAAAAGAATATTTATAGGTCATTCTGGGGTCACTCAGCCCCCCCACGCGCTCCAAATTCACCCCAAATAGTCTCGATCGTCTGTGCTGGTTCGTTCCACTTCTCGACACTTCTGTTCACGATGCTCTTGTGGAAATTAGTGTTGTTAGTACCGGAAAAGTCGACACAGTTACTAAATCAAAAGTCTGGCCAGTGTAAGTACAGTGTTTTAACACTGTAAGGTACAGTATTATTGGTTAACTTCAATCATAATGGTACAACATTCAAGACAGCTAAGATTGTCAGTGTCGGGCTTGATGGCGTTTGCTCTCAAGTCTTGGTTTGAAGACAGATAGTGGCTCGTCAGTAAGTGTTTTTAAGTTCAAGGTTTTAAAGGTCCATTATTTGCATCAAAGGATGTTTGATAGTACACAGTAATTCAATTTCACAAGTAAAATCATTTTGGATTAATTCTTAATTCATTGTGCCATTTAAGTCATTAAGTTTCCACACACACACACACAAAATAAATAAAGAAATAAATACATATATACATAAATATATATATATATATATATATATATACACACACACACATATACGGCCTATGTATGTATAAACACAGAGCTACAGCAAACAGATTGTGGGGTGTGTATTTATTTAGGACAGTCGCAAAAACGTAGCTTTTATCGGCACAAACGATTGAGACTATTTAGGGTGAACTTGGAGCATGTGGGGGGCTGGTGACGTAATCTCGTAGAGCTTAATGTCTAATATTTTAAAAACGAAAGCAGCACAAACGAAACTTTTAGTGGCACAAACCAGCACAGACGATTGAGACTATTTGGGGTGAATTTGGAGCGTGTGTGGGGGGGGGGGGGGGCTGGGTGACCCCAGAATGACCTATAAATATTCTTTTAATATCTCCAGAACCGAAACAGCACAAACGAAAATTTTTACGGCACAAACCAGCACAAACGGAGCACAAACGATTGAACTTGGAGTGGGGACGTCACCGCACCATAGTTCAGTGTCTAATATTTTAAAAACAGAAGCAGCACAAACGGAAGTTTTAGTGGCACAAACCAGCACAGACGATTGAGACTATTTTGCCGATGTTTTGCATTGGGTGGGGGGGCAACTTCACGCAGGTAAACTGATATAACCAAATTCGAACTGACACAACATGTTTCTTGATCAACGAACCATTAGTTTAAAAAAAACACACACAATCTGTTCATTTGTATTGTTTGTATTAAGCTTATATGTAAAATGATTAAACTAATATTTTCTAAAGGTTTTCCTCCCCAAGTTTAAGTTTAACTCCCTCTAAGTTGCATAAGAATCTTATCTCATCTGTGAAACATGGTGGTGGTAGTGTTATGGTTTGGACCTGTTTTGCTGCATCTGGGCCAGGACGACTCGCCATCACTGATGGAACAATGAGTTCTGAATGATACCAGCCAATTCTAAAGGACAATATCAGAACATCTGTCCATGAACTGAATCTGAAGAGAAAGTGGGTCATGCAGCAAGTCAGTGAGACTAAACACACGAGTCGTTCTACCAAAGAACGGTTAAAGAAGTATAAAGGTAATGTTTTGGAACGGCCGAGTCAAAGTCCTGACCTTAATCCAATAGAAATGTTGTGGAAGAACCTGAAGCGAGCAGTTCATGTGAGGAAACCCACCAACATCCCAGAGTCGAAGCCGTTCTGTACTGAGGAACGGACTGAAACTCCTCCGAGCCGATGTGCAGGACCGATCAACACTTACCCCAAACTCGGGTTCTCTTTATCTACTTTTAGGACTTCTGATGATGTTTTAGATCACATTTATTCAGAAATATAAAAAATTCTAAAGGGTTCACAAACTTTCAAGCACCACTGTACATATCTTCTACAAGTGAAGATATTGTTGCATGTCCTTGCCGCATAGTTCATGCGCTTTTTCAGAGCAGCAAATGGGGCAGCAGAAAAGTGATCCGAATATTAGGGGGACCTGATCCAGTGGCTAATGAGGTCTTATACCGTCTGTATCACATACACAACTCTGTAATTAATTTTAGATCTCCAGGATGAGGCTGAAGTCAAACACAGACACCAGCTGGGGGCAGCTTGTTAAAATCTGTGAATCACAGCGTGAGGATTGCAGTCTGTCTCAGGTTGTTTTCCACACTGCGCTAGTAGCACAAGTCTCTACAGCACCAGTGATGAAACTGCTGAACTCTCTGTGCTTCAGCCCAGGAAAATGCCAGGTCAGTACTTTACACAGCTAATTTCATCAATGGTTTGGTTTACAATTGTTGTAAAGTTTTGTGAACAATTACCTGCCAGTGGGAAGGCCGGGTTTCAGGATGTTGTACATCGTGACAGTTTTGTGTGAAAGTCATGATGTTCCTGCAGTCATGTCATGTCAGTGTATATTTAGTTAAAATGCAATTCAGCACTTTTTAGCCGCAATGTGTCAATCACTGGTTGCTCTTGAGACATGTTTGTATTAACGATTATGGTTTTGCTGGTTAAACTTGATACTGTTGGATTGAAATCCCACAGGCATATTATACTATATCACCATTAAAATATAAACAAATAAACAATTCTAAATTGGTAGGGAAGACACCCCGTTAGCAACAGCACAAGCTACTTTGCAGTGATCTGTGTGGACTAACATTAGCTTGGGTGTTTGTTCATTTTAATAGGTATTTTCTTACCTTCATAGTTGTGTATTTATGATGAAGCACACAGTTTGAAGTCTTTCTCCAGCTTACTGGAAGGGGCTTTGCAAGTATTCTTACATATCCAATGAACGTCATTTAAGTTTATCTTCAGGAGCTCTAGCAGAGACCGACTGAAAATACGGGCAATTATGAACATAGTGAACAAACAGGAAACGCAGGAACTGTTGTAAACGAAATGCGGAAGAGTTTGGCTCGTAGCTCTTTACATACAGATAAAAACTGATGGATTTATGAAACTCACAAACACTTTTCAGAAACATCAGACAGACAGAGAAGGTTGAAATACACATTCTTACAATATCCAGTACAGCTAATGATGAGGGTCGAGGGTGTAAACAGTGAGTGCACAGTGTGGTTATGGTGGAACTGGAGCAGCAGTGAGCAACACCATAAATCTTGTACGGTAACACTACATGTACTGTTCTCCGCTTGATATATCGCTTCGCTTGTATTTCCACATGTGTAAGTCACTTTGGATAAAAGCGTCCGCTAAATGAATAAATGTAAAAGAATACAGCTAGCTGTAAACACTTGCATATGCATTCGATTTTCCCTCAAACACACACTTTTCTGATGTACAGGATTTCTTCATCCCAACTATGCCTAACTCAATAAATGAAATAAAAGACTGGATTAAAAACTGGGTTGAGGATGCAAAGAAATCAGGAGTTCAAGCAGACAATGTGAAGATATGGGGTAAGGATTCTGCATGCTTTTTTATTGTCTTAATAAGCATTATTGACAGTAGAATGACTTCTCTCCCCTTTATCAATGTGCACACTACACTATTTTTTATAATATGTGTACAATGCCCCTTTATGGATCGAGACCCTGTCATGGTGAAGGCAAGGCAGACATGTCATGGCCAGTCTTAGCTGGACTAGAGCTTTGCATTGGGACCCGGCAGTGGAAAGGGCGTATATAAAGTGCTGGGGGCAAAGACCCCAAGTTAGTGTGTGTAATGGAAAGGTATGGACTAGATATAGTTACACACAGTAACTAAGGTAGCAACCCAGATATTCTGCACTCCTGCAGTAATTCCCACGTCATTTGTTGAGGCACAAGATCTTAGGCCTTCACCAAATCCACAAAACACGTGTAGACTAAATTACCATACTCCTATGAACCCTTCTGTGAACTCTTGTACCACACCTCTTGATCATGGGTGACCTCTGTCCACACTTGCTTTGTTAGGGTTCATAGGAGTATGGTAATTTAGTCTACATGTGTTTTGTGGATTTGGTGAAGGCCTAAGATCTTGTGCCTCAACAAATGACGTGGGAATTACTGCAGGAGTGCAGAATATCTGGGTTGCTACCTTAACCCACCCAGTCTCTCTATGAACACAGTGAGAGTTGTATTTACATTCTTGGCATTAAGTCAGAACCATTTAAGGTGGGTTTTGGACTTCAAGGATGTTTCTTGCCTCCATTTCCTGATTGTAGAGGTGTCCAGTATGGGGCCTGCTGCTCATTTTAACCAGAACTCATTGCTCATCATGTGAATGATCTTTTTCTAACGCTTTCTTTCCAGTGTGTGGGTGCGGGGAACCTGTTTTAATTGGAGAAGTGAGTATCAGCTTCATCTTCCAAACAATGTTTTTGTATTTGCTCATATTCAGGTTATACTGTAATAACATATCGTGTTTGTGTTTAACTTAGTGTGGGAGACCATATGTGACATCACAGTGTACTAACTGTGGCCGTCAAGTTGGTGGTGAGAGACACTGTCCAGTAGAAGATTTCAGAGAGTTTGAGTAAGTGTTTGAATATACAGTGGATATAAAAAAAAAAAAAAAAAAAAGTCTACACACCCCTGTTAAAATGGCAGGTTTCTGTGATGTAAAAAAAAAATGAAACCAAGTTAAATCACGTGAGAACGTTTTTCAGCTTTATTGTGAAATTGCATCATATAAATATCAAGTGACAAAACACCCAGAAAAACAAAAACTTCCAATACCCAGCTTGTATAAGTGTGCACACCCTATTATAATGTGTTCAGAATCGACCAATCACATTCCAACTCATGTTAAATACTAATCAGTGTACACCTGCCCAGAGTTATAACGCATTACAAAGTGACGTTACTGTAATCTGATGACTTTTTCTGATAACACAGTAATGTAACGCATTATGTTTTAAATTGATGTATTTGATTACAGTTACTGATGTCAGTAAAATCACGCTACTTACTTTACAAATGTATCGTTAAGAAAACACTATTAAGTAAAATGCATTGTTAAAATAAATCACATTTTATGCGGCTGCCGGGGGCGTAACCTGGCCTGGGTATTATGGGCTGTAGCCCCGAAGATTTGTTCTTTAGCCCAGAATGATTCTCCTCTCGGAGCGGTTTGTCACTACGTGACTGAACGTAAGTAAAAGAAGACGGTGGCGTTGTAATTTTATATCTTCAGTGAACAAAGGCGAGACCAATCAGACAGGGGTTACAGGAAAATACGTGGAAACACTCGTGTCTTATTGGCTGACGGTCTCTCGATTCTGCGAAATGCTCGATTTTTTTTTTTTTTTAAACCAGTAAAGGGGTTGGAGCTGAGACACTAATATAAAAAATACCGCGCATCACCAAAGAACCCGCATCCCCACGGTGAAACATGGTGGTGCCAGCATCATACTCTGGGGCTGTTTTTAGCCTGGACCTAAATCCAATCAGAGATGTGCGTGGAGTACAGGACACGCCCCGCCCATCTGACGGAGTTAGAATGACGAATGGTAAAACACCGCTGAGTGAAGACGCTCCACACCGACGGACTCGAACCCAAAAACACCGAACGCTGGGAGAGAATCTAAAGCTGCTGCGGCTGAGTATTAGTTTAGGGGCGCAGGGGCGCGCACACGTGCACACGCTTCCCCCCGAAAATGATTCTTATTGTTCTTCACTTTAATTAACAGGTTACAATTTCACAATAAAGGTAGAAAAGGTTCTGATACGACTCATTATTTCACATCACAAAAACCGGCATGTGAACGGGGGGGTGTAAACTTTTATATCCACTTTAGAAAGCTTTGTTAGACTTGAAGTTCACCTCATTTTCATCTAATGTAGGTTTTTCATATATATATATATATATATATATATTATTGGTTAGCACAACTTAATGAACGTAATCACCCTTTTGTGAGGGGAAGTCCAGAAAACGAACTTAAGCGCCTGTCTAACTCCAGTCTGATTACAAGGAATTTTCTGGCATTAATATGGATGTAAAGTTAAAGTGGTGAGATCAGCATGGCTCTCTGTCTGTATTTATCACCTGCGTGTTTCGTCATTCATGCCTTTTGATCTCTTTAATAGTCTGATATCTGTATATTTAACCCCTTGCATGCTTTTAAGTGATTTGTGGATTCTGTTGGTCCGAAGTTCAGAAGTCTACGGGTGTGTGACACTACTGCTAAAATATCCACATAAAATCTAGTGACGAAGACACAAAACGTATTTGCTGTTCACGTTGAAGGTTTTTTTTCTACGACTCCGCATGACGTCTGTGAAGTAAAACAAGCTGCGTTTCACGAGAGAACGCTTCTGGCGAATAGGTTTAATAAGCATTTGGTGCTCACTTGGTTTGATTAAAAGTGCTTTTTTTTGTTGGAATAAGTACTGCACAGGGCAGCGGAAGAGGTCACAACCTCGGTGATCCTAACAGTCGGAAGGAGCAGGATGGAGAGAGGAGTCTTTATGGTGCTAACCTTCACATGGTGCGAGCTTTAATACACTCCTCCATGATCTGGGGTACAACCGAACATACTGAGGTGTGTTACTTTAAATATAGATCTTTTTTAATTCTCAACGCTCGCTTCTTAAAGGGAATGAGAGGAGCACCTTAATGATATAACAGACTTGTTAGAATGATCATTTATATAGACCTTGTGAAGTACTACTGTTCATTCCTTTGATGTTGTAACAGAAACGTCACTGTTAAGCTCGTGTTCCAATTATTTTATTGGAAATATTTATTTTACCACATTGTAAAAATTATTAACCAATAGTGACCATGAATGTGTGTGTGTGTGTGTGTGTGCGTGTGTGTGTGTGTGTGTGTGTGTGTGTGTGTCTGTGTGTGTGCGTGTGTATATGTGTGTGTGTGTGTGTGTGTGTGTGTCTGTGTGTCTGTATCTGTGTGTATGCGTGTGTGTGTGTGTGTGTCTGTGTGTGTGTGTGTGTGCGTGTGTGTGTGTGTGTGT
>JANDJT010000203.1:47050-52369 GCA_024331685.1 Stegophilus panzeri | reverse complement strand
CTTCAGTCCATCACACCTTCAGTCCATCACACCTTCAGTCCAACACACCTTCAGTCCATCACACCTTCAGTCCATCACACCTTCAGTCCAACACACCTTCAGTCCATCACACCTTCAGTCCATCACACCTTCAGTCCATCACACCTTCAGTCCATCACACCTTCAGTACATCACACCTTCAGTACATCACACCTTCAGTCCAACACACCTTCAGTCCATCACACCTTTGGTACCCTGAACATCCTCAGTATGTGATTTCTATTAATTGTATGAAGAATTTAAAAACTGTAGTTGTTGCCAGACTGCTGTGGTATAAGAGGAACTTGAGATACATACTCAAATACTACTTATGATAAATATGATACATTAATCTTTCCAGGTGCAGGAACGCCCAGTCTGTAAAAAATGAAAGATTTTTACGGGACTAAAATGTTAGAGGTCCCAGATATACAGTATATCTCCACGTGAAACTAATCCAGTCCGAATAGGGCGTTTTTCATCTGAGGAATTGAAAGGGCAAAAAAAACTCTGTGTTGTTCTCTTGCAGAGCCAAACAGCCATATTCAACTAACAGACAGTGAGGGAAAAAGGGAAGAATGGGAGAACGTCATTCACCAAAGACTTCAGGACTTCTTTCAGGTAAAATTTCACTTTTGAAATTAGATTTGTGAGAAGTTACATTCTAGTCCAAGACTGAACTTCATTATATCTTCACCAGATGTTTCTCAGAGTGCTTTACATGTTCAAAGTTGGCATGTTCTCCCCGTGCTTCGGGGGTTTTCTCCGTGTACTCCGGTTTCCTCCCCCAGTCCAAAGACATGCGATGTAGGCTGATTGGCATCTCTAAATTGTCTGTAGTGTGTGTGTGTGTAATAAATTTGCACTGCGTCCAGGGTGTACCCCTCCTTGTGCCCCGAGTCCCCTGTGAGTCCCCAGGCTCCCCATAACCGTGTGTAGGATAAGCGGTACAGAAAATGCCTGGATTTACAAACTCTTTATTGTAAGCAATATTATTACAATTTAAATCTTTTGACATTGTGTTTTTTAAGAGTTTTGAGGCACAGTTATCGGACGTACAGAGTAATATTCTGAGATTGGGTGGCATGGATACTTTGGCACAAATGATCTACAGTAAGGAACCGGCGCTGAAGGACCTGCCCACCTCCGGAGTGTTCAACCTTCCACTGATGTGGAGTTTCGAGCAGAGGATGACCATCCAACGCTTCAGTCACTTAATTGAGCAGAAAGATGAAAGGAACAACGTCCGTCTTCTCGCAGAACTCCTGAAAAGCGTATGAGTTTTATGATTATAGTGACTATAATTCATTCACATCATTCACACATGTGTAGGGAAAGTAGATAACAGTTACTATGATGGCGAGAAAATTCAGTTCATAAAGCACATTTAAAACAACAAAAGCTGACCGAAGTGCTGTGCGTAGGATAGAAAATAACAACCCTGAACGGAATATTAAGAGTATGTCAAATAATAATAAATAAATAAAAGACACTATGTATTATTTTACAAAGAAGTGTTTTAAATATTTCAGTTCAGATTTTAGTATTTTTGTATTTTATACAGACTAGACCCCCATTATTGAATGAATGAATGACGAATCAGTTGGAATAAAAACCTGCAGTAACACTGGCCCTTTCCAGAGAAGACGAAACACCACAGGATTCATTTTTTTTAATTAAAAAATATATATATTTATTTTTACAGCATGTTGACATTGGACACATCAGATATCTCCCTCAAGTGCTGAGCCTTCAGCAGAAAATGATGTGTTATTTTGAGAATCTGGATCTGCGGTGTTACAGTAATGTGCCCATTAACACCTTCAGGAAGGAGAATGTGGCAGGTAAGCTGTACAGAACAGCCAAATATGCAAATAGATATACAAGATAATTGCGTGATTTGTTTAGTTTTGTTATTAATAATTAGTGATATACATTATTTCTGTTGCTGTATTATGCTGTTAATTATATTGTGGTGTTATGGGCTTTTAATTTTTTTTTTTTTTTTTTTTTCAAAATGAAAAATTCTCTTTTAGATCATGAGCTGCAGACCTTCAGTGAAAGTGCTGAAATTGTGAAGTTGTTATGGAAACATCTAAAGTCAATTAATTGTAAGGTTTTTAAATATTTTCCACCTTTGTAAGAGTCAAACTAAGAACTAGGTGAAGGTGTGTCGTATACCCGTGTGTGAACAGAGCTTCAGAACGTGTTGAGAATGTGTCATCATGACGAATTGTTGTTTAGACTCACAGTTACCGGCTGAGCTGAAGGAAAAAGACGAGGACGACTTGATGATTCTGGACCTCCTGCCAATGGAACGCTCTGTAGCTCGGATTATAACAAAGTACCTCGTACAGACGCAGAACAGCTTCATACAGCTGACCAACCGTACAGCAGACAGGTACACTAACGTCTGCGGTATAAATAAGACTGGGTGTTTATAAGAGAAATGGAGTTTCACTTTCAGACGTTCTGAACAGAAGCTGTACTACTGAATAAGAATAGACGTATATAACTGTTTATACTTTTATACATTAAAAGTCTAAAGGTGAGATTAGACACCTTATATTTAATTATGATTGCGCTGTGATCCGAATCAGATTAATCAAGGTTAAGAGCTGTTTTCTGTCTGTCGTAAATAATATTCCAGCAGTTTCTTCGTTGTCCTTTTTTTTTTTTTTAAAAAAATAAGATGTTGTAGATAGGCACTGAAGTTTGATATTGGGTATTATAACTGTCATCATTATAAATATTTCATTACTGTTCACCTATTAACATGAATCGCTATCATTATAATTACGAACATGGCCTGTTGTAACATCGTGGTTATATTTTCTTATTATTATCTTTTATTTGTCTATGTTTAAGGGTAATCACTGCTAACGAGCTCAAGCCTTCCCATGTCATCGCCTGTGTTCCTGAGCAAGACTTCCTCACCATTGCCATTTCAAACATCGACCATGTGGTGTACGACGACGGGAAACAGAGCACCAGCTATCATTTTAAAACTGTGGAAAGGCAGATAATAGACCGATTCTTCACAGAGAAACCCATGATTGAAGTCACTGTAAGCTATTTTAAGGCTACTTTCAGACTTCAGAAAATTAGATACGATGCTGTGAAAAATTTTACTTCCCCACCATAAAAATGCTAAATTTGCCCCAATATGCACCATCGTTATACACTGTAACCACGACCGCACACTGAAAAAAAACATCAGAGAAAAGCATCGTCTTCTGCACGTACACTGTGATTGGTCAGAAAGTGTAACAGTGGCTCTGACGGTAGTGCGGCTATAAATCACAGCTTTATATTAATGCGCTCGTTCTAATAGCTTATCGTTTCTATAGTAACCGCTCATTCACAGGGACGCATGTACAGCGGACGCTCCACATAAACATTAAAGATCATGCGTAAAGCGATATGTATGGAGGTGTTTAACTTCGTTGTTCTTTAATAAGTTAACGTTGTAATAGCTAGCCAATGACTGTGGTATTAGTGGAATAAAACGTTGGGGGATGTGCTTTTTGCTTTTTATGTGTTTTATTCTTATGACGTGAACATGCTTAGGCATATTGTTGAGAATCAGTTAATAAGCTGCTTCATTATACAAAGTTTCAGTGTCTAAATAGAGTCTGTTTTTTATTTCATCAAATCTTATTTTTCTCCTACAGACGCTTCCATTGTTTGAATATGACACAGGAACAACGCTGCGTGCCTTTTTCAGCACAGTGCAGGACAAGCTGGTATGAACACTGCACTGCATTATGTTTCATGTTTATATTGTAATCAGCAGAGGGCGCTATGACATTCAGTTCACTAACGCCATTTCAGCATGGGGTTACCTGGAATTTATTTTAAAAAATGATGCGGATTATATAAATCCACTTCCCTTTCAAAGGGAACGTCGATGCTGTGAGATGAAAACCCATGAAACCCACCCTGTGGTGTTGCAGGCTTTTACGCCTCTGGGCATAAGGGCGCATTCCACTAGGGCGGTCGCCTCCGCGAAGGCTTCGTCCAAAGTGGTATCCTCACAGGATGTGTGTGCTGCTGCAGGATGGTCTTCGCCACACACATTCATTCATTATTACATCCTGGATGTTCATTCCACCCCGGGCTCGAGTGTCTTGCAGTGACCCTCGGGCTTGGGTCTTTTTGAACAGGCCGTACCCTCGGAATGACGGAGTGGGTATACTCGTTCCCATAGTGTTATGCTAAACGCAACGTCGAAGTTCCCTCTGAAAGGGAACATCTGGGTTACGCATGTAACCCTTTCCCTGAGAAGGGAACGAGACGTTGCGTAGCTTTGTCATACCAGGACAGGCCTGTGAATTGCGTCTTCGCTTCAGATAATAGAGGCTGGCGGCGTGGTTCACAGGTACCGTATTTATATCATGCGGCGCGCTTAATTGCCACGTCACCTGATCATGGCAGGCGTATAAGTAGAGGCATGATTTTACACAAGCTTCAGATACCGGTCACGCACACAAGGGCGCTCCCATACTGTTATGCTAGACGCACCGTCTCGTTCCCTTCTCAGGGAGCAGGGTTACATGCGTAACCCAGACGTTTCTGATCAAAATGATTTTTATGTTGACTTATAAAATATGATATTTTTCAGTGATATTTTTGTTTTCTTCCCCCACAGGAGCCCTTGAAAACCAATGACAGGAATTGCATCATGAATGATTTCCGGTTTTTGAATGAGATCTCCGCAGCTCTTTCTACTCTACGGATCGTTATTGGGTTTCTGAAGCTGTCGTTTCCTGCACCGGAGCAGAAGCTCATGGCCTACCTGAAGAAAGACCTGAAACTGGATGACCGCGCGCAGACACTGAACTTACAGGTATATCCACTTTTTCTAAAAAAAAAAAAAAATTTTTAAAAATAAAAAATCTACACTTTCATTTCCTGTGATTCTTCCTTTTCTTTAGTTATATTCCTTTACTTTTACCTTTAGAGACAAACACATTTATTTTAACATTGTAGAAGGACATTCATGAATGGAGATCAGCATACAGTACCACTCAAAGGTTTGCACACCCCTGTGTCAAAGGAAAAAAACAAAAACAAAAGTAATTTTTATGCAAAATGAGTCCAGTTAAGTTAACTGTATTATTGTACAGTATGTGTATGTGCCTGTGAGTCAGCCTTTACATCCTGACGACGTTTGAATTAGATAAGTATTACAGTTTCACTTACATTTTTATTTATATAGTGTTTTAAACAATAGACAATAAGCATTGTTAGTGAGCAGATGGTCGGTTTAGCCCGTTGGTCTGCTGACTGGCCCCGGCT
>JANDJT010000202.1:66117-76949 GCA_024331685.1 Stegophilus panzeri | reverse complement strand
CAAGCTGAAAAGGGACGCTCTCTTCACATCCTCTCTAGCACCATTAATATTTAAGGATCCCAGCTTTATGTCACACAAGGAAAATGTTAAGCTGCATTCAAACAAAAACGTGAGATTGACACAAAGTAGGGAAAAGCAAAATGTGAGACACTTAACCATCTTTCGCTATTTGCTCTCTAACTTTCGTCATCAGTTTTTTAAGACGATAACCTTCTTGTTCGGTAAAAGTGGGTTGGTCGGTGCTTTCTGTGTTTTTCATAAACAGTCTAACAGAGTCAAGGAACAATTTTAAATCTGGGAAAAACTTTAACTGATCTCATGCCTTTTGTCCTGTTTAAAAACGACTGAATTTCAGTGAAGGAGTGAGCACCCTCCGCCTCCATCTGTGAGCCTCCACTTACATCACTTTCCTCACTTTCACCTTCTTGTGTGTTTATAAAACCGTCCTCTGACTGAGATGAACAGCCCATTGGAAAGATCAGCATCCATTAAAACATCTTCCTCATTAGCCAACGCTGACTCCGCTACTCTAGTCGCGGTGTGACCAACGTTTACACCCGCTTCTAAACCATCTTGTTCGTTTTGTTCACCCTCTAAGTTTCCCGTCACCTCATTCTCCCGATCGCTATCGTCTCGGGTTTCCTCCTGCGAGGCCTGCACGGTCCCCTGCGGTTCGTCCGGTACCGAGGCTCCACTTCCGGCTCTAACGCGCGGCGGTTCCTCTGCGTGAGCAGCTGGCCGGCTCTCACCTGCTCTCTCCGGGCACGAGCGAATCACATGTCCTACAGCGCCACACCCAAAACACTTCATCGTTTCTGATGTTACATGCACGGTATAATCAAAGTCATCGATTTTAAACTTAAACACCAAGTTCAATTCTTCATCGCTCTTTTTAAGAATCATGTGAACCTGTCTCCTAAAAGACACGACGTGTTTGAGGTGAGGAGATTTACAGCTGATGGGAATCATCTTTATCGGAGACACTAGTTTTCCGTATCGCTCCAGCTCTTTTTCCAACAGCTCTTTTTTTAGAAACGGGGGTACATTCGAAATAATGACCTTTTTAGTGGGACTTACGAGGGACAAAACTGACACGTAGGATCCTTTAATCACTACTCCGTTCACAAGTAGCTGATTTACTTTATCCATATTGTCTAGAAAAATCACAACAGCGCTGTTCATTCTAGACGCAGATTTAATACTTTCATAACCAACAATCTCACCGACCGCTAAACTCCACTCCTCCACCGAGCACCCGTCAGGTGGAGACAGTTTAATGGCGTGTCGGCGAGTCAGTTTGTGAAAGTTAAACCGTTCACCTGCCGGCAGCCGCCCACTCCACCAAACACACAAAAATAAACCACCACCTTAAGACAAATGAGGATCAGAAAACTCACAAACTTCACCACGCTCACTCCCAGCACTCACTCAAAAAGAGAAACAATAGAGAAAATAGATTAAAGATTAAAGAGTCTAAGGAAAGACAAACGCTCTCACAAGCGCAGCTCTCACGCTAACCACACCCACTCCCAGCATACACCAGAGAGAGAGAGAGAGAGAGAGAGAGACAGAGAGGGAGAGAGAGAGACAGAGAGGGAGAGAGAGAAAGAGAGAGAGAGAGAGAGAGACAGAGAGGGAGAGACAGAGAGAGACAGACAGAGAGAGACAGAGTATGCCCAGCCAATTGTATTCTGTTGGATTAGAAGCCCCTCCCACATATATTTTATGAGTCAGCTGATGTAAATGTCATACAGTCAGTGGTACACGACACTTCAGCTCCCAAAGCCCCGGGTCACAGTTCTGGTTCTGGGCCGCAAAACATTTGTTACTGGGTCACAAGGAAACAAGATTAGACAAAAAGCTCAATGATAATTAGACTTTTTGCAGTAACTGGGTGTAAATCACATTGAATTTGGCATAATTTGTCTGTTCTACACTTTCCCTCACCACTTCCTGTCAGAACTGTGACAACAGGAAGCTGGATCAATCAGGTGTGTACCTGCTTCAACTCATAACGAAGAGACGAAAAAGAAAGCTTCCTTCCTCATAAAATACGAGGAGTCACACCGAAATTACGGCATTTTTGGCAGCTGGCCTGTGTGTGTGTGTGTGTGTGTGAGAGATATGAAGAGACACTCTGTCTAATGGGGTAATGAATCTCCCAGTGCTCAAACACAAACCCAGTGAATTCTTTAAGCAAACAAACAAACAAACAACAACAACCTGTTCCACATCCACATCAAGCCAGTGTGTGGTATAAAAATGTTGGGGTGCAGATTTACACAAGAACACGTCGATCCTGATGTTAATGGCGGAGACGGAGATGCCTTCAACACCAACAAGTCTAATCTTTCTGGTTACTAATTAATACGCTAGAAATAATCTTAAATACATGACATACATCAGTTCATCTGCTGGTTCCAAGATACTTCCACATGCATCCTACACACATTCAACCACTTGTTCTTCAGATATCACAGTCAAGAGACTCTCGGACAGACAGACAGACAGACAGACAGTGAGTGCAGGTTGTGGAATACTGGGATGTGTTAATCCTGTGTAAACCACTGCGTGAATAACTACGTGTGAAGGTGATCATGTGAAAGTATAAACCTGGTTGTATGTAAGTGGTGTGTTGACCTTGTGATGTGTTTCCGTGGCGATGACCTCTCCTGTGTGCAGTCCTGAGTCTGACCCCTGTCTCTTATACACCCACAGCTCTGATTTCTCCACTATAGACCGCAGCTGGTCCAGATCAGCTTTAATCTGTTTATAGTTCTCCACATCCTGACTGGTGACCAGGAGCTGCACCTACACACACACACACACACACACACACACACACACACAGTTAAAGGTCGAATTAGAACACAGTTCATTAAAAACATGACCTGAGAAACATATAGAAAGTGTGTGTGTGTGTGTGTGTGTGTGTGTGTGTGTGTGTTTTACCTGTTTGAAGGCCTGCAGGACCTCCTGTCTCTGGCTGAAATGTCTGAAGAGGAGGTGCAGAGCTCTGGACACTAAGGGAGGATAGTCGTGCATGGTCAGGTGGAGGAGCACCCTGAGAAATGTCCGGCCACCATGATCATCTAGATCCAGTGGGGTGTTCTCCTCACTACACACACACACACACACACACAGACACACCAGGTACATGAACATTAGAGAGAGACTTACCAGTGTAATATGCTAAATTAAGGTAAGTATGAGTTTTTTTATGATGATATTTTTGCCCTAAATTTTTGTTTATTTTTGTGATGATGTAATGACTTGAACATAGATAGATAGAGTGATGATGTAATGTGATAATGTAATGATATAATGATGTGATGATGTAATGTGATTGAATTATGTAATGTAATGATGTAATGTGATGATGTGATGAAGTAATGATATAGTATGATGTGATGTGATGATGTAATGGATCCTTATCCAGAGCACATATAATGATGTGATGTAATGATGTGATGTAATGTGATGATGTGATGTAATGATGTGATGATGTAATGTAATGATGTGATGTAATGATGTAATGTGATGTAATGATGTAATGATGTAATGTGATGTGATGTAATGATGTGGTGATGTAATGTAATGATGTGATGTAATGATGTAATGATGTAATGTGATGTGATGGTGATGTGATGTAATGATGTGATGTAATGTAATGACGTGATGTAATGTGATGTGATGTGATGAAGTAATGATGTAATGTAATGGTGATGTGATGAAGTAATGATGTAATGTGATGTGATGTGATGTAATGATGTGATGTAATGTAATGTGATGTAATGATGTGATGTAATGTGATGACGTGTTGTAATGACGTGATGTAATGTGATGTGATGTAATGATGTGATGATGTAATGTGATGTGATGGTGATGTGATGTAATGATGTGATGATGTAATGTGATGTGATGGTGATGTGATGTAATGATGTGATGTAATGTGATGTGATGTAACGTAATGACGTGATGTAATGTGATGATGTAATGTAATGACGTGATGTAATGTGATGTGATGTAATGACGTGATGTAATGTGATGTGATGTAATGACGTGATGTAATGTGATGTGATGATGTGATGTGATGATGTGATGTGAGGATGTGATGTGAGGATGTGATGTGAGGATGTGATGAAGTAATGATGTAATGTGATGATGTGATGTAATGATGTGATTATGTAATGTGATTATGTGATGTGATGAAGTAATGATGTGATCATGTGATGTAATGTGATGTCATTATGTGATGATGTAATGTGATGATATATGATGATGTAATGTAATCACTTGTATATACAGTACAGTGAATAATAACATCCTAAATAACCTCACCTTCCTCCAAATATCCCCTCTGCCTGCTCCTCAATGTGCTCAAAGTCCAGTGCACCTAAACACAGTCAATAGCTCATTATCACACACACACACACACACACACACTTAAATCACTTAAATCTAACCCAAAATCTAACCTTAAGCTCAGTAACAAACAGGAAACCTTTCTGATCTTTAAAGTTTTTAATCAAAGCTGCAATTTCCTCATGTGGACCAGCCAAGCTTCCCCACAAGGTCAAGATATTCTTATTGCTCTGGTCTCCACCAGGATACATAAACACGCACACACACACACACACTCACCCTGAACACTGGCCTGTGATTCTGGGCTGATTGACGGCTCTGTCTGTGAGTTGCTCTCATCAAACTCTCTCTTAAAGATACTCAGGAGGCACGAAATACGATAATCCAACCTCACATTCAGAATAAACTACACACACACACACACACACACACACACACACAGAGAGGGTGAGACAGAGAGCTTGTTAGTGATGTGTTGTGATATGATCACAGCTCTACACACCTCCAGCACTCAGAGCTTTATTCACAATCTCTATTTACTTAAAGTTTTATATATAATAATAATAATAATAATAATAATAATAATAATAATAATCTTGGCCTGAATAACAGAGTTGTGTAAAATACCTGCAGTATCTCTATGATCTTCAGCTTGGTGTCCATCACCAGTATGTCCTGTTTCTGAGGTTCTGCTTGAGCTTTCACAGAGTCTCGGTCTGGAGAATTACGGGTTGTGGCGGGCAGGAAGCCGCTTCCTCTCAGGACCACCTGAGTCATCAGTTCACCCACACCGTGGATCGACCGCATCACGTTACTGCCTGCACACACACACACACATTTACATTTATGGACTTTGGCAGATCCTTGTCCAGAGCAACTTTCAGAAGTGTTTTGAAGTCTATCAATAAATACACCCTGATACTGGGTCACTAGATCATGGACTAAGAATACCATCAGTCTAAAAACTCCTTTTGGAGGTAATATAATAAGAAAAGTACACAGACAACATAATTTAAAAAAATTAAAGTGCTAGTTTCAGTACTTTAGGAAGAGGCAGGTCTTTAGACGTGGTCTGAAGACCGCCAGTGACTCAGCTGTTCGGACATCTAGGGGAAGTTCATTCCACCACCGAGGTGCAGAACAGAGAAGAGTCTTGATGCAAGTCTTCCTTGTACGCTGAGAGATGGTGGGACCATTCGAGCGGTGCTAGAGGATCAGAGGGAGTGTGGTGCAGTGCTGTGTGTGATATGTGCTTTGAGGTAAGTGGGTGCTGGTCCATTTTTGACTTTGTAGGCAAGTATCAGTGGTTTAAATCTGATGCAGGTAGCTACAGGAAGCCAGTAGAGGGAGTGTAGCAGTGTGTTGGTGTGGGAGAACTTAGGAAGGTTGAAAACAAGTTGCGCAGCTGCATTCTGGATCAGTTGCAGAGGTCTAATGGAGCTCAGAGACAGACCTGCCAGGAGAGAGGTGCAGTAGTCCAGTCTCAAAATGAGACTGATCAAGAAAATAAACAGACTGAACAAGCACCTGTGAGTATAGAAATGGACAAATCCTTCTGATGTTGTAAAGGAGAAATCGACATGAGTGTGTCAGATTAGCAGTGTGAGAAGAGAAGGACAGTTGATTGTCCATGGTTACTCCAAGGTTGCGTGCAGTAACTGAACGTGGGATCAGAGAGTTGTCCATTGAGATCACAAGATCCTGATATGGTGATGAATCACCAGGGATGAATAGCAGTTCAGTTTCTGCTGATGAGCCATCCATGATGAGATGTCTACCAGACATGCTGAAATCTGAGCAGAAACAAGAGGACCTGAGTGAGGGAAGGAGAGGATGAGTTGAGTGTCATCTGCATAGTAGTGGTATGAGAACCCATGTGAGGATATGACCTCACCATGAGATTGAGTATAGAATGAGAACAGAAAAGGACCAAGTACTGAGCCTTGTGGGATACCAGTGGAGAGTCTGCGGGGAGCAGATGTGGATCTCCTCCACGTCACTTGATATGACTGAGGTTCCAGGCCAACCACTGCCATGCTGCACCATGAATTCCGAGACTCATGAGGGTGGACAAGAGTCTTGTGGTTAATTGTGTCAAATGCTGCTGAAAGGTCGAGGAGGATGAGGACTGAGGACAGTTTGGATGATCTAGCAGCATGGAGCTTCTCAGTGATGGCCAAAAGGTCTCTGTGGAATGTGCTACTTTGAAGCCGGACTTGTTAGGATGGTGGAGAGGGAACAGTGATGCTAATGTTACCTCACATTAACACTCGAAATTACTTTACTGTTGGGGAAAATTATTCAGTGTGATTAATGTTGAAAGAATCCACTTTGATGCACAAAGTGACCAGTAACAGCTGCCCCGACCCGTAATATCTGCCCCTGACCCATAATATCTGCCCCGACCCATAACATCCGTTCCTGACCCGTAACATCCGCCCCTGAACAGTAACTTCCGCTCCTGACCCGTAACATCCGCCCCTGAACAGTAACATCCGCTCCTGACCCGTAACATCCGCCCCGAACAGTAACATCCGCCCCTGACCCGTAATATCTACCCCTGACCCGTAACATCCGCCCCTGACCAGTAACATCCGCCCCTGACCAGTAACATCCGCCCCTGACCCGTAACATCCGCCCTGACCAGTAACATCCGCCCCGACCCGTAATATGCGCCCCTGACCCGTAACATCCGCCCCTGACCCGTCACTGGTTTGTTACACAAACATTTTAATTGCTTAAAAGTTTAAGAGTAACACATGGGGACATGCTGTTAATCAGCTTCAGGTGGTAACAGTAACTCCAGATCACGGCAGGTCGTATCACACCACCCTTTCATGGATTATTTTCATGCAGGAACAAGTCAAGAACAAAGTCAGAGTTCCCATGTTGCATAAAGAATAATTTCATAATTGTGCACCATAACCGAACAGCGATGTGAGATGTTTAAAGTTCACAGATCCTGTGTTGTTTTATTAAAGGGTCTGAAATGACAGAGGAAAATCCCAGCTGTGCACAGGAAGAGATTTTCCTTCAGCGTTATGTAATTCAGGTTTTTTTTCACCTCAAAATGTTTAGATGTTTTACAGGTCTGACCTTTTCCTGGCTCTCGGTCCAGTTTGACGGAGAAGGATGCGCTGACGTGGACACAGTCCAGGATGGCCAGCAGGATCTTGGTCAGCCGGAGCAGGTCACTGAAGTTATAGAAGCCAAAGTAGATGAGATTCCTGGCCAGGTTCACCACCTGAGAGGAGCAGCAGGAAGATCAGCGCTCATGATGCTCTGTATCACGTAAATGGGTGTTTGATGTAAAAATAAAGAAACACACCTCAAATGTGAGTTTATTTTTCTCTTTGTCTGAAAAAGGGAAACTCTGGCACACGACGTCACGCAGGTAATTCTCCACAAACTCCATGGTATGGGAAAACTTCTCCTTCACCTCGTCACGTGTCATCCCGTCATTATCATAACTGAAAGGAGAAAACAAGCACAGTGCTGATTGGCTGCAGGGCGTGATGTCACGGAGCTGTTTGGGTGAAAGCGATTCGGCCGTTTGACTCACTCATCGATGGAGATCTGGGATGGGATCTCGGACCACAGGCGGGCATATTTGACGGGAGTGACCTGTTCCTGGGGGTCACGGTCTACGTGCATGTGCAACATCATACGGCAGAAAGAGGCTCGGAGGTCAAAGGGCAAATCTTCATCCGACATGCAGCGTAATATCAGATCCACATCCAGCTGAGCCGAGATTTTATTGATAGCCAAATACTGACGATCCAGACACATCCGAGCAAACAAGTTCAACTGGTACCTGACACACACACACACACACACACACACACACACACACATTACAATACCAAATATGGCTGCAAGCAGTAATCTGTGGGGTCCAAGCACCCTTGGCAGATAGTAACCCCATTGGCCAGCTCTTCCATAATGCTTGGACTCCTAATAATGTGTGTGTACCTGTAATAGCTGATCACCTCCTGGTCCTCAGCGTGTCCCTCTTTGGCATCCTGAGCGAGTTCTCTGATGCTTTTACTCTTTACCTCTCCACTGCTGTCCTTCCAGAACAACCAAACCTCCTCCTCATCCTCCTCTTCCTCCTCTGCACTCTCCCCCAGCACCGCCCCTGCCACCTCGAACCGCGACAGCACTAGCCTGACACACACACAAACACACACACACACAGACACACAACCTGATATAGAATGTATAATTCAACACGTCTATTTAACGCTACAATAATCACCGTATTAATAAATCAGCCGTCTTGGAGCGTCTTTATACTGCAGAAAAAGAAAAGAAAAGAAAGAAAAGACCTCTTTTCCCAAAAGATTTAACTCTTTACCCATCTTTACCGACATGTCAGTGCAGACGGGATAAATACATATCATTTATATCAATTTGATCTGGAGTTATTGCTAATGCTCAGTTTAAAGAAGGGAAAATACTCCATAATCTTGTCAGAAAAACTAATCCCGTCTGCATAGGGCTTTAGATATTTAAAAAGATTAGATATTTAGATATATAAAAAGATATTTTTGAGAATGAACATGCCACAGTAAAATGGTTATTGGATGGCAGATGCTTAAGAAACACAGTGATTTATAAAAAATGTGTACTGTTCGTAGTTAAAGGCGTATGTGAGGAACTGTAATGAGTCTGAGGGCAGCGCTTTTAGCAGTACTTGGTCTCAATGAGGATGTCAGAGTTGGTTGGATCCAGCACTGCGTTACAGATCAGCTCCTGTGTCACAGGAATGGATTTGTTCATGGAGACACACAGATCCGATAAATAATCCAGGAACCTGAACACACACAATCACGTGGGTAACTACGGGGGTCACGCAACACACATTCTTGCTCAATCAGTTAGACTTAAAACATAAAAACTAAACGTACTGAACAAAAACTGGACGAACTAGATCATTTTATCAGCTCCACCCTCATACAGGTCAAACACACACACACACACACACACACACACACACACATGCACACGCACACCTGGGCTCTCTGTTTTTGCGAACCAGACTGACGAAGGTGTCGATCTCAGCAGCAGTGATGTGTTTCTCCAGCAGTTTGCGGTTGTTGTGCAGCAGAGCCGTGATGGTGTCTTCGGCCAACACGTCATAACCAATCTGCTTCTGCATGAAGCGGAACTGCTTCGCTATGTACTCCTGCACACACACACACACACACGCACACACAGACAGTTTATTTACCATATACCGCTTTTAACAACTTTTAACAAGCAGTTACTGAGACTAAACGGAGTTATAGCTGTGGGCGGAGCCTCTGAGACTGAGAGTAGAAAAGTGTTAGCTGTGGGAGGAGCCTCTGAGACTGAGACAAGATGAGTGTTATGGAATGCTGGTGGTACCTGGTTTTTGCGGTAGTCCTGCTGTGAATGACGCAGAACTCTGTAGCAGAGACGGCAGATATGGCGGAAGGGGGCGTGGCGTTGGTCTGCCAGCTCCTCCAATCGCAGCATGGGACCATCACCGCTGTCAGTGAACGGGGCCTGCAGGAGCTTGAAGATCTGACCAAACCCAGGACAGAGACATCAGAAATGAGAAGAAAGGCATGATGGGAAGGTTTTATTTCCTTTATTTATTTCTTATACCTGTCTACCAGAAACATGAATTGTACATGAAACAAGATGTATGTTAAGGATTACTGTGATTACATGGTGATTGATTTTTAAATATTGTGACAGTGTAAAAGTGTAAATGTAAAATATCAAATATTGACATTTGGGAGACAATAATCACTGTTTAACCCTCGACTCAGTGGGGCGTACCTGTTTGAGGATGTTCTGCTCTCTCATGAGTTTCTGTCTCTCTCTGTTGGGTTTGTTCACGGTGATCTCCAGGACATCCTGAGCGCTGTTGGGAATGTCCACCACGAAATAAACCAGGTCCTCCAGCAGCTTCGTCACCGCCCTGAGGGTGTGTTCACAGAGCAGCGAATATGACCAGTGGGCCATTAAAGCGAAAACACAGCCATACTTCAAGACATTTTCACCTGAGGAACACCATCTCAACCTGAACACTTAACAGACACCTCCTCGCCTCATCACCTCCTCTTACTGATATTACTGTCAGGGATTTTTCTGTGTTTTTCTGTGTTGTTGTTACTTAACAAACCTACAAAACTATTTTAAACACAGAGTTAAAAGTTGGAATTTATCAGGAAACACCATTACATTAGACGGGTGTAGGAACGGAAGGACAGAAGGGTGTAGGAGCGGAAGGACAGATGGGTGTAGGAACGGAAGGACAGACGGGTGTAGGAGCGGAAGGATAGACGGTGTAGGACCGGAAGGACAGATGGGTGTAGGACCGGAAGGACAGATGGGTGTAGGAGCGGAAGGACAGATGGGTGTAGGAGCGGAAGGATAGACGGTGTAGGACCGGAAGGACAGATGGGTGTAGGACCGGAAGGACAGATGGGTGT
>JANDJT010000201.1:191937-204633 GCA_024331685.1 Stegophilus panzeri | reverse complement strand
GGAACAGGAAACAGGAATAAGGAACAGGAAATAGGAAACAGGAACAGGAAACAGGAATAAGGAACAGGAAACAGGAATAAGGAACAGGAAACAGGAATAGTGAACAGTAAAAAGCAACAGATGACAGGAAAAGGGAACAGGCAACAGGAAAGGGAAGTAGGTGACAGGAGAAGGGAATTGGGTTGAGGAAAAGGGGACCGGTGACAGGAGATGGGGACAGGCAGGAAGGGAAGGGGACAGGTGACGGGGATGGGGACAGGCAGCGGGGGAAGGGGACAGGTGACGGGAGATGGGGACAGGCAGCGGGGGAAGGGGACAGGTGACGGGAGACTGGGTTGGTAACAAGGCAAAAGGCACAGGTGACAGGCAAAAAGAATAATGTTTGTGAGGAAGGGAACACGTAAGTGAAGGGATAGGGTACAAACGGACAATAGGGCACGGGAAGAGCAAAGGAAACAAGGGGTGAAAACACGGAAAATAAAAAGAGATATAGAAAAAAGGGAATAAGGGACAGGGAAAAGAGGTTAGGGTACAAAAGCACTGAGATGGAGTCGTGTTTGAGTGTAAAAAAAAGTGCTAGAAGGAGAAAGAGGCACACAAACCCAACCACTCAGAGCTGGCAACAGTGTGTGTGTGTGTGTGTGTGTGTGTGTGTGTGTGGGGCTGACAGTCCCAGTGTGAGGGGCATCTAGCAAACACACACAGACAAAGAGCAGCCCGGAAAAACAGATGTGGGAAAAACAAACAGAGCTCCCAACAGAACTCTCTCTCTCTCTCTCTCTCTCTCTCACTGTGTGTGTGTCTCTCTCTCAACGTCTAACTCCATGTCTCCATTTTTCTTTCTGTCTGTATGTCTCTTTTTTTCTTTTTCAGCCTCTCTACTTCACTCTCTCTCTCTGTCTCTCTCCCTGTCGCTCTCTCTCTCTCTCTCTCTCTCTCTCACTCAATGTCTAACTCCATTTTTCTTTCTATCTGTATGTCTCTTTTTCTTTTTCAGCCTCTCTACTTCACTCTTTTTCTCTGTCTGTGCTCTATTTTTCTCTTTTGGTGTATTTGTCTGTCTGTCTGTCTGTCTGTCTGTCTGTCTATTTTATACGTCTATTACCTGCACTCTATGTCTGTCTGTCTGAGTCTCACCCTTTTTGTCCCTCTCTCTCTCTGTCTCTTTCTGCTTCCTTACATTTCTCCATCTCTCTTGTTCCTGTCTGTCTCTCGTTTGGTCTGTCTCACTTTAGCTCTCTGAATTTTTTTCTTTCTATATGTCTGTCTCTCTGCCCGTCTTGTTTTCCTTATGTTTATCTATCTAATTCCATATCCCCTTTCTCTCTCTCTCTCTCTCTCTCTCTCTCTCTCTCTCTCTCGCTAGAGACAAATTCATACATTTAAAATTTATATTTGGTATTTATATATTTCTGTAAAGCTGCTTTGGGACAATGTCCATTGTTAAAAGTGCTATGCAAATAAAACTGAACTGAACTGAACTCTCTCTCTCTCTCTCTCTGTGTGTTTGTGTTCCGTCTCACTCCATGTTTCCCTTTCTAGGTCTCCCTCTGTCTTTCTCTCTTTGTCTCATTCTTAGTCTGTCTCTATTTTTCCCTGACTCTCTGTCCGTCTCTATCTTTTTGCATCTCACGCCATATCTAAGTATCTGTCTCTCTCTTTCTGTCTGTCTCTCAGTCTTACTCCAGCTCTCAATTTTTCTGTCCTTCTGTCTGTCTTTCCCATGTTCAATCTGTCCCTGTCTCTCTCTCTCATTCCTTTCACATGCTAATAAGCATCACAATATTTGTGACCCGTACATATAGCACATAAATAATATACTAATATATGCGCATACTAACTAGCGCATGTTAATGAGCAGTGATGTCACTGCAGAGGATGAATGAGTGAAAGTTTATGAGGTTCGACAGACGCTGAGTTGAGTGTGTGTACTTGAGTGTGAGTGAGTGTGTGTTTCGAACTCAAAGGCATGGTAGCTACTACCACACGCGCGCACACACACACACACACACACACACACACACACACACACACTCAGTAAGGATGACATCATGGTTTAGCTGCTGGTTGACGTCATGCTGTGTGAATAATTGATGAGCGATAAAATAGTAACGAGGCGAAAAACGCCTGAAAGGCCCTCAGGATTCACTTTCACACACACACACACACACACACACACCTGAGCTATGCTGTAACTCTATAAGTCTGAAAGTCTGAGGCACACACATGAACAGAGCTGTCAATCAAAATAATAAAACCACAATGACCCTTAACCACACTCTGTGTGTGTGTGTGTGTGTGTGTGTGTGTGTGTGTGTGTGTGTGTAAAGGAAGTGTTCCATTTCTGAGGCAGAAATTCGGAATGGAAAGTTCTGGAAAACACAGAAAGAAAGAGGGAAAGAAACATAGAGCTACACACACACACACACACACACATATATATATATATATATATATAGAGAGAGAGAGAGAGAGAGAGAGGACAGTGAGACAGAAAAAAGTGAGACAGGAGACATAGAGAGACAGACAGGCAGCTAGAGATACACAAACAGAGAGAGATATGTGGACGAGTGCATATCTAGACAGACAGACTAAGTACATTAATAGTAAACTGAACTGTATAAGTAACAATATTGCACATCTTCATAGAAACAACCATGATCATACTGTCAGTACGAATGGGAAAGATCTCCTGCAGCTCTGTCGAGGTCTGGGTCTGTACATTGTCCATGGTCGAATACGAGGGGACGATTTCGCGAGATTTACATTTTGCTCACCTCTTGGGAACAGCACAGTAGATTATATGATAACTGACGCAGACCCATCATCTCTCAGCGCATTCACTCTTAAGGCACTAAGCCCCTGTCTGATCACAGCCACATCACTGTGTATCTCAAAAGAACAAATACTAACACACATCAGCACACAACCCAGTAAGCTGTACCACATCAGAAAACCATACAGATGGACTGAAACAGGACAGAGGAGCGCCAGAAAGCAACAGGCAGCCGAACAATACAAACGCTCCTACAGAACTTTCTGGATAGTACCTATGCTCACACTAAAGAAGGGGTCAATCTGGCTGTGAGAGATATAAATTACCTGTTTGGAAAAACAGCTAAACTAAAGGCGAACAATAGACAATACCACATATCCAACAGCGACAATAATTGGTTCGACCTAGACTGCCAAAATATTAGGGAAAAAAAACTCAGAACATTGTCTAATCAAAAACACAGAGATCCAAATAACACAGAGATTCGCCTCAATTACTGAGAAACACTAAAACAAGCACACACTTAGAACCAAAAAAGCACAATACACCCCAAAACAACTGGCAATAATTGAGAAATCAATCAATACAAACCAATTCTGTAACAATTCGATTCAGTTCAGTTTTATTTGTATAGCACTTTTAACAATGGACATTGTCTCAAAGCAGCTTTACAGAAATATATAAACACAGGATAGAGATTTTAAGTGTGTGAATTTATCCCTATTGAGCGAGCCGGTGGTGACGGTGGTGAGGAAAAACTCCCTAAGATGATAAGAGGAAGAAACCTTGAGAGGAACCGGACTCAGAAGGGAACCCGTCCTCATCTGGGTAACAACGGATAGTGTGAACGTAAAGGGAAGTTCATTATGGTTCAATCGGAACAACCTGGAAAAACAAAACCTCATCATGAAGAATTAGCGATCCAAAATGGTGAAAAATGGGAAAACCATATTTCCGAAATATGTTCCAAAAAGTTGAAACCGGCACAAATTATAAACAAAATCAAAAGACTGGAAGAACTAGAATTAAAACACAAAGACTATCAAAACCCATTAGACTTAGCCATTATGGAAAAGGAACTCATAGACCTAATTAAAACTGTAAAATCCCCCCCAAAAAAAGCACCTGGACCTGATGGAAAATTAAATGAAATGATAAAACATACGAGTACTATATTCCAGTTGGCCATCCTAAAAGTATTCAATATTATTCTGGGGGCAAATTTGACCCAAATAACTACAGTGGAATTTGTGTGAGCAGTGACCTGGGAACTTTATTTTGTAGTATAATAAATTCCAGACTTTTGGAATTACTTACAGCACGGGTAGAAGTCCAATTGGATTCTTACAAAATTATCGCATGTGTCCACATCTACACCTTACAGACTCTAACTGAAAAATACGCCGTCCAAAACAAAAGGAAAATCTTTGCCTATGACCGTATTAAATCAATGTACACTGAAAGTAAATGCAGAATAAAAATGAACAACAAACGAACACAATATCTTCCCCAGGAGCGCGGAGTGAGACCGCCTAAGCCCAAAGTTATTCAACATTGACATAAACGACCTGGCGACCTGTCAGGAGCGATCAGCAATCCCCGGTCTCACTCGGCACGACTCAGAAATCGAATGCCTGCTCAACGAAGATGACCTGGTGTCCTTCTGATGTCTCCCTCTGAACAGGGCCTTCAGCAGAACCTGGACCTGCTGGAGCAGTATTTCCTGACCTGAGTCCTGGCAGTAAACCTCGAAAAGACTCAAATCATGACCTTTCAGAAAAGATCCAGATCCCAGTGAACACAACACACATTCACATTCACCCTGCGACACCAAGAGCTGATCAAGGCAAACCTTCTCTCGGCAGGTCCGAAGCTTCAGCCCTGAAGGATCACCGACACCTCCAACCCCCACCACACTGACACTCCAGACCAAACACATCAGATTAGACCAAATTACAACACAAATGAAACAAAACTACATCACCTACTATTGGGAAACACAAGCGCAACACCAGTGTAAACTGCAGTGCCGTTTGGCCCGGAAAAGACAGTACGCCATGGCAGGGTATCTGTACACAGTGACAGATAAAACACTGAGACACACCTTGACAAGGTACAGACTCAGTGGCCACGCCCACAGTAGACAAAGACAGACATGGCTCAAAATGAAACACACACAACAAAGATTTGGCAATTTGTCAAACAGAGAAAAACTCCCCCATCCTAGTAGGAGAAGATAAAGACTGGTGTATAATAGCAGCACAATATGTCTCAGCCTGCCACAATATTAGGGACGGCGAGAGATCTGCCTCGCCCTTGTGTTTCATGTAATTGTTGTGATCGCTCTTCTTTATTATTATTGTTTTATATTTTTCTTACCTTTATTAGTAAATTTGCTTTTATCCTGTAATTTTACACGTTTTATACGTCTTTTTTTC
This sequence comes from Stegophilus panzeri, assembly GCA_024331685.1. NCBI lineage: Eukaryota > Metazoa > Chordata > Actinopteri > Siluriformes > Trichomycteridae > Stegophilus > Stegophilus panzeri. The sequence goes on along the minus strand of JANDJT010000201.1, from coordinate 199,419 downwards.
AGTTATTCTGTGATAGTACATTTATTTTGCCCTTAATTTGCACATTTAAGTACATTGTTTGCACAATTTCTTTTTTATTTTATTAAAAAGTATTTTCAATTTCAGTTTTATTCCATTTTGTCTTTTATTTTATTTCCCTTGTGTTTACAATACCCTTCCCTTGTACTTGCTTTGGCAATACAAATGTCCAATTGTTTGTCATGCCATTAAAGCACATAAAAACTGTGACAGACAGACAGAAAGAGTGACAGACAGAAAGTGACAGACAGACAGAAACAGTAAGACAGAGAGAGTAAGATAGAGAGAGACAGAAAGGCACTATAGCTGTAATACCTGAGTGCATTGCTCATGGCCAGCTAGCCGTGACGATATATATGTGTGTGGGTGTGTGTGTGTGTGTGTGTGTGTGTGTGTGTGGAACAGAGACTCCACTTTTCCTCCCCATAGGGGGCTGTCACACCCCATACCTAAACCCTAAACGTCCCCCATCACACACACACACACACACACACACACCTCTAAAGGGCCGCTATGTATGTGTGTGTGTGTGTATTTAATCCTCTGAGTTATGCGGTGGCTTTTCTTACTGCACAGTCGGAGCGATCACACACATACGCTGACTTTAGCTACGCCACACACCACTCACGCCTTAATGCTACAATCACGACCATAAATCACCACGCTAACTCTGCTATCACTGCTAACACTCCGCTTATCATCAGAGAGATAGCGCTAACACCGGCTGTTAAGGCTACACTTATCCACAGAGAGATAACGCTAATGCTAATCACACAGTTAGAGATAGCATTACTGCTGATAAAGCTAAGTTACAGGTAGCATGACGGTTAATGCTAATTCGACGCTGACTTTAGCAGCAGTTTATCAGTGTAGTTTTAAATGTAAGCACTGATGAAAATGTCGTACGATTAGTTGTATGATTAACCTTGCACAACAGATAACAGGGAGCTAATGCCAACTAAATGTCCTGATATCGCGATAAAATAAAAACTAGCGCAACACCGATGGCTAAAAACACACTTACTGACCAGCAATTAGCACATTTTGTAAGCCTACAAGTTTTCACTTGCTTGGAACTGAATGATATAAAAAAACACAACTTTATCTGATTTTAGCTAACTTTCTACTCTTCCGCAGGTTATGGTTTGTCGCTACAGCCACCTCAACACAGTGTAGTGTATAAATCATTACTGTCAGTGTGTATTCCTTTCAACATTACTGTTCGTCGATAGCATAAAAGATAAAAACTAACCGCTGATGAACTATATAAAGAAACTATACTATATAAATAACTTTTTACTAAATAACAAACTGACTGCTGCTATATGATTTAATAAACATTACTATAATTATATTTATTATTATGTTTTTGTGGCTCAATTCAATAGTGTATTTCTGCTCACGCTTTACATTATTCCTTTACTAACACATAATATATAACACATGAAATATTTCACATAAAAACCCATGAACTTCAGCATTAATACTCACTCCATTATTAACATTAACAATGTAACTAACGTTTGTTTCTATCAAGTGATTTTTTTTTTTTTTTAAACAAAAATAATAAACCAAATAATCAACACCAGCAAGCTAGCTAGCAACCAATTCAAGCTAGTGAATAACGTACACCGCTGTTATGTTAGCTAGCTAAATTTATACCGTCGGATAAATTGTAACATGCTGTAATGTTCGTTTTTGTTAATTTATTCAGACTTACTTTTAGCCATGGATTGTATAAACAACAATACAGGTGTATTTCATTAACATTTAAACAAACGTCAACAGATTTTAACTAATAATAACGCTGTCACTGTTAGCATTATTTACTGGTTTATTAATGCTGAATAAACTTCATGGGTTGGTAATGCAGTCCGTACAGGATTTCGAGAAATTTTGGGGGGGATTCTTGCGGCCAAAAATGCTCGAGTTTGCTGTGGATATTTTTAAATTTTTTTCTAAATTTGCGATGCTGTTTGCATTTTGAGTTTTTTGTGTTTTGGTTTTTTTCTTCCGGAAAACCATTTGAACTGGCGAAATCTGCGTCTTGGCCCGAATCTGCAGAAAATCTGCGGCAATTTTTAAAAATTGCAAGCTCCTCCGAATATCGCAAAATCGCTAAATCCTGAAGGGACTAGTAACGTTAATGTTAACGTTAACTAATGCAATAAATAATGGTAGTTAAAAGAATCTGAATGTAAAACGTTATTCCGAAGATGAAACTCAATTGTGATTTTTATTTATTTATTTTTTTTAACTAGCGAAGACGATAATGCAGTGTAGCAGTAAGCCTAGCATAAACTTTATGCTTATGGTTCAAATTTATGGTTGTTGTCATGGAAACATTCTAACATGCGCGCTGTACTGTGAGCATTACACCTTTGACCTGACTTGCTTTAAACGTTTTAAGCCTCAGATTCCTGTATTCCATGTAGTCTTCTGCTGCTGTAGTCCAGCCACCTCAAGCTTTGACATTTCTCACGTTCGGAGATGCTTTTCTGCTCACCGCGGTTGTAAAGAGTGGTTACGTGAGTTCTTTGAGCCGTCGTGTCAGCTCGAACCGGTCTGGTCATTCTCCTCTTTTTCTGCCTGCAGAATGTGGATGTTTTTTGTTTTTTGCACCATTCTGTGTGCGGAAATACTTTGGAAATACCATTTGAAAAAAAATACTTGGAAACTGAGCACCACGTCATGGTTAAAGATCATGATGATGGTCTGAGATCACTTTTTTTTTTTTCCTATTTGACACATCTTATGGTACTTTATATATAAAGTAGGCAGCTGGTTTCTTTATGATCTACAGGAACTTGTACAGGAATTTAAATATATTATATAAAAAAAAGGGGGGGGGGAGCATTCAGCTCTGAATAATGTATTTCAGTTACAAGCACGACGAATGAGCAAGACGAACTTTAACACCGAGGCTTTTCTACTCAACCAGAGCAGCACAAACCAGCTTGGACCAGCATGAAATTCTTTTAAGCTGAATGGAGCTATTTTTTTTTTTCTTCGCTCCGTCTTTCTGAACTAAATTAATGTCGGGCATTGGTCTAGTCTCCTGCTTTATTTCAAGTCTCTCTTCAGTAAAAGGATTGAGGATTTCCGGAAAATCAGCTCGACATTATTCGTGCCTATTATGTTTGAAAAAAAGAAGCTAATCCACTGGAGCTACTTTACAATAACGGCTACCGACAATATGTTTTAAAATGACGGTATTTGTTCACAATTAAAGGAATGTTACATTATTTGGGATTCGAACTGCAACATCCTGAAACCTTACTCGTTTTATCTTTTTTTTTTTTTTTTTTATCAATTTCGTTAAAGTGGAAGAAAATCCCAATTAGCATTTTCCACCTTTTATTTTATAACTTTGTAGTTTCAACCTTGTGTGAACTGGCAGAAGGCTAGCGTGTCAGTTTGAGAAGGTATGCTCCGAAGACAAACACCCGATTGTCTAACTAAAACATGAACTCTGTGATATTTGTGTTGGAAAGTAATAAAAAGAAAAACAAGTTTATCCCGTTAATTGGTTTCACAACGTTTATGCACCTGATGTGAACAGATTTTTCTTTCTTTTCTTTCTGGCACATTGTTTGGGATATTTTCATTGACGAACGTTATTAAAATGCTCCAGGGTTCGAGCCTTAGCTCGGGTTACGGCCTGTGTGAAGTTTCGCATGTTCTCCCCGCTGCTGCGGGTTCTCTGGTTTCCTCCCTCCTCCCCAAAACATCCTGCTAAATTAGATTTCCCCTAGGGGTGAAAATGTGTGTGTGTGTGTGTGTGTGTGTGTGTGTGTGCGTATTTCCCCACACGAAATTACAGCTATAAATAAATGTCAAATAGAATCTAATGACAATTTGAATAAAATGGGTTCTACCTGGTGTCACAAAAGTCTCCATACACAGGGAACATCCGCTGACCCTGTGTATGGACCATCGAATCACTGCCTTAAGAAGTTCCTGATCAACTAAAACAGGTGTGTTAGATTTCGGTTGGAGATGGAGCCTGCAGCGAGGTAGATCTCCAGGAACAGGGTTGGTGACCACTGCTCTACAGTGTGAAAATATAACCAAGAAATTGATATGCACTATATGGTAAAAGGTTTGTGGACCTGACCATCACATCCCATTACAAATTTATTCCCCATGTGTTTGCTGTAATAAAGGCCAGCACTAGATTTTGGGGCGTGGCTGTGGGGATTTCTGCTCATTCATCTACAAGAGCATTAGTGAGGTTGATGTCAGGTGAAGAAGTTCCAGTTCCAGTTCATCCCAAAGGCGCTCAGTTGTGTTGCGGTCAGGGCTCTCTACGTGACACCCGTGTTCTTCCACCTTCTTCCAACCATAACACACCGTGTCTTCATGGAGCTCGTTTTAATACACAGGAGCACTGTCATGCTGGAACAGGTTTGGATCCAGTGAAGGGAAATCGTAACGCTACAGCATACAAAGACGTTCTATACAAGACATTGTGTGCTTCAACAGAACCAAATACTGTATGGGTGTGAAGGTCAGGTGTCCACATACTTTTGGTCATACAGTGTAAGCGAATCATGCTAATATGGCATTTTAAGTACTACGCAGCTAAGTTAACAGGAGATCGCGAGCTCGAATCCTGACAATGCCAGGAGTCAAAAGAGAGTAACTGGCTATTCTCTAAGTGGGAGGAGCATACTCGGTCTCCCCTGTCAATCAGAGCCAAACTAGCCAATCGTAGGTGTCTGTGAACTCATGCATGCGGAAGAGGGCGGATAGCGCTTTCCTCGGAGTTTGATACGAGGGCCTGTGATGCAGGATGGCTGGACTGATGTGTCTCAGAGGACACACGCGACCGCTTTAACCCTAACTGTCGCATGATTTAAATAAATTAATAAATAAATAAAATAGCAGCGCTGTCTATGAGTGTTATATCTATACGTTTAACAGCTTCATCCTCTGAGTTCGCCTGTCTTTAATAAAACACAGTCGCATCCGTGTTAATAAATTCCACACTGACTTAGCTTTCGTTATTTAATTACCGTTCTGCATCACTGCATTTGCTCTGCAGCAATAATAGCGATTAAATTGTAATAAAACATAATTAAGTCCAAACGTTCGACATGCACTGTGTGTGTGTGTGTGTGTGTGTGTGTTGTGTCTTATGTGCTTTTAATTTGGTATTTTTACGAGCAGGTGGTATAATTTAGCAGAAGGGGCTCTGCCAAGAGAAGCGCACTGACAAACGCACTGCTCTGGAATAATTGCAGGATGAGTGATGAGTAATAAAGCCACACTGCTACAACAAAAATTAATCGCTATATTTGTTCCAAAGACGCTTTTAGGACTTTAGGAAAGCCACACTTCCCGTGAAGTGTTGACGCAATCGGCTGCGTGCCTGTGCTCCACTGCAGGCTCTGGGAACTGAGCGATAGACCTGTCTGTCTGTCTGTATTTAATAAAGTAAATATAAACTAGCATCACACACCACACTGCTTCACGCACTCTAAGATCTCTCAGTGTGTGTGCGTGTGTGTGCGTGTGTGTGTGTGTGTGTGTATACGCGAAGGAATGCGCAAGGGGGAGTTACCCAGCGGGGAAATGAGGGGGGAGTGAAAGCTTTAAGAGCGTAATTCCAGTTTCCACTGTCACTCTCTAAACGAGCTGCTGTGTGTGTGTGTGTGTGTGTGTGTGTGTGTGTTTGTTCCCTAGGGCTGACTTGGCTGTCAGACAACAATGTCTCTCCATCAAATTCTCCTGACCACAACACACACTAACCCACATTACGCACAAAACCACAACACACCGCGAATGGGCGAGAGCAAACACACACACACACACACACACACACACACACACACACACACACGAGAGAGAGAGAGAAAAATGTTCTGAATAGATCACACACAGGTCTATGGTTGACAGACAGGGCATTCATATTTGGAAGTGCAATCTGTATATGTATGTGTGTGTGTGTGTGTGTGTGTGAAACTCACAGTCTCTCCAGCTCCTTCAGGTCCTGAAACGTTCCTCGCTCAATTACACTGATCTTGTTCTCCATCAGGTGTCTGAGAAACACACACACACACACACACACACACACACACACACAGTGAGTCCACAATAACAACACATACAATAACACATAAATAATTTATTATTTCACTTATTATGAACTTGCTTAGTTATTAACTACAAACCTCAAAGCCCAACCCTAATCCTTTGATCTTAACCCCTTGCCTCTTAACCCTGCACCCCTAACCCCATCCCTAAAGCCTGGCCATTGAAGAATAACTACTTAGCGCTAGTACCCTAATAATAAACTCCTACATTAAAGCATTAATCCTAAAATCCTTTCCCTTTACCCCAAACTCCTTAAAGCCCTAAACACTAGCCCCCAAATACTGGCCCCTTAACAGAGCCCTAAACCCTTAACACTAACACTAGTCCTATTCCCTTAATCGATCTCCTTTAACCCTAACTCCTTAACCCTATACCTTATCCTTGTAAGACTAAATTGTTAATACTGAAAATAAACCCCTAAGTCTGTGTCTCGAACCATTAAACCTTTTCCCTAAACAATAAACCCTAAACGACAGCCCCAGTACCCTAACAATAAACTCCATTAATCCCTTAACCCAGCACTAAACCCTTAACACTAACACTAGTCCAATTCCCTTAACCCCTTATCCTCTAAATCCTTCACCATTATCATTAACATATACAACTCTATACCGTTAACTCTATCCCTATCCCCTAAATCATTACCTCTTAACTTTAAATGCTTATCTACCTTAATACTAACACTGGTCCTACTCCCCTAACCTACCCCTATCCCCTTATTCCCTTAAACTATAATGTCTTAACCTCAGGCACTAGCCCTTTAACCCTAAACCCTTATCCCCAAAGCATTAACCCTATACCTTATCCTTTTAACCCTACAGTAATACTGAAAACAAACCCCTTAATCCTTACCATTAAACCTTTCCCCTAAAGCATTAGCTTAGCTAAGCCTTACCTTAGCCCCTAAACCCTTTACAATAAACCCTAAATGACAGCCCTGGTACCCCAATAATTAACCCCATTAAACCCTTAGCCCTTAACACTAACAAAAGTCCTATTCCCTTAAACTAGCCCTTTAACCCTAAACCCTTAACCCCTATCATTGGCCCATACAACCTAGTCAGTTAACCCTATATTCCCTATCCCTTAATTCCCTATCCCGTAATTCCCTATTCCTCTATCCCCTATACCCTAACTCCCTATCCCCTTATCCCCTAATTCCCTATCCCCTAATTCCCTATCCCCTTATCCCCTAATTCCCTATCCCCTTATCCCCTAATTCCCTATCCCCTAATTCCCTATCCCTCTATCCCCTATACCCTAATTTCCTATGCCCTTATCCCCTAATTCCCTATCCCCTTATCCCCTAATTCCCTATCCCCTAATTCCCTATCCCCTTATCCCCTAATTCCCTATCCCCTTATC
>JANDJT010000201.1:145807-156221 GCA_024331685.1 Stegophilus panzeri | reverse complement strand
CTCCAAGCTCGTACTTCTAACATCCTGACGTCTCCAAGCTCGTACTTCTAACATCCTGACGTCTCCAAGCTCGTACTTCTAACATCCTGACGTCTCCAAGCTCGTACTCCTAACATCCTGACGTCTCCAAGCTCATCCTTCTAACATCCTGACGTCTCCAAGCTCATACTTCTAACATCCTGACGTCTACAACCTCTTACTTCTAACATCCTGACGTCTACAAGCTCGTACTTCTATCATCCTGAGGTCCACAAGCTCGTACTTCTATCATCCTGAGGTCTTCTTTCAATTTTAACAGTGAAGATAAGTTCCTGAATGTAATAGTGGCCCAAAAAAAGAAAAAACAGTAACGCTAAATTCTAGAAAACAGCCAAAATGTCTCAGACCTCACTAATTCTAGATGTCTAAATCCTGAGGTCTATAAACTCGTACTTCTGCCATCCTGAGGTCTCCACACCAGAACAAGCCATGATTCACACTGCAGACCAGACGAGTCTTTATTCTTCCTGAGGTTTCTTCTTCCACAGGATATACCGCAGGAGACACTAATTTAATGTGACAGATCTCTCTTTCTCTCTGGCACATGCACACACACACACGCACACACACACACACACACACACACACACACACACACACACACTCCACAGGCAAATAACTGTTTACTGCAGCTGAGATACATGCGTCTGTTCATGTGCGTATATGTTTACTGACAGTTCTCCTAATTCATGCTGTCAGAGTGGCTAATACTCTCATTTCGCTCATTTAAATATCACACCAGTGCCATCTAATGAGTCCAACATTTACACACACACACACACACACACACACACACACAGAAAGAGATTCTATGACTGATGATAAAGTGCTGGAGTTAAATGATGACAGTTAAACTGTGTGTATGTGTGTGTGTGTGTGTGAGAGAGAGAGAGAGAGAGAGACATAGAGATGCATTGGGGTGTGGGGGGTGTGTGTGATATTTATCCATCTATTTGTCCAGCCATCTGCCTATCTTAAAGAAAAAAAAGGAACAAAAGTGAAAGAAAGAAAGGAAGAACATGTGATTATAATGAGTGTGTATTAGGATTCTGGTGAGAGTGAGTTTTAGTAAAGATGCTGATTGGTCAGCTGCCATAAAAAACAACAACAACAAAAAAAAACATTATGACATCATAAATTTAAATTGGAATTAAAATTTTTGAATGTAAACATTTCATCAAAAGAATTCAAAGGGAAAGTTACACACATTAATCTGAAATCGTTGTGAACTCTGTAACTGTGTGTGTGTGTGTGTGTGTGTGTGTGTGTGTGTGTGTTTAAGGGGTTAAAGATTGCTTTCTCAGGATTCCAGAAGATCAAAGCGACTGTTGCTGTGGCGATGGTTGCTGTCTGGGAGGTTGCCGTGGTGACCATTGCCCATGCTCATCATTCCGCTGTGCGCACTCTCTCCTCTCACCTGAAGAGAAGTCAGATCACTCACGGGTTCGTCTTCATTCAGTCCGAGAATGTTTCATAACGAGCACAAGTTCCTGGATGAAGGCGTAGTCACTACAAACGTTCACCTCGATATTTTCTTATACAGGATTTTTAAATAGTGAAACGGGAAAAAACGGTAACGCTGAAGTGAAGCAAACAGCCGAAAATGACGGAAAAAAGTTAACAGACGAGTTCGAAAAGCGTTAACAAACACGTCAGGAACCGTCAGCCTGCCTGAACATGTCTAAAACCTTACTCCACGTCCACGGTAATCCGGATACGTCTGAAAACGCATCTTTTTTTCCACGTTTTGGCGTTCCCGTCCACATCGAGACGGCGTTCTCGTCCGGCGAAAACGGAGCTTTTATCGAAAAGTGGATCGAATTGAAAACGGCGTTTTGGCGTTGTGGCGTGGACTGAGAAAACGCCGAGGTTCAGAAACCAATGATGTGTTTGTAGTCATGTGACTCGTTGACAACGCAAAACAAACAAGATGGTGGACGACGCCGATGTTGCGGTTGTTGTATCCAGTTTGATAGCGTTGTTAAATCTTACTCGCGTCGTACAACCTTCAGATTGTTTCGAAATAAACGCCTGACGGAAACTGACGTCTTTGCGCGTTGTTACGCGACTGTTCACGTGAGCGTTTTCAGACGTTTCAGCGTGGACGAGCGATTTCCTGTTGTGAACGGAGGCGTACATTCTAAGACATTCTATACACTTGTATGCTTCCAGCTTGGGTGTGAAGGTCAGGCGTCCACATACATTTGGCCATATAGTGTAGAATTCCTTAAGATTGAGCAGTATTGCTGTTTTCCTATATTTACACCGCGGTCTGTCTGAATACACTGGAAGGTGTGCGTTAAAACCGTATAACGCACAGGTAGTTCCAGTCCGTTTAATCACCTTTCTAAATTAACGTGCTGCCTATAAACAACCGTAACCATAGTAACGTACTGCAAACATCAACGACAGCTTTAACGTGTCGATGCTCGTATAAGCGGGATAATCCACAGCTAGGTGTGCGTTACAGCGTTTTAATGCGCCACGGGAGGCAAAGAACCAGGTTTGACACACCTAGCTGTGGATTATAGAAGGTGAGTAGCTGGGGTCTTTCTGTAGAATTGGAAAAATGATAATCAGAACCATATGTAGTCCAAATTTGACCACGTGAAGGGTTTTCTCAGGCTGCCACACAGATTCAAGTATATTACAGTGAAATATTTATTACTCATATATTAATAAGCTCGGAGCAGAGAGGGCTTGAGCTCATGACCTTCTGATCAGTAGATCACTCATCCACAAGAAAGCGTACGAACAGCCAGGATGGAGCAAATTTCAGGTGATTCAGAGTTGACCTCGTGTGATTCGATATGGAATCGTAATGCTTTCACAGTTTTTCTGTGTGCGTAACAGTAATACTGACAAATAAAATAAGAAACCACTACGTATATCACTGTAGTGCACTAAATCTGGTCCTACGTTTATACACCGGAGGTTCGTTTGGGACGCAGTCTACTCTGCTAGCTAAGAGATGATTACAAGCAAGCTAGCTAACCCTCCCAGTGAGGAGCAGTAATAAATAAGTCCAACATCTGGACTGCCCGAGTTATTTTTTCAAATGAATAATTTATAGTCAGGACTAAATCTCTGCTAAGATTAGCAGGTTGTTTTGTAACGTCCGTGAGCGAGTCGCGTTATGGGTTCGCTTTTCGATGACGTGACCTCGCGTGTCAAAGAGGAGACGTTTCGCTCTGGAACGCCGCCGCAGCATGACCCGTTGATCACGGCGACTCGTCATATTCCTCTCGAGAAATATCAGTCACACAAAAAGAAATAAATCTAGTGCGACTGGGTCTTAACACCCCACCGTGGGAGTAATGTATTACTAATAAAGCGTCTGTAAATGCGCTCGGTGAGTGTGTGTGAGAGGAAGCGTGCTGATAAACGAGTGTGCGAGTGTGAAATTAAATGTTAGTGTTAGGTGATTGGTGAGATCTCTGTGATCGATCTGAATGTGATTGTGTTGATAGTACTGAGAAGGGTCCTGATAAATTATAACTCTGTGTGTGTGTGTGTGTGTGTGTGTGGGAAAATCGGATCACTGGTTTCATAGCCAAAACACACACACACACACACACACACAGTGATGAATACATACTCAATAAATAGACAGTGTGTTAAAGCAATGCATAATACATCACGAGGGAAAAAAAAGATAATGAAAAGAGGGAGAACGAAAGAAAGAGAGAAAGAGAGGAAGACAGAAAGCATAAGAGGTGAGAGACAGGTTGAGAGAGAGAGAGAGAGAGAGAGAGAGAGAGAGAGAGAAAGAAAGAGAATGAAAGAAAGAGAGGAAGACAGAAAGCACAAGAGGTGAGAGACAGGTTGAGAGAGAGAGAGAGAATGAAAGAAAGAGAGGAAGACAGAAAGCATAAGAGGTGAGAGACAGGTTGAGAGAGAGAGAGAAAGAGAGTGAGGAAGAAAGAGAGAGGGGAAGAAAAAGAGAGAGAGATGGAATGATGATGCCTGTGTGTAGATGAATGAAAAGAACAAATCAGACACCAGAGCTCATCTTTCTGACTCTTTCTATCTCTGTCCGTCTTTCACCATCACTCCCTCTCCTGTTCTCTCTCTCCATCTCTCTCTCTCTCTCTCTCTCTCTCTCTCTCTCTCTCTCTCACTTTCTCTCTCGGTTATTAAGCAGATCCAGATGTGTGTGTGTGTGTGTGTGTGTTCACAGTGAAAGCGTTTCATTTAATCATTAACATATCCATCTTCCCTGATTAAAGTCCCCAGGATTAACTGGCTCCGTCCCAAAACGCCAGATTTCACGCCTATTTAGTGTTCTTACTGGAACGCAGGACATTTTAGAGAAACGAATCGTTCCCCCGAACCCAGACGTAGTCGATCGACCAAGACATGTTTGGTGTGTGACGTTAGTGCCTTTACCCGGAGCTTCACGTTCGCTGTGACAGAATAAGCTCTTTATACTTTTCCTGCTGATATGATGCACTGCTCAATCTGTAACCATGACAACACCCTCACCAGGCATTTACCGATCCTAGCTAGCGCTGGCTAAGTAACTAGCCTAGCATGCAATCTTTTCGTGTTCGCTCGTTGTCCTTAGCATTCTTCCCTCAGATCTCTTACTAAAATACTGTTAGTTATAGTTAAGACTAGAATTTATCGCTAGTTAGAAATGCAACCCTGGAATTCTTCGCTAGTTAACATATTTACTAGAAACTAACGCTAACATTTATGTTTGTTTTTTTTACACCTCCATCCGAACAGCAGGTTTACCAGAAGGAAATGGTTATATTATCTGTAACATAGTGCTAACAGTTGTCTTTAGCATCCTTGTGCCAAAGCAAATAAATCTTACATGATAAATGCTAATTAGCACTCTAGCTAGACGGCTATGACACCACAAAGGTACAATATGTGTGTGTGTGTGTGTGTGTGTGTGTGTGTGTGTGTGTGTGTGTGGCCTATTTAGAAACATTTTTTTCACTTCATAAAATGTCTATTGCTATTAGCGTGAAAAACTTAAAGGTAGCGTCATGGTTTGGGCTCGCATGGCTGCTTCTGGAACAGGCTCACTAATCTTTATTGATGATGGAACTCATGGATGGTAGCAGCAGAACGAATTGAGAAGGAACAACGAATCAGTGCAAAGAAAGAAGACGAAGAAGAAGAAGGATAAGAAGAAGGAGAAGGAGAAGAAGAAGAAGGAAAAGAAGAAGGAGAAGGAGAAGAAGAAGAAGGAAAAGAAGATGAATAAGAAGGAGAAGAAGGAGAAAGAGAAGAAGAAGGAAAAGAAGACGAATAAGAAGGAGAAGAAGAAGAAGAAGAAAAAGAAGAAGTAGGAGAAGAATAAGAAGGAGAAGAAGAAGAAGAAGAAAAAGAAGACGAATAAGAAGGAGATGAAGGAGAAAGAGAAGAAGAAGGAAAAGAAGAAGAAGAAAAAGAAGTAGGAGAAGAATAAGAAGGAGAAGACGAATAAGAAGGAGAAGAAGGAGAAAGAGAAGAAGAAGGAAAAGAGGACGAATAAGAAGGAGAAGAAGAAAAAGAAGAAGAAGAAGAAGTAGGAGAAGAATAAGAAGGAGAAGAAGAAGAAAAGGGAAACCAATATGCAACCAAATATTAAGTGGTATTTACTTTAAGACTGTCTGTTCCATTACTTTTGCTCACCTATAAATTGAGTAGTCTGATACAAAAGATTCTATGTTTTAAGTTGTTTAACACGTCTAGATGTAAACACCAGGAAATACAATCTGTAACCCTAAACTCTTGTCTCATCTCCATCTTTTCATCTCAAACCACAGTGTCTTTGGTGTACAGCGCAAACTAATGACCTGGCCTCGCCGTTCCAATACTTTCGCAGGGGACTGTATATATCAGTGCATATTAACTCTTGTGTAAAACCATGTTTAAACACACACACACACACACACACACACACACACACGTGAGATGCCATCATGAGAAGAATGCTTGTGGCGGTGTATAATAGAGAGATAGCTCTAATTTCAGACGCATTAATCACACTGCTGTCAGCAGACACACACATTATACACACACTAACATATCCATCATCATAAAACACTTATTCTTATCCCTACTGATGGGTCACACACACACACACACACACACATATGTATATATATATGTATGTATGTATGTATGTGTATGTATGCAATGAAGTGTAAATCCCAGAAGCTGATTGGCTGGCCGGGGGTCACGGCCGAAAGGACGGACGGTTTATTCTTAATCTCCACTGTGGAATAAAAATCTCACACCCTTTCCATCAACAAACCCACCCACTCATGTCATGTGTACACACGCACACACACACACACCCTTTCCAGGCTGAGGTTTAGGACTACTGGCAGATATTAGTCACTCGCTTGTGTGTGTGTGTGTGTGTGTGTGTGTGTGTGTGTTGGCTTTTTCCTAAAAAAAAACATAGTTTGTATTAAATGGCTGAGGTCCGAGACATACCACGCCGAGGTCAAAGAGCGAGAGCCAACCAAGGCGACTCAGACGGTGCTCCGTCTTTGGTGTGAAGTAGCACTTTAACACGTGGCAAAGACCAAACCACTGACACCACTATGAAAGGAAATTCCTCTCCACACCAGCAGGGGGCGGTAGTCTGTATTTGGCCAAAACCGTGGAAAAACAAAAGCTGATACTCATTTACTAAATACTATACAGTTATCATTTATTACCGAACGGTCATGTGACCACCTTCAAGCAGTCCCTCCTGGATTTTGCGATGTTGCGTTCATAGAAATGAACGCACAATCAAGGAAACTGAGGAGCTTGCAATTTTTGAAAATTACCGCAGATTTTCCACAGATTCGGGCTGAGACGCGTCATGTGACATCATCACAACGTGACAAAATCACGCATTTTTGGCCGCAACAACCACAAAAAAAACTGCGCGGAATCCTGTACGGACTGGACTGCCTTCAAGGCTCCTTACACTAGAAATTTGCATATTGCACATGATTGGTGCAGAGCAGCTTATTTAATGACATCACAATATTATCTCTAAAGCCTCTTTCCTTTCTGATTCGTCCAGAAATCTGCCGTTTTACCCACAACAGCGAGTTAACACACCTGGCACCTAGCGCACGGGCTTTCGTTTCTATGGGGTGTTCAGGGACGCTTGCCTCATCGTCGTGGCAACGGTTCGTGCCCAGGTCAGATTACTTCAGCATTTATTGGAAAATCATACCGCGCTGCTCAGACGTTCCACAACCATGAACGTGTTTAGTTAGTGAAAACGAACGCCGAGCAACAACAACACACGCCGACAGGGTTCGTTAATAAATTTGAATTTGTAATCAGTGGCAAATCACTGTGGTGTTAGAGGAATACAGTACTTCATGACGTGCGGTTATACGAAATGAATCAGTATTATTCCGTTTCGGATAGAGTCGCATCACAAGTGATCACCCTGGCGTTGATTACTTTATTATAGTTGATTACATATGCACTTCTGAAATCAATGTTATTCCATGTTATGCTGTCCGTACAGCATTTCAGGGAGTTTTTTTGTGATCGTTGCGACCAAAACGCTCGACTTTCCTGCGGCTTTTTAAAAAGGTTTGCGATGCAACTTGCAGAGTTTGTTGTTCCGTTTTAGCAGAAAACTACTCGAGTTGGTGAAATTGCAATCGCAGTCGCACAAAATTGTTCTGCACAGAAAGAAAATTTTGCAAGCTATTAAACATGAACCATAAATATTCAGTATTTAAATGATTTTTTTTTTTTTTTTTTACATGTTTATTCACTAGATTAGATACACGTTTAAGTGTACGTTTGATTTTCTGTATATTACTGTAAAAATTATTCTAACAATGTCATTTAAACATATTTTGCGATATTCTTTGACTAGATACAGTATACAGGTGACTATAGATAATGCCAATATGAAACATTTAGTGGATAATTTGTCGCCCTCTGTTGGCTGCGAAGTGAAATATCAGTTAAGAGCAGAACTTTACACCTCTGCTGTCCCCTGCCGCTCATATCAGACTGTGCACATATATATATATATACATACACGCGCGCACACGCACTATATAAACACTGTAAAGAGACTGATTAAATAATTAACTTGAATTGTTAAAAACATTAATGCATTCTTGTTTACTAAAATAGTAAGTTAGTGACATAATAACATAATATTATGCTTATAGTTATAATTAGTCAAATATATTATGTTATATATTCTATATATCTTAAGACCAAAGTTTTCTTATCTCTTACTGCAAATCCAACCTACTTTAGGACTGCTTTGCTGTAGTTTCCAGCGATTGGGCTCAAACAAAATATTGAAAGTGCATAAACATTTACGTTGACATTATTCTATGATGTTTGCAATAAAATTATATTTTGTAAAAATCGGTGGAACATAAAGCAAGCTACAGAGGAATTTATGAGGGTAAACATACTACCCTCCAAAAACTTGTATAGGCTTACCGTTTAATCGAACCCCGTCCAATATGGCGGATATGTTAACGTAGGTCAAACGGAGGCTAACTGCGCATGCTCCTTATGCTAGTCTCGTCCAGGAAACGCACTAGATGAGAAATACCGCGAGACTTGAGTTTGAAAACTGGCGGTTGAATGATTACTGGACCTTTTTCAGAAGAGGAGAAGTAGCGTAAAAAGTACGTCCTATTTTTTTTTATTTTTTTTTGATGATTCTGATATGTAAAATATTGTTGTTGTTTTCTTACATTGTCAGGTAAACGTAAATGATTATTTCCCACAGTGTTTATGTAACATTATGATGGGAAATCTGGTCATTTTTGGCATTGTTTCCCCCCCCCACGTCGCTGGTTTAAACCTACGTTAGCTATGTGGCTAACTGTGCTTTTGTTGACGTTAACAATGCAGTCTCGCGCTTCGTGCTGTCGTTTAAACTCAAACAGTTTAAACTTTTAATTAACAACCGAAGTCACTTTTAACAATTAAAGTTAGTTTAATGGTTGTGTGGTTGGTTATAGATAGCTCGCTACTAAAATAGTGACGTGCAAAACGATTATTTACTGCGAATCGACTCAGTAAAATGAATCGATTCCTTTTCGCACAGATTCTTTTCACAGGCTATAATGGCCAAAATCATCACTAGAACTTTGTATTATTTCTGAACAGCGTGTGTAGAGATCATTAGAAAATGAAGATGGTAATATTATATATTTATTTGTACATTAATGTATGGTTTAGCATATCTAAATACGTTAATTGGTGATATAGTTGTTATAAAAAGTATATAAAAAGAACTTTTCCCCATTGATAGAAATGAACATTTGATGGGACTTGGAAAGATCGCTGTATACAGCGTTCCAGGAGATCACCTGATCTTTCCAAGTCCCATCAAATGTTCATTTCTATCAATGGGGAAAAGTTCCTTTTATATATATTTTTAATAATATATATTTTAAAAAGGCTGTTCAGCCTTTAGGTTCATTTTCTGTTTTGAGGTCTCCAGTGGTTTGTAAAAGTTAACGATGAACATTATGAATATTTTGAGTGATTTTGTGTTATAAGTTATGAGTTATAAGTGATTTTGTGTGTTTTTTAGGAGCATCGAGATGACCGCCAATTCTAAACTGGAGATCCGTGAAACTTTCCAGCACGCTCAGAAAGCGCTCAACAACAAGGCCAAGCTGGTGGCCAGTCTGAAGAAGATGTATGTTAAGGTAAAGCGAGTTATATTTCTAAACATCCCCATGATTTGGTGAAGCTTGGCAGTGTGAGCTGTTTTGTATATATTGGCATAGCTTCATGTCTGAAGTTCACTGTGTGTGTGTGTGTGTGTGTAGTTACAGGATAAGGCAGAGTTCCACGAGGAGTTTCTGCGCTGCCTAAAATTCGCGCTGATCGTGTACACCCGAGAGCCGGCGGTGGAAAGCGTCATCGACTTTGTGGTGAAGTTTGCCGCCAGCTTCGAGACGCCTGTCAGCGAGGAGGAAGAGGAAGAGGAAGAAGAGGAGGAGGATACATTTCTGAACTTCCTGTTCAACTTTCTGTTAGAGGTAATCTACAGCGGAGCGTAAAGCAGTAATTCTGAACGTGATCCGAACTCTGATATGAATATTGTGAACCGTAATGAATACGTTTTGACCTCTTTTTTTTAATTATTTTGACGTGTCGCAGTGTCATGGTGTGAGCAGCCACGCGGTGCGGTTCCGGGTGTGTCAGCTGGTGAACAAGCTGCTGGGCAGCCTGAGCGAGGATGCGCAGATCGACGACGGGCTCTGCGATCAGATCCACGAGGCCATGCTGGTCCGCATCACCGATAAATACCCCAACGTCAGGATACAGGCCGTGCTCGCCATGGCTCGCCTGCAGGACCCAGAGAACCCTGAGTGTCCTACAGTCAAAGGTACACACACCCTTACAGCATCCACTCAACCAT
>JANDJT010000201.1:134875-145760 GCA_024331685.1 Stegophilus panzeri | reverse complement strand
TACTTAGTTGAAATGTTCTGTCTGTTAGCGATGCATCTTCTATTTAATTAACCTGAAATTGTGTAAGGAAGGGCGGAGCTGCTCATAATTTGAGTGTGTGTGTGTGTGTTTAAAGCCTACATGTTGCTTTTGGAGAACGACTCAAACCCTGAGGTGAGGAGAGCCGTCCTGTCCTGCATCGCACCCTCCGCCCTCACACTCCCCAAAATCTACAGACGTACTCGAGATGTTAAAGAGAAAGTCCGCAAACTGGCCTATATGGTATACACACACACACACACACACACACACACACACACAATTTCAACACGGTATTTGCGAATCATTCATTTTAAAAAGTAGGTCGTATTACACAGTGAGTCAGGAGACTGGATTAGATTATTGTGTGTGTGTGTGTGTTTTTTTTTTTTTTTTTTTTCTTTCAGGTGCTTGCTGAGAAAGTGCATATCCGAGCTTTGACCATCGCTCAGAGAGTCAGCCTGCTGCAGCAAGGACTGAACGACTCTGCAGGTTAGTTGTGTGTGTGTGTGTGTGTGTGTGTGTGTGTGTGCGCGCGCGCACGTGCGCATCAGTAGGGTTCGAGAATATAATCTCGAGGATGAGACATGTCAGTGTAGCAATAAGTGTTAATTGTGTGTGTTTGTGTGTACAGCCTCAGTGAAGGAGGTAGTGACGCAGACACTCCTTCCCTCCTGGCTCCGCCTCCTCCAGGGAGACGTGCTGCAGTTACTACACAGACTGGACGTCGAGAACTGCGCAGACACCGCAGTGTCTGCCCTGCACGCCCACTTCTCTATGGCAACGACCCCCGATGACCTTCTGAACGCGGCTAAACTGGACGACAGGTGAGGAGGAAAACATTATGCAAATGTTTTCACATAACGTTTAATGTTTGACACTGCATTAAGTGTGTGTGTGTGTGTGTGTGTGTAGAAAGTTGATCCCATTAGAAGCCCTGACGTGCGAGAACGTGCTGTACTGGCGTGCACTGTGCGAGTTTGTAAAGAGTAAAGGAGACGAGGGGGAGGAGCTTCTGGACAAACTCTTACCCGAACCTGCTCTGTTCGCCGAGTACCTGTACAGGTAAACACACACGGCGCCATACATCTGCCCGGTTTTCAGGTTTCCTGTTCAAACGCAGGCGATAAAGGACTCTGACTACAAGTGTGCCATAAGAATATTTGTGCACACACACACACTGTAAAACTGCACCATTATATGTAACTGTTCTTTGCGTGTAGTTATATGAAGACCCTTCCAGCCATGTGTGAAGATGACCGAGCTGATCTGGCTCAGCTGGAGTCTGTGATGATGAAGGAGTTCATCACGCAGCAGCTCATCCAGCTAGTGGACTGCTTGGACACTGCAGAGGAGGGAGGAAGGTAATACACATGCTGTACGCACGAGGCCACAAGATGATTACTTCCCATCCTATCGTATAGAATTGCAGACTACTAAGGAAAATTGATTGAAGATTGCACAAGTCATTATCTTCTGATAAAGATTTAAAGCACACCTGTTCTGGTTTTTCAAATATTACCTTTCACGTAGCGTGTTATAGAGCAGGTTGTGTATGTAAAAACATCTGCAAAGGTAAAAAAAAATCAAAGCGCATGACAAACGGGGTTATTGACTCCCAAAAGTAGGAACCGGTTCTGAACGGCTGAAACTAGTTATTAATTCCAGACTTACTTCCTGTACAAACCTATGTAATTTGGTAACAAAAAAACACCCCGCATCTGGTCTTCATCGGTTTCTCACGAACAGACAGAGCTGAAACCAGATACGGTAGTGGGTGTTTCCTTTTCGACACACGCTGACAGAAGTAGACCAATCACAACAGACTGGGACATCTGACCAATCAGAGCAGAGTATGCTCTCTGAAAGGAGGAGTTTAAAATGAATCTTTAGAACGGATCATTGAACGAGTCGTTTCTGTTTCTGACACTGGGGGGGGGGAGGTAATGCTGCAATTTAAATTATGAGCACGTTAAAGATGCACGTAGATTTACTGTATGAGAGCTTTAAAATAAAGTTAGGCACGTTTCAAAACTATAATAGGTGCACTTTAAGGGGAAAACTAATACTACATGAATTAGCAAGGTCAATTTTGACTTCAGGCATAGGACAGGACAATGAAGTCAGTGTTTTGAGTATCTAAAACACTTCCCTGTACCCGATTTATTGATTTCAGAAAGCGTGTGCTCGCAGTCCTGAAGGAGATGCTGGTGCTGTCAAACACGCCCCTCTCTCTGATCAGTCAGCTGGTGCAGAGACTCCTGGGGATTATCCACGACGATCAGCAGCGCATCGCAACGGTGCGTGATTTACGCCGAATAAATCCTTACGCCGTGCCGTTGCTCTTCTGATTCTTTCAAGCTGAATAAACGTGTTTTGTGCGTGACGAACAGGTAGCCGAGATCATCTCCGACGTGAGGGAGCCGATCGTGGCCGACACGCAAACCGAGGACGAGAACGAGAAACGCAAAAGACAAGTCCGAGTGAGTCTTCACGTAGATGCGCTCCACTCTAGAGTATACGTTTGATCCACACAAATAAGCGGCTCGAAACGCCATTGGTCTGTCTGTCTGTAGTTGGCCGAGGTGAAGGTGTGTCTAATGGAGTGTAAGGAGCAGCTGGAAGAGTGCATCAGTGCTCAGGATTTCAGCCGCGCTGCCGAGCTGAAGAACTCCATCACCGAGCTAGAGGAGCTGAAGGACCAGTTAGCACAGGAGAACACACACACCGAACCTGCTAAAGAGCAGCACGCAGAGAAGGTACACACACACAAACACACAATTATTAGCAGTGTCATGATAATATTGTACACTGTTAATTGGGCAATTATCATGGGGTTAAATTTGGAATCACTTCAGCAAGTTTAGCGTCGTGCCAATTAATTTTCAGTATTAATTAAATTCTCACCC
The DNA here is from genome assembly GCA_024331685.1 of Stegophilus panzeri. Taxonomy (NCBI): domain Eukaryota; kingdom Metazoa; phylum Chordata; class Actinopteri; order Siluriformes; family Trichomycteridae; genus Stegophilus; species Stegophilus panzeri. The sequence continues at coordinate 142,833 of JANDJT010000201.1, read as the reverse complement.
AGTGTGTGTGTGTGTTTGGTCAGTTCTTGGTTTCAGGTCTAGAACTCTCCAATATTTCATCTCTAAGCTTTATCAAGGTAAACCGAATGTAGATCCAACTGATCCAATCCTGCGTTAAGTCCGCTTCATTTTTTAAAATTTGCACCATATGCCCAAGAGTGTTTGGACACCTGGCCATCACACCCATATGTTGACCTTCTACAAAGGCTGGAGTGGAAGAACCCTAACTGGAACTGCACTACTACACAATCTAGTGGAAAACCTTCCCAGAAAAGTGGAGGTTATTATAAATAAAACATTTTTTTAAAAAGGGGTGAAGTCTAAATCTGGAATGGGATGTTCTTGAAAGCACATATGGGAGTGATGGTCAGGTGTAAATATGAGCAATATTTAAAGCATCTTCCTAGCTAATCCACTAAGCTGCTTCCTGGCTGAAAATGATTTCTAAACAGTGATGAATCTTCATCTCTGAAGCCTCTAAAGATTTTCATCCCTAACTGATGGATATTTCCCCGGCAGAGCAAATCGACAAATAAATCCCCAGTTAGATCTGTCTGGAAACTAATCCTTACGCTGGAGCTGACTGCTTGTGAATGAAAGCTTTGGCGCTAGCCAGCTACGTTAATCATCTGGCTATTTTGCTACTAAGAATTGTGTGTGTGTGTGTGTGTGTCTGTGTAGAATGACCCAGAGACGTTGCTGAAGTGTCTGATGATGTGTGCCGAAGCCCTGAAACAGATGAGCATCAACCGAGGAATCTGTCCGACCATCAACGGTCTCCTAGAGTCGCTGGTACACACACTCGCACTCACTGTAAAGCAGACACACACAGGTGTCTTTTAGTGTGTAATGAGAGTTGTATGTGTGCTGTAGGTGTTGCCGTGTGTGTCAAACTCCAACACCGCAGTGAGGAACATGGCTGTAGTGTGTTTAGGCACTGCAGCGCTCCACAGCAAAGACCTCGCCAAGACACACCTGGTGCTCCTGCTGCAGGTAACACACACACACGGGTGTGCTCCTTCACACTTTTGAAAATCTGAAAGCCAAATCTATTTGCTCTGTACGAGTCTCCGGTCATATGTGTGTGTATAGATCACCCAGCTAGACGAGCCTAAGATCAGGATCAGCGCTCTGAGAGCTGTGATCGATCAGCTGCTCTTGAACGGCCTGGACATCCTGCGTGATAGCCCCGCCTCCCAGCAAACGCAAACCTCTGATTGGCCGGATGCCAGTGACGGACAAGCGGACCATCCGGTCGAAGAGAACGATAATCCTATACAGAGTATTCTGAAGCTGCTGGCTGAGTTCTTGGACAGTGAGGTGTGTTCGTGTTTACTCTCTCGCACGTCTTATCACCGTCTGGTCTGAATAAAGGTTTCTCACGTTAACCGTAACGTACCGCCCTCAAACGGTGTAGCATGGTTAGCGAGGTAGCTAGCAAAGGTGTCACGCTAGTGCTGCATCCGCGAGTGTCATTTAATATAGGTTGTGCTTACAGATCTGCGAGCTGCGCACAGAGACAGTGGAGTGTGTGTGTAAGCTGCTGTATTGCGGCAGGATGGTGAGCGTGAAGCTGCTCACTCGCCTCATTCTGCTCTGGTACAACCCGCTGACCGAAGAGGACCAGAGACTGAGACACTGCATCGGAGTGTTCCTGCAGCTCTACACACACTCACACAGGTACGCAGGATTCGTTTCAGTCTGTGGCTACGGTGTATCGTGTCTGCGGCGACGGAACAGAAATAACCTGGACCACAAACATCCAACCAATCAGGATAATCCTGCTGGTTTGTTTTGAATTTTGAGCAAACTTCACGTGCACACTTCGTCCCTCAGGACTCATCAGGAGTGCGTAGAGGAGAGCTTCGTTCCCACCATGCGGACGTTATTCTACGCCCCGGCCACATCTCCGCTCTCCGAGATCGACACCAACAACGTCGCCGAGCTCTTCGTAGAGCTGACGCGCTCCCATGCTCCGACTCCGGTACGTACGGCACTAACATCACGAGTCATACGGCGAGTTGTGTTACGGGAGGGTGGCTTTGTCACGGCGTGTTCTCTTCTCTCTGTGGGTTTCAGGGAGCGAGCGTGCACAATTCTTTGGCCGTGCGAGTATGTAACGAGATTCTGCGAGACACTTCCGCTCCCGAGGTGCGCCTGTACTGCAAAACCCTCGGCACTTTGGAGATCGGCGCCGATCCGGGACCCGCTAATGGCGAACTGCAGCAGCTCCTCGCCTCCATCCTGCAGGTAACACTCACTCTACACACAAGTGTAGTAAAGTGTAGAGGACAACAGCATACACACATCACTGCAGAATCTTCATTCCCACATACCACAAGCTTTCCTGAGTAATTTTACCACTTATTGTGGATTAATATTGATTTCAAGACACGACTCGATACTTTTTTATTTATTTATTTATTATTATTATTTTTTTTTTACATCCGTCACAAAACCCCACGACATTCCCTCTAGAGATCGATCAATAATCGGTTTTACCGAGTTATTTTTCCTGATATTTAAGCATTTTTCCATAATCGGTTATCGGTTTTGTAATATTGGATCTACCGAAAAATGGCGCCATCTTGTGGTCGTTTTGAAAATTGCATGCAGGAGCACTATAACAGCCATTAATGTACAAATTAGACGCGTTACATAAACGCTTGATATGTAGTTTAAGCAGCTTGGTGCTAAGAAATTCGAGACACGGCGTCACGTAATCTGTTTACCTGATCTTAGCTTTTATTTAAAGAAAAGGGTAAAAAAAAAACAACAACAACATTTAGTAACAGTGCACTTTATTTTTTGTACTCTTTCAGACCCTGTATTTACTGGTGTATAAATAAGTTTTGTTTTGTATGAAAGAAGGAAGTGAAATTGACAAAATTGTTATAAATAAAACGGTTCAGTGGTGGTGTTCTCATTGTGTCAAAAACAGAAGTAAAACAATAAATAAATCAAACGTCGGTTCTGCATATCGGTTATCGGGTGCAAATATTGGTGTCGGTTATATATATAAAAAAAAAAAAAAATCAATATCGGTCGATCTCTCTCCCTCTCATTCGCTTCTGAACATGCCGGTGAAGATTGAGGGTGTGGCAATACGGCAAAAAAATGTCCAGAATACATACCTGGAGGACTGCATTGCCTCTAACTATCCTTTAAGAGCCATTTTGCTCACTAAGCATTTAAAATGCAATATTACGCATATAATTATAGCTCTAGTAGAAGCAGGCTAGCCTTGTAATCTGCACATTTAAAGTAAAAGTGTGTTGCTGTGGGGAAAAATAACCCCCCAAAAAAACTGTATGAAAACAAAATGAAAAAGCCTAAACACGAATGAAAGCCTTTTGCAGGCTGGCTGTCTTTGAAGGCTTTAGATGTATATTGGTACATACATTGAGGCACTGTTTGTTGCCATAGAAACAACTTATTTCCGAGTCCAAAAATGGCTTTTTGTGTGGGTTTTCTGGGGCGTCTCATAAATACTGTAATTTCTACATGATGTAAACACACTGGTATTTAGGTGGATGTACATACATTCCACTACACACACACATTCTTTCACATGCACAGGATGAATATGTATGAATATGTACAGTACGTATGGGATAATGTGCGACTTTTCCCTGCTTCCATAGAAACCTTTGATCATGTGTTTGTACTTATGTTTCTGTGTGTGTGTGTGTGTGTGTGTGTGTGTGTGTGTGTGTGTAGGAGGTAAAGGATAAGCACTGCGTGAAAGCCTTGGAGAAAGTGCTCGCTCGTCTTAAAGGAGAGCAGTGTGTTCGAGTTGCACACACTCAGGACGTGGCGCTGAACGCTGTGGAAGGAAATGCCAGCGGTACAACACACACACACACACACACTCTTATACATACCACTGTGTGATACGTTGTTGTACACTTCAGACTGTTTACTTGATCGTGTCACGAACACACTTTGACATCCACCACACCAACCCAACCTTTATACCTCTCTTTCGATTTTATAATTCAAATATCCTTCAAACTTTTCTTCTGTGAGAGTTTATCATCACCACATCGACCCTTCGACTTATTTTTTTTTTTTTTGCGCTTTTTTTCGTCGTAACAGAACTGGTGGATGGAGATGACTGCAAGCCTAAACGACCCAGAAGAGGTGCACTAGTAAACGTATTTCTCATTTCTTTCTTTCTTTCTTGTGAAATGCTCCTCGCGTGCGTTACGTTACGTATCTTGATGTGCTGTGCAGGTCAGAAGAAAGCCACGACGGCCCAGAGTGTTAAAAAACAGTCTAAAGTGAAGGAGTCTTCTGATGAGAGGTGGTATTAATCTCCTCACACACACACAGACATATATATATCAGCTCACATATACATTTATCCACACATATACTCTGGTAGCTAACTGTATATTCGTGTGTGTGTGTGTGTGTGTGTGTAGCGACGAGGAGAATGTTCCAGAAGCCACAGAGGCTCCATCGACACGTCCAAGTCGGCGTGCTAAAGCGGCAGCTCTGGATAAAACCAGGCAGGACCTGACGGCGCTGATGAATCACGAAGCCAGTGCGTAGGTCAGGGTTAGTCTAAACATCTCCAAACACACCCAATCTCAACGTGTCTGTGTGTGTTAGGCTTAGGAGACGATGAAGTTGAACCACCGAGGTGTTCAGTCTACACTCTTCAGCGCGCGCGCATGTGTGTGTGTGTGTGTGTGTATGCATATATATGTATGTATGTGTTTCATGAGTGATATTACCTCCATATAAGGTGTTATCGCTCATGAATATTCATCACTTATTATGACATTGATACGAGTCTGCTAATGAGGCTTACTTGCTGTGTGCGGTTTTTTATATATATATATATATATATATATATTTTCCCCAACCTGCACTGCTGTACAATGTTCACTCCTCTCTATTATTAATCATCCATGCAGTCTCCTCTGTTCTCCGTGTTAGAGTTTTGACCTTTACAGAGGGAGAGAAAGAGGAAGAGAGAGAGAGAGAGCGCACCGTTGAATTGCTCGTTATAACATCAGCAAAACTCGCTCGACTTGCAAACCCGAGAAAATTATTCTTTTATAACGTTTTATTTCTCAAGTGTTTAATTTTTAAACCCCAATAAATAATTTTGTCACTCCCTGCATTGTTTTTTTGTTTTGTTTTTTAATGGAAAAAAAAAACCCAACAACCCAGACTTTTTTTCTTTTTTTTTTCCTTTTCCCTTCTTTTAAAGGAAGCACCTTTATTGGTCTAGTGACAGGACATTCTGTTACATGTTCAAATCACATTAGAAAAGATAAAGTGTATATTTATATCTCTGTACAGTGTTTAGCACCTTGTGGATACTTACTTTGAACTCTCTCTTAACCAACATTCCCCCTCAAAAAAAAAAAACCTCCCCAAAACAACAACACAAAAACGACAAACTGCAAAATGATTCATTTTACGAGAACACCGACACGACCGTTACAGCTACGCAAAAAGGAGATCAAACCCCTGGTTTAATTAACGCTTACAGTTTGATGTAAAAAAACAAAACAAAAAAAAAAACCCGTCTAATCACGGAAACACATTCAGACGTTTTTTAAGAAGTTTAACACACGCTAGTGCACTAAGAGGATGGATGGGGTGAGATATACTAGTGCAGTTCACTTCATCAAGATCAAAACAAAGGGATGCCTTCGTTTTAAATAACGAGCTCGGATACGGATTTACACGGTAAGTTGTTAAATATATAAGCGAGAAACGTTGAGACAAGAATTTTCCCTTGTACGTAGAAACGATTGTGGTGTCAGTGGTGTAGTTACGAGGGTCTGATGAACGTAGTCGTGGCATCGCTTTCTCACATCTGCCTCGTGCTCACGCTTTATTCTTAGAACGTAAAGGTTAAAACACGGACAAAATATTCAACGTTTATTAACGTTCTCTCGCTGTGGGGAAATTCTTGTCTTGTGGAAATAACCGACGATACAGAGGAGTCGTGAAACCTTGGTGTAGAACTTTAAACGCGAACGCATGAACGGATGGTTATAATGCTGAAAGAACTGAGAACTTGAATACATAAAAAAAAAAAAAAAAAAAAAAAAAAATTTTCAATATGGGATGGAATGGTTGGACCAAATGTTAGTCGCTCATGTCGTGATTTAGGCCGGAATTATGGGACGTCGGATTCGTTTTGAAAAACGAAGCGTTCCCTATGGGCTTTTGTACGCTCAAACATTGAGTTTGTTTAAAATTTATCTCGGGTCCTCAAACATGCTGCCTGCCTTAATGAAACGCAGAAGCGCCGATAGACTGTGTTAAATATCGTGATGTGTTGCAAAGCCGACAAGCAAAGCATTAACGTTTGGAGCTATTTTAAACCACTGTGGCAGTGTATTTCTGTTTGTGTGTGTGTGTGTGTGTTTTTATATAAAATAATAAAGAAGGTAGCATTTAGCTACTTTAGTGCAACACAACATGCACATCTTAATGCTTTAAGAAGCGAAGAGATTACTGGTAGATTTTCTAATCAGTTCTCCAGAATCCAATGTTACTCACAATAAAATATATAATTAGTCCTATACCGATAATCATTTACACGATATATCACGATATAAGTGGTGTAAAACACCACTTCGTTGGTCTTAAGGTGACGATGCATCAGCTGCATCAATTTTGTAAACAGATTTTTTTTTAAAAAATAATAAAATATATGATTATTTATTGCGAACATTCTACAATTATGTTAAGGCTTCTCGAATCAAATCTGAACTTATTAGTGTTAATATAAAGAATCTAATTAAATCGGGACTATACTGAAGATCTTATGTTGCACTGAATCATTTCCCTGAGAATCAGAATCGAATCATTTTCAGCTCAGAGATTCATAATATTCACACTGATTTTCACGATCCTCCCTCCGCATCTCACTCTCTAGGTGGGCAGCATGTTTGGGGAGTTTCTCCTTTTCGGAAGGCAGCACATGATGGCGGCACTTATTATTTTTGAATGAGTGTGTTTTGTCGAAGATTAAAGCCTGAAGGACACGGATCTGGAGAATAACGCTTACAATGTAATTTTATAGATTAAATTAAAGGTAAGTGCGATATGAAAATGTAACTATTGTTTCGTTCTGAACAACAGGTTGATTAATGCCGTTTTCTTTCTGAGATTGCAGTGTATCAGGTGTCAAATGAGAAACAGGATTATCAGTGTGTTAGATCGAACTCGTTTACATGCGTTTAGAGACGACATCGAGTGCACTCGCGCTTCTGAACAAACAATTTTAAAAAAAAAAAATTAAAAATACGATTCCAACACAGCATCTCTCAGATATAAAGAGAAAATGAAATAATGCGGTAAGATAGTGCAAGTTTCTTAAAGTTTGTTGCTACGTGATGCTTGCCGGGTTTTTGTGTGCATGTTGTAACAAGTCTTGTTTCCCCGGCTCATCGTTTTTAAAGGCACCGAGTGTGTGAGGAACAACGCTGCTATCGGGCCGGACCTGTGAGACAAGAGATGGCACAGATGTGTTACAGAGAAGGACACGCAGATCTAGGGTTTCACAGGAAGAGTCAGTAGGTTGATGCAGTGGTGTGACGGTGTAGAGTCAGTAGGTTGATGCGGTGGTGTGACGGTGTAGAGTCAGTGCAGTGCTGCGACGGTGTAGAGTCAGTAGGTTGATGCGCTGGTGTGACGGTGTAGAGTCAGTAGGTTGATGCGCTGGTGTGACAGTGTAGAGTCAGTAGGTTGATGCGCTGGTGTGACGGTGTAGAGTCAGTAGGTTGATGCGCTGGTGTGACGGTGTAGAGTCAGTAGGTTGATGCGCTGGTGTGACGGTGTAGAGTCAGTAGGTTGATGCGCTGGTGTGACGGTGTAGAGTCAGTAGGTTGATGCGCTGGTGTGACGGTGTAGAGTCAGTAGGTTGATGCGCTGGTGTGACGGTGTAGAGTCAGTAGGTTGATGCGCTGGTGTGACGGTGTAGA
>JANDJT010000201.1:105668-122016 GCA_024331685.1 Stegophilus panzeri | reverse complement strand
GTGTGTTACACTAAACTGAGAGTGTTACACTAAACTGAGTGTTACACTAAACTGAGTGTGTGTTACACTAAACTGAGAGTGTGTTACACTAAACTGAGAGTGTGTTACACTAAACTGAGAGTGTTACACTAAACTGAGTGTTACACTAAACTGAGTGTGTGTTACACTAAACTGAGTGTTACACTAAACTGAGAGTGTTACACTAAACTGTGTGTGTTAGACTAAACTGAGAGTGTTACACTAAACTGAGAGTGTTACACTAAACTGTGTGTGTGTTACACTAAACTGTGTGTGTTACACTAAACTGAGAGTGTTACACTAAACTGAGTGTGTTACACTAAACTGTGTGTGTTACACTAAACTGAGTGTGTGTTACATTAAAAGGTGTGTTACACTAAACTGTGTGTTACATTAAAAGGTGTGTTACACTAAACTGTGTGTTACACTAAACTGAGTGTGTTATACCAAACAGTGTTCCACTAAACTGGAAGTGTTAAACTGTGTGTTACATTAAAAGGTGTGTTACACTACCCAGAGTGTGTTTCACTAAACCAGTGCATGTTACACTGAGTGTGTTACACCAAAATGTGTTACCTTCCCCAAGTTTTTTTTTTCCTGAACAGCAGATGCAAACACTGTGTTAAAGAGCTTGTTTTGGGGAAATAAATAATTTACATAATTAAATACAATCTCTGAGCGATGAACACCTATCACTGTGCAGGTGTTAACGCTGTGTCAATAAGCATTAGCAGATTAGCTTCCCTAAAAATCAGACCTGAATGAATCCTTCAGTTCTAACTGAACAGTGCTTTGCAGTTTAAATAGAACAATTTATATCTTACAGATCTGCACAGTGAAACCCTGAATAAAGGCGTGTGCGCGTGTGTGTGTAAAGTGTAAGTAATGTGTATATTCAAGTTTACGTCATTAGAGTTCCTGACGGTTTAGCTTGTACGAGGCGTTTGTGTGTTTGTGTGTGTGTGAGTGAATGAGGTGGGTGTGTGTGTGTGTGCAGGCAGTAGTGAGGTTAATCGCAGTACTGAGGTTTAAAACCGTTTCGAGGCGTTCAGCGTTGTCCCTGAGGTTCCTGGTTCCGGTGGGCGGGGCTTCTTTTTGGGCGGAGTCTTCAGTGTCCCCATACGCTCCTTCACTTTGTACTCGAGCGTGCTGTGCGGAACGCCATACACACTCTGTGCCTTCGACACCGTCATCTTCCCACCCATCACCATGGCTATAGCCTCCTCCAGGATGTCATGGTCGTACTGGCGGTAGCGCCCGCGCTTCTTCCGCGGCTGTTTGTCGCGCCGGTCGCTCTCCTCCACACATTCGTCTGCACTCGCGCTCCCACCCACGCTCCTGGCGCACACGCACGGCGGGGGGACGTCCCCCTGCAGTGGACGGGACTCGAGGGTGGAGCTACAGTCGCTGTGTTTGGGGAGGAGGATCTTGACACGATCTGAGGTCTTGCTGTTGAGGTAAACGGCGTCAACAAGGCCGCTGAGGTCAGAGGGCGGAGTCGTTACGCCTGGACGCACCTGAGGGATGCGGAGAAGCGCAGAGCCCCCTGCCGGAGTGTTGCACGTGTCCCCGCGTTCTCTCAGCTCACACACCAGCCGGTGAAGCAGGGATGCTGCCGCCGCACTCTCCACTGACGGTTTACCGCGATCTGGCTGGTCGGACCGGGGCCGAGTCCAGGACGTTGCCGTTTTGGTCTCACCTGTGTGCAGAGCTGTGCGGGACGGTGTCACTCCGTTGTGGTTGGCGAGCACGAGAGGCGTGGCGCCGGAGTGTGTGTGATCCGCGTGGAGGCGTAGTGTGTTCTGAGGTATTCCGTATAGTATGGCAGCTTTGTGAAGGTCCAGCGCACCAGAGCGAACATCCTTCACGGCTTTAGAGAGCAAACCGTCAGCAAACTGAGTGCTGCGGCCCAGACGCTCGTCTCTGATTGGTCTCCTGGTGGGTGGGAGGACGAGAAACGCACGAGTGAGCTGACGAATGACAGGAAGCACTCAGGGTCCACTCCTTTACCGCCTTGTCTTTGGTAACATCACTCGCTTCTTATTTGTATGTTTAACACACAGCCTCACTTTTGGGGCGTACAATATGTGTCTGGACCTGTGTTCATGTGTGTGTGTATGTGTGTGTGTGTGTGTGGGTCTGTCTGTGTGTGAGTTTGGCTCCTGTTTATCTTTAGTCTGAAAATTGTAACGAGTAAACGGAAATAAAGCGATAACTTTGGGCGGTGCAGCCCTTTGAAGCCCTGACACACACACGTGACGTTACCGTCCAACAAGTGAGAAAAGAGTCAACCCTTCAGTGCAACACAACACTCTCCGCATTAACACACACCTGATTAACACACACTCAGTTTTAAGAGTTCAAAAATGTGCACAACATTTAAGACATAATCAGAGCACTAAGACACTCATGCCTACACACGCACAAACGCACACAGTCGAACATCATCTACTAGTGTTAACTGACTCACCCTGATAGTCTTTGTTGCGCGAGCGTGTTCAGAGACGGTGTGTTTTTCTTTGAGAGGTCGAGAACGCCATCTGCTAAGACAAGACAACATCATCATTAAGACACACTGGGTCTGATTTAATACTATCCCAAACAACAAGCACTAATTTGCACATGCAGTTGGATAAATCATGCACACAAATAGTGTATATGCTGTGGGTGACAAAGAATAACTGCATGAATCTTGTCACGCTTACATGATCGCGCATCCAGTATGACGGTAAATAAAGGTGGAGAGACATGCTGTTCAAACTACTCAAGATACAAAATAAAAGTGTGTTCTGTCCCAAACATAGACGGTTTTATTTTTACACGTCCGTTTAGTATGTGTGCATGTGTGTTGTTTACCTTGTTGCGCGCACGCTGTGTTGCGGCTGAGCGTCAGGTCCAGCGGTCCGTCTGGCTCGGTTTGCGTGATGGCATTCTGGTTTTCGACTGTTTGAATTTTATGCGCATATTCAACGGCGAACTGGCGAATCATCTTCCTCATCAACTCCTGCGCAGCCAACGGAATAATGGGGTCGCAGCTCTCAGGGAATTCTGGGAAATGTAGTACAGCATACCAATGAACAATTCTTGTAAAAAATGAAATATCACTCATGCTCTGTCATGCCCAACAGAAGCTGCCCAAGATCAAAAAAGTTAACGGGTGTTGCTCTTTTTTAACGGCATTGCGTTCAGGACTGTGAAAAACAAACCTGAAGATCTCACTCGATTAGTTTAAGACCTTGACAAATGCAATTCATTTACTTTTATGTTGTACTGGTGCGCCTGGCAGAACGTGGCTGGTACTGGAGGGGCTCCAATGTCTTTCATTTTAATTCGTTTTAATTTTCATGAGTCATTGACCAAAAGGCCAATGCATTCTGACTTACTTCAGCCAGCCTGGAACTTGAAAGGGAGGCACAGAGTCTAGGTAACCAAAGGTAAATAATGTAACCCAAGTAAGCATCTTGTGTATTTGTTTCCTCTGAGATGCCTGCTTCCTTGATCACGATGGTGTAACCATCCTATTCCTGGCTGTGACCCAGTGCTTATCCAAGAACTACCAATACTTGGGATGTGTGTCCTCTAAATCTAGCCTTGCCTATCAACCATGTGGTCCTGGCCTTAGCTTTTGATTTGGTGCCATAAGTCTGTTTATGGCGGTCACCATGCCTCCAATACTGTTACTGTTTCCTAGCCATGCCTGAATCTCTGCTCTGGCTCTTAGACCATTTGCTGTTCTGCTCTCTGCTCAGTTTTGGTCTCTTTGCCTTGAATCTGCTCCAGCTAGTTACTTTGTCTCAGTCTCTGTTCCTGTTCTTAGCTCTGCTTCTTTGGCAGCCTTGATGTCTTGATGCTATGTCGTCTCAGCTCCGGCTACGGATCCTTTTCCGGTGTTTTCCTTGTCTTTGATCCCTGTCAGGTTGGGCCCATGAGTTGTCCCCTAAATGTGATCCCCTGGCTCTTTTCCTACACATTAGGAATGTAGTGTCTTTCCAGCATACTTCACTAGTCCTTCTCCAGTGTTACACACAGGTTCTGGTCCTTCCAGAGTATCACTCACAGGCCCTGATCCCTCCCTGTTGTCACTCGTGGGCAACGGACCTTTGGCAGGTGTCACTCACAGGCCCTCTCCAGTACTATTTGCAGACAGTGAGGCTGGTCATTCCCCACAGTCCCTCACATACATACATACACACACTGCTCTTTTCCCAGGGTCACTTACAGGTCTTTGACCTTACCCAGGATCTCTAAAAAAAAAATAAAAAATGTGTATTTCAACAAGGTCAGTCGATGGTCCCTGGTCCTTCCCCAGGGTTACTGACAGGGCTTGAACCTTTCCCAGGGTCACTAGCAGGTCTTGAACCTTTCCCAGGGTCACTCAGAGGTCCTGGTTCTTCCCCATAATCACGCACAGAAATTGGTCCTTCCCCATGGTCAGTCACAGTTCCTGGTCATTATGCCAAGTCACTCACAAACATTGACCTGCCCACAGGGTTACTCACAGGTCCTGGTCCTTTCCCAGGGTCAATCACAGACCCTGCTCCTTCCACAAGGTCACTCGCAAATCCCAGTCTTTCTCCATCGTGAGCGCACAAATCCCAGGCCCTCCTCTGTGTCACTCACAGGTCCCGCTCCTTCCTAAGGGTCACTCACAGATTCCAGTCCTGTCCTACATCAGTGTCACTTTAGGGCCACTTGCAGGTACTGCTCCTTCCTCAGGGTCCTTCACAGACCAAGACATGTCACTCACAGGTCCTGGTTTCAGTTGGTGATCATTCCCCAGTGTCAGACACTGATAATGCCCTAGGTTTTGTGTAAATTTCTAAATGAATGGCAGTCTTGAAACCTAGAGAGGTCTTAAGCCCTTTCTATCTGTTTACAGCCCTGTCCCCTATTCCTGTCCACACCTTTTATCATTTGAACTCTGGATGTGACTCTGTCGAAGGTTCAGTAGGACACAGGCCTGTGCTGTGTCCTCTCATTGTATTTTTAAACATGTCAGGAGATTGCTATCACTAAGACATTAAGCCCTGTTTCAACAACAAGGTGCCAGTGCTGGTTTTGGAGGTCCTGCTTAATCTCGAACTGTTCCGTGCATTCTCGCTTTAGAAGAGGCGGTTCTTAGGCGACAAAATTGATTAGGCTACAACACTAAAGAAATTGCTAGTTTTGAGCCAAGAGTTTGTTACATCAAGGGCACTGAGATATTATTATTTCATTGCCATGACAATTCAAGTTATTTTTATGTCTGCTGTTAAAACTGTGAGTTGTCAAGAGTGAGAGCTGACAGTCACGATCAAGCTCAATTCCTATTGTGGACAGAAACGGCCACTAACAACTAGCTCTTATCTTGCACATGTTCTGTACCAAGTTCCCCACTGAGAAGTTTTGCATTGGTTATTAAAGTTAATCACGTTCACCCTGAGGTGTCCACCTTCCACTTTCACCAATCAACAACAGATGTTCAGATGGACGTTCGGCTTTATCGCTTGAGCGTTATGCATGTGCCGATAATCAGTTAGACGTTACACTGCAGCGTTCGGTATGTGCCTACATTATTCTTCAAATTAGTCATTCCCTCTGCAGCATGTGTAAGGGAGAGCGGGGTGAGTTGAGCTAGTTTTTTACTTGAGGTGTCTTTAAAGTGATGACAGTAGTAATGTCTCCAACTAAAATACGTACATAAATTTCAGGGTGTGTCGCATCCCTGGGAATAATCACTTTGGATATGAAATAAACTGTTTTCAAAATATGACTTTCTGAATTAAAAAGTGGTCTCTTGGCTCAACTTGCCCCCAATGAGAGGTAAATTGAGCCTAGGGAGAGGATAAGTTGAGCCACATGGGCGTAAACATTTTCATCTCATATGCTATATCAAAGCAAGACAAATTCATTACCAAATGACTTCTTAAGAGGTTTTATTTAAAGATAAAGTTCACAACTTTAAAGGCCAATATTTGATCAGCCTATACTGGTTACACAATTTCACTTGACCATGCAGCACATTTATAGAAGGGATTTATTTTTAATTGCACTATCCGGTGTCACCCAGATGAGGACGGGTTCCCTTTCGAGTCTGGTTCCTCTCAGAGTTTCTTCCTCGTATCGTCTCAGGGAGTATTTCCTCGCCACAGTCGCCTCTGTCTCGCTCATTAGGGGTAAATTCATACATTTAAAATCTATGTCCTGGATTATATTTCTGCTTAGGGACCGTGTCCGTTGTTAAAAGGGCTATACAAATAAAACTGAGTTGAATTATAAGGTTACATTGAGATTCATGTTGAAGCTATGACCTCTAAATAAATGCCCAATTTGGTACTTTTTAGAACCAATGATTACCAATTAGTCATTTTGTGGGCACTTCTCTAAGCTAATCACAAGGTGATGGTGGACATTTCCTGGGAAAATAATCATTAATATTCCCTATTTGTATTTATTTATTTATTTATTTATAAATGTACACTTGGACTAACCTGCTTTTCCCTTCCTGATCCAGCTTGCAGGGACATCATTGTCATTTCGTCGTGCCAACTCATACGCTAGTTCATGACATTTCATGGCACTTAGACCATGAAACACTCCAGCTAGATTTTTTATATGGCCTTTTTTTTTATTAAGTTCTGTCTCAATTTCTTCACCAAAGAGTCGACTGGCATGTCCAGTTCTACTTCTCCCTAGTTGTTTCAAATCCATGTATAGCTTTAGTCATCCTTGTTGATCTTCTAGTCCCATACCATGAGATGTATGGACCTCCCGTTCTGTACCTCTCCCACTGCTCTGTCCAACTCTACAAGACGAGTTGAAGCCCTGTCTGTCTTCCATTTATAAAAGCATTCCATGATGGTTTTTGGTCTAAAATTCAAAATGTCCCATCATTTCGGTGATAAAATGCAAGAATGCAATGTAGAATTACAGTTAAATAATACTTTAATAATAATCATAAGGCTCAACTTAACCCAGGCCTTTTGGCTCAAATTACCCCATTTTAACAAACTTGTATCATCCAGCAGTTTAGAGCTAACATCATGCTAACAGTATAGCCTCATAATATAACTTCCTAAAGCACTAACCCATGTGTGAGATTTTTTTTTCTCTCTCCCCGAAACCGGTCTATAATTGTTCAGACACAAGAATCATGACGCCTTGAAATGTGCTTACCACTTATTCCACGGTCCTTTCTCCATCACAGCGTGAGTAAAATGGATGACTCTTCAAAAATGTGTGGTCACGTGACCAATTCTGTTTAGGGTTGCCTAGGAAAAAAAAGGGGGGCTCAACTTCCCCCAAAGACTCAAATTACCACGCTCTCCACTACTTCGTGAGTGTCCATTGTGATGTATACAGCTCTCGCAGTGACCATATACCATAAAGCTAAAGCCTTAGGGGTGCATGTGTGTGTGAGACAGTATCTATTACCTTTCTTGTGTAAGACTGCATGCAGAAATTGGTCTGCTTGGCACTGGAGTATGTCTGAGGTGTTGATGCCCTGAGGGGGGGTTTCGGCATGGGGGGGCGAGTCAGGCAAGCGGTCCTGTTTCAAGAACAGAGATAGCATTCACTAAAATAAACAACGTTGCACTTAAAATAAGTTAACGCTAAGCATATCAGTGTAATTTTATTTATATATATATATATATATATATATATATATACACACACGAACGTACTGTGGAATATTCAAGGATGAGGTTTAAGTTATCTCCAAGGGTAGATCTTTATAGAATTAAAAGACAAAGAGACTTTTTACCGTGTTCAGAAAAGGTAGCGGTTACTGAATTAGTGCTAACGTTGACTTCACACTTACACTGATTTTTTCGAGCTGTAAGTTGCAGAAGGAGCAGCGCACATCTGTCGACCAATCAGCAGTCGCTTCAGGCTCACAATCTGAGAAGCAAACACACACCCACAGAGACACACTCACGGATGTTAAAAATAGCAAAGTCAGACTCTTCTCCCTAAGACAAGCTGCGAAAACACTGCTGCGTTTCGGTAACACGTTAGCGCCCTCATCAAGCTGCAGTAAACCTGTGCAGACAAAGAGGAGGAGGGTGTAACAGGAAGGAGATGATTGTTCAGCACTCAAAAACAAATGTCTGACCCATAACTTGTTAGTGGGGAAGAGCAGAACGGCCCCGGCTTTCACGTACAGACGGCAGAATTGGAGAAAAACATAACCTACCCATACCCATAAATACAAGTTATTTTAGGTCTACAGTCTCAGTTCTTCGTCTAACGAACTCGCCTCGCGTCGTTTTAACCCGCAGCCTTTTAAAGGCGCAGTCGGAACTGAACCGAAAGGAAGTAGACGAGGGCATTAAAAACCGACAAATCAGACTTCAAATTAGAGTACTTGTGTCTAACGTCTGTGTAATATGTCATATTAAACACGTAAAGAATAACTCACTGTCGAATATGCTGAGATCTTGCAACAGCCTCGACCCATAGATTCCTTCCAGTATACTCTCAAACCCTGAAACACAGACATATAAAGGATATAATAAAATAGAAAGGGAAATAAAAATGACAACCCCATCTAAATACCATCTGGGGGGGGGAGGAGTAGCACTAACGAGTAAGATACGCACGCCCTTTGTCAATTAGCTAGCTAAGTGTAACCATGGTAACAATTACGGCCAGGAATCAAATCCAGGGGGGAAAAAAGCATCCGCTACGACATCATTAAATGCGGAGTGTTCATCATTATCACGGTGTTACCGAGTCGTCAGTGTTTCCTGTGTGTTACATATGCGCTGAAGTACCTTTGTACTCAAAAGAAGGATTTTAAAGGGTTTTAACTAAACCATGATGGATGAATATATAGGTTACAGTTAAAACTGTTTTTCTTTTTTTTCCTCTTATTTTTAAATCTAAACCAGAAACATTCTCAGTACTTTCATAAAAATAAGAATGCATCCAAGCATCATTTCTTACAAAAAAAACCCCACAATTCTTTTATATGACTTTACATACTTTTACTAAATAAAATCTCTACGTTTATATCTCGACAATATACTAATGTCCCACAAAACATTTCCCCCCCGATTCAATACACATCTATTAATAATTTCAGGTTGCCATGTAAACCACTGTAAGCAAATCCATTGAAAAATAGCCTTTAAATTATTTTTTTTTCGACAGTCTGTGTGCTTTACAAGAGGCACGGCGGTCCACAGGCATAAAACAAAGTGTTAAATAGTTGAGAGTATTTTTAACACTAATTAACAAGTGACGCGCGGCAGCTGCGCAACACTAATCCCTGCATTTTTGAAGAGTGTAAATGCGTAGATATGTACTTAAACCCTATTTGGACGGGGTTAAATTTACACTGGGTAATTTCCTATTTTACAGGAGTTCCTCTGGAATGTTATTTCCGTCCGGATCGGCAACATCGATGTTTTTCTCCGTCCTTTCTGAGAATATTACAGGCTGAATAGGTAGCTCGTGCTGAATCGAGCAGACGCTTTCAGTTTTTAATTGTAGCGTCCGGTCTCGAACTGAACTAAACGATTTTTATTACTATAAAAAGGCAAAACTACGGTAGGGGCGGTACCGCGGTGGGCGAGTGATGTAATCGTGTGACACAGAGAACGCCGTCTATCGCCTAATTTTTACAATTGTTGCGGTAATCTTGGTTCGCCCCAAACTGAAATAACAGCATCCCCGCCTCTACTCCAGCGCCTTTTCGACCGCCATGTTGTGAAATAAGCGTGACCACATTACACAAACATCCACGTTTGTAGAAAACACAACCTGCTAGGAACTCGCTCCTCCTGTGGAAAAATTTTATCGCGAGAGTTTTATATCGCCGAGGAGACGTGTCGGAAAAATGTATTACAGACGTCCATCTGATTAACGAATCCGATCTGAACAGGGCTAAAGAAGGACTTACTAATGAATTTTCTCACAGATTATCTTTGTGTAATGATTTATAATTGAATGTTTGGGAGGTAAACACCTGTCATACTGTCTGTATAGTAAGCAACTAACTTTAAACGTGAAGCCGAATCGTGTATAAATCTATAAATCTACTTTATTAGACTGTAAACACTGGGGCTGGTACGATTTTCACGGCTAGACCCGGTGTCAGGACCGGACAGTTACCTCATCGCTGACGTTTTTACAAAATCTTTTCTTTAACTCGATCCTGACGGTCTAGTCTCTGCGCAGGTTCACGTATCCTCGTAGCTTGCTCGCAACTTTAACGTATACGACACTGCTGAGAAGAAATAAACCAAACAACTATTTATTTATTATATGTGCTAGTCTTGTTTTTTTTTTGGGCACACTTTTCCCCACATAATCATCTCTCTCTCTCTTTCTCTCATCAGCTCACAACAACAACGTGATAAACAACAACAAACGTAACAAGTTTTTTTTTTTTTTTGGACGGAAAAAGTCACGTTTTCAAAAATACCTTTCCGAGAAAGGGTTTGTTTCCTTTTGTTTTTGGTGGACATGCAAGGAAGTACAAAGTGCACATTTCGAACAAATATTTCGTAATAATAAACACATTTTCCTGTGAGTCACGGATTTAAATGGTCGAATAATATCGTGAAATCGTGATCCTAATTAAAAAAAAAAAAAGAGAGAGAGAGAGAGAGAGAGAGAGAGACTAATCGAAGATATTTTTAGACTTGGTTATCAAATTTCAAACCCTAAGACCCACAGAAAACACACAGATGATTTGCACTAAACAATGCATTAATATATTATAAGTAATATATTAATATTTTATATTCATGCGTGTAGGTTTTTCTAAATAAAGCTGATATAATATGACAACATTAACACAACATATGAATAACATAATAGTAATAATAATAACAACACGGAGTTTATTTAACGCAAAACTGCCTTTCAGATATAAACACACACGAGCACGGTGTGTAAAGTTTTAGATTAATGTAGCATTTATTATTATTATTTTTTTTATCAATAATTATATATTATTAAACCATAAATCGCCATTAAGGCAGTTAGCATTTAGCCCGCTGTAATAACGCTAGCATTACCGGCGAAGAAAGAAAAGAGCAATAAAAATGTATTCACAACCCTGTCACTCTGTTCATGACTACAAAAATATATTAAAACACAAAAACACCTCAAATTCAACACATCTAACGAACTCGTACTGCAATGTTTGTGTTAAAATCATTTAAATATTATTTCTTCAGGACGCGAATCAAAAAAGATCAGAAGCCAAGGGACAAAAGAAAATGGAGCCAGCACTGGACAGCTAATGCTAACTAATGCTAATCCTAACAATCTATGCTATCAGCTATGCTTAACAGAAAACTAATTAGCGGTTATGCTAGCTAGCTAACTAGCTAGCACAAAAAACACTGACCGAGCCACGGCCTTTATTTGTTGGCTAGCTCCATGTTAGCATTAGCTAGCGGTTGAGGCTGTAGACGCCTCTGTTGTTATTATAGCGTTATAATTTCTTAATAACAACACGTTTAAGCGTTATAGCTTTAGTATTAGAGGTCGCTTAACTCAAACTGGAGGTCTGTTGTGATGGGATTTAGTGTCATGTTATCGTTTAAGGTTACGGGTTAGCCGTTATTGTGATATTGGAAACTGCTAGCTAAGCAGATTAGCGTGTTAGCATGTTAGAGCGCGAGCTCATTAAGAGAGAGAGAGAGAGAGAGTGAGAGAGAGAGAGAGAGAGTGAGAGAGAGAGATTAAGCCGCCGCTGCTGTAATTCTCCCTCCGCCTCAACGCCGCTTCTCTCCCGTTTTTTTTCTTCTTTATTTTAAGACGCCTTTTTATATAAATTCCGTTCTTTTTAATTTATGTATATAACTATTTATTTATTTATGTTTTCCGCTTACCGACGCAGTGGATGAGTTTGTGCCGCCAGGAGTCGAGCTCGCGCCGGAACCCTTTCCGTTCCGCCGAACATCTCGCGCTGCAGCACCGCGTCGCCATTCCGCCCGTCCGCGCGCACCCGCTCCCCCTTCTACCGAGGCTGACGTCGCGCGACGTCACGCGCCTTCCCCGCGCCCCAAAGATTGACACGCGTCAACACCGCGGGAGGAGCGGAACAGAATCCGCGCAGTAAAAACAACACACACACACACACACACACACAAAAGAAACTCCATAACATCAAAAAAATGGAGGACGGTTCAATCCCCATTCTGATTGGTCAGAAACAGTGGTGATCTGTTAAGCAGTAAAAGCCCCCTGAGTGTAGTGCTGTTATAGGAAAGTAATCCAAGACTGGATGATGTGGTGATCTCGAAGTTGATTATTTTCCTCTAACTGCACATACTCAGGTGTTTTACTGTTCCTACAGCCTACCACGGTTGTTCCAATTTTCTCATTTATTGAAGAACAAAGCTTCATTTTCAGATTTAGATGACGTGGATGGACCACCATCGCGTTCAGGGTGAAGTTACCTGAACGTTTCTCCCCACAGAGATAAAAACATAACACACAGTGGGCAGAACACTTGAAACTAGTGAACCACTGCACACACCCAGACCATTAGGAACTATTCTTTTGATCTCTGGTGCCTTATCTCTATGGCAACCATATCAGAAGCAGTTAAAGTGGCCTCGTTGGGACTGCCGTGTGTGTGTGTGTGTGTGTGTGTGTTTGTGTGTGTGGGTGGGTGAATGGTTGGGGGAAGGGAAAGCAGTGGTGATATATATTCCAAGGTTACAGGGTTAACAATTAAAGCGAGAGTGAGACAGAAAGCATTTAAATTCTTCAGGTAGTTTTATTTATTCAGAAGGTTGCTGAATGTTAATTGGTGAACTTAAAGACATTGTGAAGATCCACACATCCTGACTTACACTCAGGGTTGGAACGTAGATTCCCCGAACCTTATCTGAGGTGTTT
Source organism: Stegophilus panzeri (assembly GCA_024331685.1). Lineage (NCBI taxonomy): Eukaryota > Metazoa > Chordata > Actinopteri > Siluriformes > Trichomycteridae > Stegophilus > Stegophilus panzeri. The sequence continues at coordinate 109,152 of JANDJT010000201.1, read as the reverse complement.
CTCATGATCCCTCCTGCCATCACTCGTCAGTACATTTCTTATTAGAGTTCATTAAGTTGCATCAGACTGTTCTTGAGGACCGCTCCGGACACAGGAACCGATCCCTGGTCCACCTCAAACGGCGGCCCGGATATGCGTGAAAATGTCACAAACCCAAGCCAAGCGTTGTGATTGTCTCTACTTGTACACACTGCTTCCTTCCTGTTTGAAGTTTTACAGTGGCAGTGTAAGGGGAGATGTGGGTGGGGTGCGGAAAGGAAAGAATGCTTGGTGGATACAGTATTGTGCACAGCATTGCCAAGGGAAAGTAGAATTTTTTTTTAAATAAATAAATTACATCTTTTTTCTTTTTTTTTTAAATCTATCTAGATCTACCCCTCAAGGCTGTCCTCTTAGTCCACTACCCTTTACATCGGTTCTGGAACCACTTGCTTAAAGGTGTATAATTAAAGGTGTATTTGCAGGGGAAAGAGATGTGCTGATGACATATTACTTAGTTAAAAGACCCTGCATACTCTTTATCAGGACTCCTTAATGTGATTGAATCACGTTCAGAATTTGCGTGGGGTTTTTTTTAGGCAGAAAACTCACGTACTCACGTTCGACGCATGTGAATCAAAGAGCGCTTCGGCTGAACGCGCGTTGTGATGATGTTACGTGATGTACCTCGGCCCAGATCTGCAGAAAATCTGCAGTATTTTTGAAAAATTGCACGATCCTCAGAATATCAGGAGCTTGCTTGATTTTGCGTTCATTTCTGCGATCGCAAAATCTTGGAGGAACCGGTTTATTATTAGTCTTAGATTACGCAAAGCATCCACCGTGCAAGTCCCTGTGTACGAGCTATTACTATTAAACAATACCGTATTAAAATAAACGCATTGATATGAACCTATCGTTCATGTTACAGCCGGAACTACTGTCCGATGCACTGTTGGTCTTCTGACCAATCAGATTTGAGAATTCAAAGGGCTGTGGTATAACTACATAAAATGCTCAAAAAGTCCATAGAAACTGTCAGATGACATCATAGGCTAATTTTCATATTCACTAAAACGTCACGATCGACTGCCTATAAAACGTGTTCTATGAGGAATATATTATTATATAAAGAACACGTCTTTGGCAATGGCAGCACAAACTATGCAAGCATTTACAAAATAGTCAAACCAACCATTTATGTATTTGCAAAAATGCTGATTTTTTTTTTCTATGAAAAGTTTTTAAATATCAATAAACATAACAGGGGCAGTAAAAAAAATAATCCAAACTAAATCAATATCTGTTGTGACCGATCTTTGTCTTTAAAACCAATTGTCTTTAGGTATCAATTTTCTTAGGTACACTCATAAAAAAGGGCCCTTAGGTGTTCACTAATAGGGAAACACGCTTTAACCCTATAAAGGCGTTAGATAAGACGGTCTCCCTACCGTGCCCCTGCCTGAGGCCGACGACAAGGCTTCCCACAACAGAGGCAGACGGTGAGGCCTCCCAAGTCTTGTTCACACCAGAGTCCAACAACAAGGCATCCCACAACCATCTCACGCCTAAGTCTGACTGTGTGGCCACCCAAGCCTTGTCCCCCCCCACGACCTCGACATGCCTGCCTCAGCCTCATGTCTGCTCCACGGCTCCTTAGGGAAACACCTACTATACGGACAATGCCTGTATTGGGACTTTGGGGGCTGTGGGGACATTTTGCCCAGAGGGCCAGGACCCCAGAGAAGGGAAGCTTTGGTAGGCGCTTCAAAAGAAGCGCCCTTAGGCGGGATCTGTCAGAGATTCCATCTAATTCGCAGCACGCTCAGCAGCCTGGAGCACGACAGCACGTTTACAGGTTATCAACGACTTTATGTTCACACGTGTTTTGTTTTGACATCATTAAACATGACATCTTAATATATTAATACATATCTTCATATTAATCATAAAGACTGTACGACTGTCGAGTTGTCAAGTCCCCCATCATCCTGTTAAACACACACTCTCCAACACTCAAAGGAAAAATAAATGTTCTGCCTGATCACTATGGTAACTGTATGAAATGCAGTGGTTTCAATTGGACACAAACATGTGTGTTTAAGGGAAGGGAAGATGATTGTAATTGTGATTTCTATTCCAAGGTTACAGCACCAAAGTGAGATTATAGAGCGCTGTAATTATTAAGTAGTTCATAAAAGGAATGCCCAATGCTATTTTCTTGGTTTTCAGATCATCGTAGCTTATACCAGTGCTTCTCAAACCTGTCCTGGAGGACCCAGAGCACTGCACATTTTGTATGTCTCCCTCATCTAACACACCTGATTCAACTTCTCAGCTCATTAGTACAGACTGGAAGACCTGGATTGGGCGTATTGGTTAAGGGAGGCATATACAATGTGCAGCGATGGAGGTTCTCCAGGACAGGTTTGAGAACCACTGACTTAAACTGATTTTTTACAAATTTATATATATATTAAAAATATGTAAATGTTGACTTTCATTACATTCTTAATTTTCTGGCTCAGTAGGATTGATTATTGTGTAAATTAGTGCCATTGTGTGGTATTTTGTGCCATTCCATCAAATTACTACCCTCCGTGCTGCTCACAAAAGAGTATACAGGTAGGTGGACTGACTTCTCTAAACTGACTGTTGGGTGAATAAGTGTGTGTTTGTATGTGTGTGGTATCCTGATGCCAACATATTTCTGTTTCAATTACACCTTTAAACTTTGGGAGGTGTGGCCTCAGGGGAAGGAAGCCGTTAGGAGATAAACAACTGTGCAGTTCATGGTGGAGTTTCCCCTGAGGAAAATTAACCATGGTTTTATCATGGTAATGGAACCACGGCTCCCATAGTGATTTGGTGTGGAAAATGTAATCAGCATGGGCCACCCGGAAAATGAGCTTAAGTACCTGCACAACTCGACCCTTTCCCCGTGCAGAAATACTGACTTATCTTTTGAACTAACTCACCAACTCTGAACCACTAACATTACAACATAAAACTAAACCAATATAAACACCAAATACAAACCACACAGACAAAACAACGCCACAAACAATATACAGTCAAGTGAAAAAATAAGTACATCCGAAAAGCAAATTGTTGGCTCTTTTTTCTGATCCTCTTTGCCTATTAATGAAGTTGATAGAGTCTATCAAATGACATGAAATAGTCAGTACACCCCTACATTTATCACACCTTCAAATCCATGAAATTAGAATCAGGTGTTCAGGATCGGGTGGCCGTGATTAGAACATGCTTAGGGAGTGCAGGTTGAACTTATCTTATTTATATCCCTCTCACATCTAGTGTCTGGTGTTCCCTTCATTATTGAGGTGTGTGGTGTCATCATGCCAAGATCTAAAGAGTTCTGTAAGGCCTTCAGAAAGAAAAAAAAAAAAAAAAAAGGTTGCGGACGCCTACGAGTCTGGCAAGGGATTTAAAAAGATCTCCAAATTATTTGAAATACATCATTCCACTGTAAGGAAAATCATCT
>JANDJT010000201.1:81139-91858 GCA_024331685.1 Stegophilus panzeri | reverse complement strand
ACAAATTCATACATACTACAAAACCAACGACTTACTATTGGTAGGACTCTAAGAATTTAGGTGACCAGCTGTTGTTCTTGGACTTGGTGGCAAATTTTCTCTTTTTGTCACTGAGATGAGGCCCAATAATATAAACCTCTACGAAGGGACGGAAGACACCCTGGGTCTGCCAGCGCAGGTCAATAGCTGAAACCACTGTCAATGAAATACATAAAAGTATTTAAAAAACTTATTTAGATGAGAACGAGAGTAATACTATCGACATAATTACAAGTTATAGAATGAATAAAATGTAGGAGGTGAAATGGTGCAGCAACAAAGATCCACTGTTCATATTTTAACATACTTATGGTAAATAACCTTGTGTTATACTGCAGGCCAGTCTGTAGTCCACATCTGTACATTTCAATGCACAAACACAAAGCCTTTAAACAGTTAAACGTTAAACAGCTGGATCGAATAGTGTCTGCAGTAATGTAAAATGTTGTCGATGGAAGGATTATTTTGTTTTAATAGATCAGAATAATATGATACCCTGAGAAGCACCACAATGCTTTGCCCTATGGTCAGAAACATTAGCGATAACTTAATAAAGGAACAAAGCTAAAGAAATTGGAGAATGACAAGAGGTCCACCTTTAATGTTGATTTTGTGTCCACTAGAGTTGGGGTCGCTGAGGATCTCCACAGTCATGCACACCTCTCCCACAGCATCATCCACACCAGAGGCTGAAAGTTTAAAGAAATAAGAAATTATGTTATCATAATTTAAATCATTTATACGAATATGAGCAAATCAATATATAAGATTGTTTGATTGTTTATTTAATCGCATATTCATAAATAATTATATGACAATTCTATGCATATGTAAAACAAATATAAATAAAGAAGGTTTATTTACAAACAAACAAACATTCTTAGAACTTTCCTTCACTGATATTTCACTATATAGTTGCACCTTTAATGATTAATTCTATAAAGCATACACATCTTCAGTAAAATATAATATCTGCTGAACACAAGGTACAACAGATGTATCCCATGAGGTTACTACATCCGTGGCAAGGAGAAGTACGGGTTAATTATGGGATTAAATTTATGCCAAAAGTATTGAATGTAACTTTTCATGAAACAAACCAAAATATAAAATGTGAAAGAAAGAAGAAAAACAGTCTGAAATTTAAACCGGTGAACTGAACGGTGAGATTTAACACGGTTACTGTCACTGGCTGGCGAGATTTGGATCGACAGCTCGAGCGTCCAGCCGAGAAGGAAGATGATGATGATGACGACGACGATCACGACGATGACGCTGCTCCGTGCCGATCCTGAGAGCTCTTCTTGAAAAAAATAGTCGTATGAGACTCCCCAAACCTCAAATATCAATTACAACCTCAATAAGTATATCATTTCCACAACAAAGTACAAACACTAGAACTATACAGAGAACCGCATCCAGAACGCTCTCCAAAAATCACATCACTGAAGTCTCTACTTCCAGGTCAGAGAGCGGTCACTAGCCAATGAGAGTAAAATCGTTGTTAATCCCCGCCCACGACAGAAGTTTGTACCAGAATGCCGAGCGTAAACTTTCGGAGCGTAAACGAAAACTTTCAGAGACACGTTTTTCCTTCTCTCATTGTATATTTGTTGAAAAGTCAATACTTTTGGCGCAAATTTCATTCCATAGTTAATACACAGTTTTTTTTTTTGTTTGTTTTTTTTTTTTTTTTTTTTAAATCTGAGAGCGCATCCATGTTATATCCATTCAGGAGGCAAAACACGTGCATGGCTGTTGTGTGAGAACTGCGGATCTGGCAACACGGCTGTGCACAGAGTAAGGAGGAGGTAAGGAAAGGAAGGAATGGGCTCCACCCCCAGACAGCCTCATCACCATCACCATCAGCAGCAGCAGCAGCATCAGCATCAGCATTGCACAGAGACACACCGAGAAGGAGAGAGAGAGAGAGCTCCTGAGCTCACAACCTGCTGCTGCCGGCGATCCTCTCCATGCATGTGAGTACGGTCCTGCTCATTACCACTCATCTTTAATAACTAATGCATGTTTCATTCATGGATTTGAGTATTTTCTCTTAATTGTAGTGAAGTATCCTTTAATACTGCTGCGTATTCTCGAGAAGGTTACTCCATGCCAGTCTCACTCTGCAATATTATAAGCCTAATATTCACCTGCATGCCCTAAATGTCGTGTTGCATCGTGGAGCTCAGTGGAAATGTCGTACTGGGCGGTTTATTTTTAAACCCTGCTCGAGAGATGCCCCTTTCTGCTGCAGTTGGCTCACACTACGTACTGCGTGAAAAAACAACCACAACAACAACAACAACAACAACACACACACACACACACACACACAGCTCATACGTGTGTGATGCCAGCGTGAACCAGTGTCCCCTGTCCATCCTGAACCATGGCTGTTACACAGCTGAAGCTACGCTGCATGGCTTTAGTGGGTTTAAGGTGAAAAAAGCTTTCCTCTAATCCCATTATAAAGCAGCTCTGTCACACACATCCAGCTCTGTTTACTCCAAAAGAGATGTTCGGACAATTAAAAAGAAAATCACGTTCGTTAAAGCTGCAGCTGATGCACGTCGGAGTGCTGTGAAAATTTCTGTTTGATTTTTTTTTTGCTTTTTTTTTTTTTTTTTCCCTTTTGCCAACACGTGAGATGTTTATCAAATAAACTACAGCGGTCGGAGGACAGTGGCTGTTCAGAAGGGCTCAGTGTAGGGGGTAAAATATGTATCCAATACATACGAGAGTGAGTCGAATGAAAACCTTATTTTTATTTTTATTTTTTGCATTGTTGATAGGTGTAAAATGTTAAAATCTTTACAGATTTTTTTTTTTTTTTAATTTTTCATTTTTTCTCCTTTTCGGTGTTAAATATATCGCCCTTTTTACAGTAAAGTTTGCATTTGATTCACCCTCATATATTTAATCAAATCTTTACAGATATTTACTAGAATGAGAATATTTACTTCATATTCTTCATCTTCTTCTTCTTATTATTATTTTACTTTTATTTTTATTTAATAACATATTTGCTAGCATGGGAACACTACCTCACATGTAATTGGTTATTATTATTATTATTATTATTATTATTATTATTATTATTATTATTATTGTTATTATTATTATTATTTTTATTTTTTAAATATATACTTAATAGAATGGCATGTTTTTTGCTTTAAATCCCCAACATATATTTAATAACACATTTACAATCATGAGTGATTAACTAGCACAAACCTAGTTTTTATTATTATTTTTAAAAAAATGTATTTAATAACACATAGTTGTTTAGTAGCATATTTAATTAATTAATTAATAAGACATTTTACTAGCATGAGAATATTAATATTAAAAAGGTAAGAAATTGTCCACAGCTGTTGTTTTACAATGACCTGGCTGGTGAAAAAGGCACAGGAACCTTGAGAGATGCTCTGGTGTTCTTCCTGGTATCACGTCAATGTTGCTGCGAGCTCTGAGTCCTGCATGGAAACACAACACACACAGCGGCAGGTGTGTGGCGTTAGACTGTGCTGATCGTACTCCGATCCCATACACACACACGCACGTACACGTCCTGAACTGTCAACAGTGATTTTAAACTCGATGCGTAACGGTGCGTATTTTTTTTTTTTTTTTTTGAGAAATATCTTTAATGCAGAACTACTCATGCTCTTCATGCTGATTCTCACTGGCATGATTTTAAAGATGCAAGTTGCATCCTTCTGCTTCAGAGCAGTTATCAGAAGCTAATGCGAATCAGCCGGTGCTCAGCCGTTTCTACAGTAACGTGGAGGAGCTGTTGTGCTGCTCCTTCACCCCGGACCTGCACCTGTCCGCTAGACCATTTCGAAATCGACGCCGCCTCAGACGTATAGCTCGAGACGGTCACGACTGTTGCGGAGTGATGAATCTGAGGGAAATGGCTTTAGACGGATTTAATCTCTCTGTTCGGAGACAGTTTTGCCATCGCATCGTTTCCTGGTGACCTTGAGCGTACAGACACAGCTGAGCACAAGAGCCAGGCAGCACTGTGGGACTTCCCCATGGGCCTGTGCAGGCAGTCTCTCTCTCCCTCTCTCTCTCACTCTCACTCTCTCTCTCACTCTTACACACTGATAACCTTTCATAAACCTTACAAATATTGCCATCCAATACATCAGGCAAGCTTCTTCATTTTTAAATGTCTGTCTATAAAAGCTGAAGCAGACCACCTTAGCCCTGTCCCCTGTTTTTCTGTAATTAACTAACTAACTTAAGGGTATCCCAGTGGTACATTGGGTAGCATTGTCACCAGGGTTCCTGGTTCGATCCTGAGCTCGGGTTACTCTCACACATTCGGGTTTCCTCCGGGTTCTCCTGTTTCCTCTCACCTCCCAAAAGTCACCGGTTGGATTCCCACCTCATGCACAGTGTTCTGCGAGTCTGACCAGAGTAAAACACTTACTGAAGATGGATTATGGATAATAATAATAATAATAATAATAATAATAAAAATAATAATAATAATACAGAAAATGTGATTGCAGTTTACTTCCCAGGCAGCAGAGGGCTCTAAAAATAACAAGCTACACCTTTAACCAAATATTTGACAGGCTAGATGAATTTGTAACAACGCTATTGGTGGAAAAGTGTTTTTTTTTTTTCTAGGGGAAATCTTGACATTTGTTTGCAGACAAATGTTTGCCTACCAGGGTTTCGAGTAGACCCTCTCAACTAACCCTTTTTTTTCTCCTTCCGTCCTTGTTGTCATTTCCAGGCTACTATGAGGAAGCCACTGGAGTGCTAAAGGTCAACCGGATTTCCTGCACAGCAGTGGCATGTATCGTGTGTGCTAAGCCGTACTAGCCGAGTGTTGCATCATGGGTCAGCGGTCGTGCCACGTCGTCCGGAGGAAGCTACGTCCAGCACGGGTTCTCGCACTCCTCCTTGGGATCTTGGCAATAAGCTCCGTTTCCTTCTCCACCCTCGGTGCCTTCTTCTCCTCCTCATCCTCCTCCTTGTGGAGCTCTGCCTCCCAGCAAGAGGAGCCTCATGGCCCTGCTCCTCACAGGACTCTCCTCTCGGTTAGAATTACCAACGTGTCAGAGAGCCAAGGCGATTATCCTGAGGACTTGTTCACGTTGGAACAGCGTCGCCAAGGCGCAGTGATCCTGCACATGCTTGGCATGCTGTACATGTTCATCGCATTGGCCATCGTGTGTGACGAGTTCTTCGTGCCCGCGCTCACGGTCATCACCGAGAAGCTGGTCATATCGGACGACGTGGCCGGCGCCACCTTCATGGCGGCCGGAGGCTCCGCCCCTGAGCTCTTCACCTCCGTTATCGGCGTGTTCATCTCGCACAGCAACGTGGGCATCGGTACTATCGTGGGCTCGGCCGTGTTCAACATCCTGTTCGTGATCGGCATGTGCGCCGTGTTCTCACGCGAGATCCTCAACCTGACATGGTGGCCGCTTTTCCGCGACGTCTCCTTCTACATCCTTGACCTGATCATGCTCATCGTCTTTTTCCTGGACAACTTCATCAGCTGCTGGGAGAGCGTGGCCCTGCTGCTATCCTATGCCACCTACGTGCTCTTCATGAAGTACAACTCCCAGGTGGAGGGCTTTGTCAAGGGCTTGACGAACCGCAACCAGGTGGTGGAGGTGGCCGAGACGCAGCCTAAGGTGAGCCAGATGCCATTCTTCTCCTTTTCCTCAAGGTTCACTCTTCTCATTCCTTCCTCTTTTCTCCTCTCTTTTCCTCTCTCACCTCCCTCATCTTTTCTGCTCACCAGTACCTTCTCTTCTCCTGCTGTCCTCCCCTCACTTCTCCCCACCTCAAAATTCCTTCCTTTCTTCTCCTTACTTCCTACATCCATCTCCTTTATTCTGTCACGATTCTCCTCCCTTCATTTCCCATTCTCTCTCTTCTCCTCCTCTCTCTTCTACTTACCACTCCTATCATTCCCTCATGACTGACTCCTGTCCTTCACTCACAATCCAGTCCTCTCTTTCCTTCATCTCGCCTTTCTCCTCTTCTCCTTTACCCAAATCTCATTCCATCTATCATTTTTTTGCTCTCGCATTTTCGTGTTTTTTGATTTACTCTTCTTGATTCTTTTCCTCACCCTTCGGTGCCTCCTTTCTCTTCTCTTCCTCTCCTCATCTCTTCTTTCCTCCCTCATGTTTCCTTTCTCTTCCTCCTCCCATCTCTTCTCTTCTCTTTTCTTCTTTTCTTTCCTTCTGCCCTTTCTGCTCTTCTTCCCTCCTCCTTCTGTTCTCTCCTCTCCTCTCGTCTCCTCGTCTCCTCTCCTACCGTTGTTTTTCGTCCCTTCCCTCAAAATTCACTCCTCACCTTTCTGTCCTTCCTTTCCTCCCTTCACGGTTCCCCTCCTTCCTCTCCTCCTTCTCCTTTTCTCCTCCTCTCTTTAAATTGCTTCCTTCAGCCACTCCTCTCTTCTCCTGTGCTCCACTTACCTCTCCTTCCTTCTCTCGAGACTCAGTCTTTTTTCGTTTCTCGTCTCCTCGTTCATGTCGCCTCCTCCTCTCCTTACTTCTCCTCCCTTCTCTCAAAATGGACTGTTCTACGTCCCTCCTTCTTTTGTCCTTCACTCACAACTGCCTCTCCTCTCTCTTCATGACTCCTCCTTTCGCCCTTTCTCTTCCTCACATCTCCTTTCTTCCCTCTCTTTTCCTCCGATCCTCTAGCCTCTTTTCTTTCTTTACCTCCTCCTATTTTTTTTTATCTTCCTCCTTCCTCCTGATTAAGATCTCTCCTCCTCTTTCCTTCTTGTCCTGGTCTCACCTCATGTTTCCCTCCTTTCCTTTTTCTCTTCCTCCCTCCTCTTGTCCTTGACTCCCCTCTCATTTTCTTCCTCCTTACTCCACAGTCCACTCCTCCCTTCTTCCCTCAGTCCCTCCATCTTGCACTGATCTGCATGTCTGCGTTTCAGAATTGAGCACCTGGTAGTGATGGAGCGAGAGAGCGAGAGAGAGAGAGAGAGCAATAGAGCGATACAGAGACAGATTGATAAGGAACGATGGAGCCTTAGGCTGACAAAGTGAAAATGATTGAGTGACACTGACAGAGCAATACTGATCTGGTGGTGAAATTTCACCCAGCGTGCTTCACCCAGCCCAAGAGTCGACCCTCTAGGTTGCCTGGCAACAGGTAGCGGTTTGGTTAGCAGGCAAGACGGTCTACTCGCACTTGAGCACACACAAGCATGCAGTCATCAATGATTATGTTTCTTATAGTGCAGTGCACAGATTAAATACTCATAGCAATGTCTTCTTGTTTTGCGGAACGGTAAACACATCCTATAACACTTCATGCTTAAGTACACCTGGAGGAAGCCTACCTGCTCTTCTTAAGTGTTTATTGCTGGTGTTTAGCGAGGTCTAAGGTGAGCTCTGAATGTCATTCTGCGATCATACTGTTTCTCAGAGCAAGGCTTTTGCCTGATCGGATCATTATACGATTAACTCGACAATTAAATGGTCTGGTCTGGTAAATGGTCTGCGCTTATATAGCGCTTTTTTAACCTTAGCGGTTCCAAAGCGCTTTACAGTGGTTCTCTCTCACACTCACACACCAATGGTAGCAGAGCTGCCATACAAGGCACTAGCTTGCCATCGGGAGCAACTTGGGATTCGGTGTCTTGCCCAAGGACACTTCGGCATGTGGAGTCATGTGGAGTCATGTAGAGTCATGTAGAGTCATGTAGAGTCATGTGGAGTCATGTGGAGTCATGTGGAGTCATGTGGAGTCATGTGGAGTCATGTAGAGTCATTTGGAGTCATGTAGAGTCATGTAGAGTCATTTGGAGTCATGTGGAGTCATGTGGAGTCATTTGGAGTCATGTGGAGTCAACCCTACGATTAGTGGACAACCCGCTCTACGACCTGAGCCACAGCCGCTCTAAATTAAATCACAAATGATCCTGAATCATCCTTAAAATGCTAAATTGTTAAAAGTAAAAATGTGAAGTTTGACGTGGATGTTGGTGTGAGATCAGTGTGTGTGTGTGTGTGTGTGTGTGTGTGAGAGAGAGAGAGAGCGAGAGCGAGAGGAAGTCTATGATTGCGCACAGGATGTTATTGCTTGTGTGGGAGTGTGTGAAAGTGAGAGAACGTCATATCAGTGTGTGTGTGTGTGTGTGTGTGTGTGTGTGTGTGTGTGTGTGTGTAGGGTAGCAGGTGAGCGTGGTCACTCTGTGAGGCATGTCGTCGATGTTCTGTGCTTTGGCATCTGCAGGAAGACGATCTGTTCATCACAGTCTGATCTGCTCCAAGAGTTTGTCTCACTTCAAACTAAAGCACAGAAGCTCTCCTCACTCATCTGGCCCTCACTCCATGCCACGTAATGAATTTTCAGAAGGCACGATCTTGGAAGTCGCACGGTGAGAGTGCGGCCTGAATTAGTTGAACCGTAGACCACGAAGCCGCTCTCTCCGCGTAACTCGTCTCACGTGGGATTACTCGAACAAACGCCAAACGCCAGAGCAGCCACTGCGTCTTAAGCTGAACAAGTTGTGTCCTACTTAAAACAATCCTTAGAGACGTCACGACTCTTCTGTATCTCCCCTAACAGTTTATCGAGCATCTCCTTTTCTCTCTGTCCAGTTTCGAACGCCTCGGACGAGGTGTTTTTGTGTCTTGGAAATGCAGACGAGCTTGAACTGGACGCTAGCGGCGTTAGCTCAGCTCAAAACGTCAAAACAAGTCTAGAACCACCTACAATTAAGTGTTTCCCTTTTAGAACTAGGCTTAAAAACTCCTAACTGTCTAAATTTGGAAGGTTTGGAGGTCATAGCTTCCTAAAAGAGCTCTGGCAGAGGCATCTACACAGATTAAGTTTGGAATTTGGACCTTTTAGTAACTGTAGTAATGTTTGCCTGCATGGCTAATCTCAGGATTGTGGGTTTGAGCCCCATGCTGTGTACCAAACCCAATCCCCACTGGGGATCTACAAGCCTAGATAAAACACAGGGTTGCGTCCCGGCATCCAGCATAAAACTTATACCAAATCAAAATACGTGGCTAATAAACAGGATTTCCATAATGGAGACAGATGATCTGCTGTAGCGACCCTTAACAGGAGCAGCTTAAAGAAGAAGAAGAAGAAGTAATTATAGTAATGTTTAAAGTTCCAGGAGAAGAGAACCTTGGCCAAAGCACTGGGAACTCATGCTCTGTCCAGTTCCCAATACTTGGCTAAGATGAAAAAGTAGATATGCTTGAACTTGGATGGCGCTAGATGTTCTGCGCTAACGATAGATGGTTCCCAGAGCTGTCAGTGAGTCCGTGTGAAGAAATGCTGTAGAGCAAAGACGCCTTCAGACATAATCAAATTAAATGTTTGTGTATTTTTAAAAAAAAAAGTACTATAAAGAGCAGTAATAAATGAAACGCAGTCATATTTGCTGTGACGAGCCTTTGCTTAAAATAAAAAATAGTAGTCTCAGGTACAATGTGTGCAGTTTTATAAAGAAACGAGCTGTACGTGTTATTGAGCATCGTGCAGAACCAGCCACGGTTCTTCTGGAGACTCTCGCACTCGCTTCTTATTTTTCCAGCGAAACCCAGCAGACATCATTGTTGTTTTTATTTTTTGTCTGAAAAGTGTCTCGTGTAATACGCTGTTTTCTTTACTGACATTTCATTTGGTGCTGGAAAACTAATCTCTGGGAATCTAAAAGGTTCTTGTACTGACTCGATAATGTAGAAGTCATCAAATAATAAAAAAAAAAAGCAGTAGTTTATTATTATTTTAAGAGGGCATTAGCAGGGATACAGAGCTTCACCTACAGACGTACGGGTTTGGGAACGTTCGCTTCTATAGCGAAAGAGTTCTGATATCTATAGTCTCGACTTGAGCTTCAGCTGTTGTTACAGCCGGTGTAGCATCTTGCGTGTAGCATCTAGAAGTCTGAAATAACAAGTTCTGGCATGAGCGAAAGATTTAAAAATAAATAAATAAAAAAGTGTGTGAGCACGTATAAGGTCCCTACAGACACAGGGACACACTCTGTGCTGATATTTTAACAGTCCTCCTTGGACCAAAGCACAAAATGCTTCTCTGAGTTGTGTAGAGTCAGTAGGCATTGTACTAGAAATAAAATAAAAAGAAAGAAGGGAAGAATCTTAACGAGCCTGTGGATCACTACCGAACGTTTTATTATGATCTACAATTACGATGATAAAATCCTACTGTAAAATGTATTAAAGTGTCTCATTGACTCGAAAGCAGTCTGTGTATTGGTTTAGATTTCGAATGAATGCAAAAAATGATGCAAAAGTGTGTGTGTGTGTGTGTGTGTGTGTGTGTGTGGGATGACAACATCATATTGTAAAAACATATAGCAATTATTTGTGGATGTGCTCATGGCAATGATCCTCCTTGGTGAGATTATCCCTGATGGATTTAGGTTACATGAGCTGGGATTGAGTTTTTGAGATATGACTCGAAAAAGCCGTACGATGCATTAACCAAATCAGGATTTATACCTAGCACATCAAGAAATTTAACCAGACCTCCCTCCTCCTCCTCCTCCTCCTCCTCCTCCTCCTCTCTCTATCTGTCTCTCTCTCTCTCTCTCTATCTGTCTCTCTCTCTCTCTCCGTACGATGCATTAACCAAATCAGGATTTATACCTAGCACATCAAGAAATTTAACCAGACCTCCCTCCTCCTCCTC
>JANDJT010000201.1:31470-41547 GCA_024331685.1 Stegophilus panzeri | reverse complement strand
GACTCCGCCCCAGGTAAGAAGAGCTTAATCAGGTCTGATTCCACCCCCTGGACTTTTGGTTTGACTCCGCCCCAGGTAAGAGGAGCCTGGTCAGGTCTGACTCCACCCCCTGGACTTCTGGTTCTGAAGCGAGGGGTACTTGAACATTCCAGACAAGGACTTTTAAACAAAACCACTTTTGAGTAACACCATCTGTTTAACATACTGATAAATCTTTAGAAACATGTTTTACAATATTTCTTGAAAACCAATGACAGCAGGAGAACTGTGTTTGCTAAGCTAACTGCCAAACTAGCTAAGCTAAGTATTATTATTATTATTATCGTCCTTGTGAAGGTTTAAGCCACAATTTCCACTGATGATCAACCAATGGTTAAAATTCAAAATGCGTCCTCAGGGTGATTATTTAGTGTTCTGATGTGCCTAGAAGTGTAAAAAAAAAAAAAAAAAAAAGAATGAAACTGAACAGTAATGATCATTATTCCTTTTTATTATTGCAGAAAGCCAAGAAGTTTTTCCCCATCACGTTCCTGGGCTCCATCTCCTGGATCGCTTGCTTCTCCTACCTGATGGTGTGGTTTGCTCACCAGGTGCAGGAAACAAAACACACAGCACATGAGACAAAATACAAACGTGCTGGAGTCAAAACGTGGCTAAAAGTGTTGCAGATGCTCCGTGACTCAATGACAACACACCTAAACACTCATCTCTCTCACACACAGCAGCTACACAACACTATGTAGGACATAAGTAATGCAGAAAAGAGGCTTCAGGAACTTGCATTTATGGGACTGGATGTGAGTGGATAATGAATACAGGAATATTTTCACAGGTTCGTACTGAGCGTGAGCTGAAGTTCTCGACTAATTCTAGAAAACGGCATCAGCTGGATCAGCGACACCTCCTCCTGCGGCTGCCAGAAATGCTGGTGCTGCTTTGTGACTCATTGGCGTGTGGAAGAATGACTCAACGATTTAAATTGGCTTTATGAGCAACGTATCGACGCCTTTTTCTTTTCTCTTTTGTCAGTAACAGAGTGTAGGCCGACGTGTCTGGGGGGGAAGGTTTGGCAGTTTGTGAAGCTGGGAAATTAGGACAAGTAGAAGAGGGTTTTAAATCCTCGCAGGAAAACGTTTGGTGTGCATTCTAACTTTTATTTGAAAGCTCTACGAAGAAGAAGAAGAACTTTATTCCCACCAACAAATCCCAAAACAATATCTTCACACCACTGGGTCTTAGTTGTATTAAAAGTTTTTGAAAATCATCTAACGATGACGTTCAATCATCTAATGATGTTCGTTATAATACTGGATAATGATTTCCACCATTGTCACATTACTTAAAAATAAAAAAAGAAAAAGAAAAAAAAGCCTATTTATTAAAAATGGCCTGCAGGTCGTCAGAGGCCAGATTGAGAAGTTTTATTTGCATCGCCTCACCAGAATAGTGGGGACTTAAGTAGAAATAAACAGCATGTACAATTCCAGCACTGTAACTGGTAGTGTGATATTATATTGCGGTATTAAACGGCATTAGCCATATTTGTATAATAATAAGTAAAAAAAAAAATAAGTACACCCCATGGAAATTGTTGGCTTTTTTGATATATTTGGACAAGCAAAACATCTGATCGTCTTGATCGTCCAACTTATTTTTTTCCACACGACTTATTTTTATCTACAAGATTACTGACTTATACTCAATGCTATATCTCAGAATTGTGTTCATGTAGCAATCATCACACCCTTCAAATTCACAACTCATGGATAATGTAAGGATAAGGGACGGGGTTCAAGAGCAATCATAGCATTCTGTTTACATGAAATCCAGTCAAACAGCTCTGGTTTCAATTTGGAGTGAATCATTTTGGGACTTCTCTCTGGAG
Source organism: Stegophilus panzeri (assembly GCA_024331685.1). Classification (NCBI taxonomy): domain Eukaryota; kingdom Metazoa; phylum Chordata; class Actinopteri; order Siluriformes; family Trichomycteridae; genus Stegophilus; species Stegophilus panzeri. Next base: position 39,662 of record JANDJT010000201.1, on the reverse strand, counting down.
AAACTAGCTTTAGCGGATCTTGTACTAATGCCGTGCTGTGGGGCGTCTCCTGCGCAGGTCGGCGAGACCATCGGCATCACGGAGGAGATCATGGGGCTGACGATCCTGGCAGCTGGAACCTCCATTCCGGATCTCATCACCAGCGTCATTGTGGCCCGGAAAGGTCTCGGGGACATGGCTGTGTCCAGCTCGGTCGGCTCCAACATCTTCGACATCACCGTAGGGTAAGAAACCGGGCACGCCGGCTGCATAATTATTATTAGGGCTGTACTTAATAGGGGTCCAAGAACAAAAAGAAGTTGTATTGTATTGTTGTGTTGTGTATACGCATACTGTTAGGATAGAGTCAAATGTCCTCACAATTATCCAGTAATTACAGAAGCGTTTTAACTAAAAGGTTTAGACACTGCATTACTTATCTCCAGCAATACATGTGTCACTGGAAGGTCCTCACAAAGAGTTCCTTACTGTACGTAGATGTGTGTGTGAACTGCATGTAAGGTATAATATTAAACCCCTGCATACACACAGTCCATAACAACCATTAATGGTGTAGAAAGCATGATTTCGGAATGGCAAATACACCGCAAATATATAAAAGTGAGTTTTATAATAGGTTATAATAGGAAGAAAATCAGTTACTTTATCAAAGGATGGTACAGTTTTTCGAATGTTTTGCATCCAGGTAAACTTTTCAGTGTCGCACAGACACATATTATAAGAATGCTCATTTTATTTCAAGCAAAAAAATCCTGCTTGATTTAACAGACTAATTCCCAGTGCCAGAAACGACCAGTTTAGCTGAACCACAAGAAGGAAAACATGTTCCATAACAATACTCACCTGCGATTTCCTGTCTCTCTTCAGGTTACCGTTCCCGTGGCTCTTGTACACGTTGGCGAACGGTTTGCAGCCCGTGGCGGTGAGCAGCAACGGCCTGTTCTGCGCCATCGTGCTCCTCTTCATCATGCTCCTCTTCGTCATCATCTCCATCGCCGCCTGCAAGTGGAAGATGAGCAAGATGCTGGGCTTCATCATGTTCCTCCTCTACGTCGTCTTCCTGGTGCTCAGCGTCATGCTGGAGGACAAGATCATTATGTGCCCGGTTTCCATCTGACGCACGCGCACTTCACTCATGCAGTCCAGCAAAGCACCCTTTCGGCGAATCTCCGCCCCCTTTTCATCAAGGCAGGAACTTGAAATTGAACCTGAACCTCAGCTCCTTTAAAATCTACCCCTTTAACACATCAGTGTCTGTTGTCACCCTGTCATTCGAAACGTTCCCTATATCCGTGTATTGCAGCGTTCCTTTCCAGACGCCTCATTCATATCCTATACAAACCCCTGCTTTCGTCACATAACAGCCCACTCCTTCTTTGCAATTCGTTCAACTGGGATGGCTGGATGTCGTGCGAATTTCTAGACTTTCCGGATGCCGGATCTTCTGTAGCTGTGTTTTGGGAAAGCTGGTTAGCTACTAGTGCTGAGTGATACATCAAAATCTCAAAAGGTTCTCGGACCTGTAGAGAAAACGAACCGTCAAAACCAGTGCAATTACTCCGTGAATATTCCGTACTGAACCTCTAAATACATCCGTTCAGATATAGAAATAAGCAACTTTTATATTATTTCGCTATTTCATTTCTTTCCTTTCTTTAAAAGAATGACCAACATGTGAATGAAGAAATGAGATGTAAAGCAAAAGCTTTTATTAGGCCAATTCTACAACACCTAGTTATAATGGAAAGACCGGAGTTAAACAAGGCAAGTTCATGGTTTTGAACATCACAGCTATAAAACCGTACAAACAGGACAGGACGTAGAAATCAGGGGAAAACCGCAAAAAAAATTCTCCCTGCTGGGAAAAAAACCCCACTTCCTAATGGTTTCCATTAAGCAACAAAAAAATCTTTTCCCGACATACCGATGCCAATTTGCGCATAACAGTACGTGACGAGACATCGCAACTACACTAAGTCAGGGGAAAATAAACTAATGACAAGAACGAAACAGGAACATGAACTGTGCTGTTACCGTGGAAACCACGCATTTTCCCCATTAGTTCCTGTACTAAAGAAAGAAAAGTCAACATTCGATTATGTTTCGTTCTATGGAGACTAACAATCATTATCAGTGTGATGAAATTATGAAAAAAGATTTACAAAACAGCAATAAATAAAAGAAAGAGTAGTTATTTATTCATTTATAGTTGTGCATTATTGAATAATATAATAATAAGTTGAATAAGTGAATAATACGCTGTGACTTTAGGGGTTAATTCTATGACTTTATACTTGACACTGGGATGTTTTCTACTCAATTTCATTCTTTTTTACAGAAATTTACAGAATTCCAACGAAGAAAAGCGTATAGAATTGCTTGTTTTGCTATTAGCTACTGCAATCGTACTATAAAAACATTTAGTCTTTAACTCCTACAAATAATTTTGTTTGAAATGAGCAGACTGGAGGATGGGAGAGGAGGTGGTGATATGTGATGCGTTAACAATCTTATGAAAATTATTATTATTATTATTATTTAAATTCTGAAGTCGCCCAAATCAAGCAGTTTTGTTTTTAGTTAAGTGGAAAGTGAGTTCAGCATTTTTGCAAGGAAAAAAACGTTTAAAACTGTTTATCAGGATCATTTATTTCATTATTGAATTTTTCCCCCAGTGGATAAACACTATTGCTCAGCACTGGTGGTTTAATTATAAGAGAGAGAGAGATAAGCGGGATGCGCTATTGGCTGCATTTGCTTAGTCGAAACTGAAACTGGGACTGTTCTCCACACGTCTCACGACCAACTTTCCGAGGTCAAATCCGCAGCTACGTTTTGCGCGAGTGCTAAACCGTACAGTTTCACGTCGGCTGGAGACGTTCTCAAACGAACGTTCCCGGAGTACCTTGATATTTTTACGTTCCATGAAAACATGAATGTTTCTGGACAGACGGTCTCTAAAAAAAAAAAAACACAAAAAAACTAAAACAGTGACTGAAGACATGAAGGCTTTGTGCGAATTTGGGGTGCCATTTTGTATGTCCAGATGGGTGTTTTTTTTTCTTTTTCTTAGCACCTCCCCCCGACCCAACCCACCCCATTTTTGCTTGTGTGTCAAATGGACGAGTAACATCTCTACATGGCTGTTGCTATGATAACCGATATAGCGAGTAGACCTAGTTGAAGTACAGTATTGAAAATAATCCAAAAAAAAAAACGGAAAAAAAAAAGATTCATGATCTGTATCTCAGCATGCCCCCATTTCACACTCGAGTATGTAGTGGTATATCGAGATAACATAGATTAGCCTCCTAAAATAGTATGCACGAGGGGGAAAAAAACAACAACAACAACAACAACAAAGGAGCGGACTGTTGAGTAGACGCTTATAGACATAGTTCAGTGTCAAACTAGCCTGTAGATAGTTCTTATATATATAAATAAATATAAATAAATATATATTATATAATCTCTCGCACTGAAGAGGCTATGTGCAATAATCTCATTAAATATTCAACGCTTGGAGCGCAAATGGATTTTCAAAAGTATTTTCCAGATCATAGTTAAAAATACATGCGTGAACACACACTGTAGCCTAATTCATCAATGCTCATTAATGTTAACATTTACTACTCCAGTACAAGACTTCTGAAAATTTCCTACGTGTTTTCTATATCAAAGGGTGGCGGGGGGGGGGGGGGATCTGTTCAGACACACTTTGTAGTTTTAGAGCATAAGGTTTGGACTGACATGGACTGAGTCTCTGACCTTTTATCCCATTAAACTTTCAGACGTACACTCTATTACAGTTTCACTGATGCACTAAATAGCACTCAGAACATATCGGGACTCACTCTGCAGTATCGAGACTCGTCCATCAGTGCCACATTATGACTAATCACGAGTACAGAGTGGTGTATACACTCACTGATATAGTAAATACACTCGTTTCCATACTGATATTGATTCATCACTGACACAATCACTTTTTATGGCACAGGGTTGAAAGTGTGTGTGTGTGTGTGTGTATGTGTGTGCTGTTATACACATTATGGATAATTCCCTTAATATTCCCATTGGAGAATTTCAAAATGATGGCTTTCCTATGAGTAATCATGGGAAAGTAGATTTAGGACACTGACAATTCATCATTCTTCCTCTCAGGCTGCTTATGTTGGACCTCAAAAACCCAGAATGCAACAGCATAGGACTTCCTTAAAATTCCCATTAACACCAATTAATACCTGAACTCAACATCTATATGAGTCTTATATTAATATAATTTGTGCAAATTGATGACTAGCCCAATAGGAACCTCCTGAAATGACTCTCCCAATGACTAACCCAATAAGAACCATTTTACAAAATCACTAAACCCAAAGAACAAAATGGCTGACCTATAGAAATCCTCTAAGAACCTTCTAGATAGTCCAACCATATTCTAATCAGTTACCAATACAAATAACAACCTTATAGTTAACAGTATGTCATAAACATCCAATAGCGTTATCAAACCATATTATAATTACTGACCCATAAGAATCGAGATCATATTCTAAATCGCTAAGCCATATTGAACTTTTCAATGAGAAAAACAATAAGGAAGTTACTGCACACGTCCGTTCCTGAAGCATTTCTGGTGGAGCCATTTTTAAATGTAAAGCTGTCAAAACAAAATGACTAGCTCGTACTTGTACGAATCTATCGAAACGCTAACGAGAAATATAAAGAAATTGACGATACATTTCTGGATCCTTTAAACAATGTATGTAAGGGAAAGCTTAAATGCCTCATTAGGGAACATCCGACAACAAAACAACATGGTCCTAATTGACATCCCGTCCTTCAAATCTACCTACCAGACATGTGAATGATGGTTTTTAATTTGCTATTGCATTCTGAAATGTCGTTTACCGCCAACCGGATGTCCAAGGAAGAGCAACATCACTTCTTGCACTCATGAATGAGGCCATATTCGAATTACTGACCCATAAAAATCTAACTAGAACCATCTTACAACTGGTAACCCAAAGAAAGAAAACCTATAAAAAATGTAATAAGAACCACTTAGAACTTAAACTATATTCCAGTAACTTACCTACAGACTTCAGATCAGATCATATTACAACGGGTAGCTGATCAAAATCTAATACAACCATTGAAACCATATCATCAAAAAGAAATTCAAACATACTGGAGTCACTAAATCATAAAAATCCAATAGGAACCATTTTACAATTGGTAACTCGAAATAAAATGGCTAACCTATAAAAAATGCAATAAGAAGCGCTTAAAAAGGTCATCATCATATATCATAATATCACATTCTGTTAACTTACCCATTTAATTCCAATAAAAATCGTAGAAAATTGGACCTTAAAAGTAATAGGAACCCAGTCGTGATTCGAATATGGTTTGGATTGTAGCTCTTAAAAATTCAACAAGAACCATATTACAATTGATAATACCAAAGGACCCCCAGCCAACAGTATAGCTACATAGAGTAGTATAGATATATTACAGGTAGAAGCTGCGAGGTTGGCGTAATATACTCTACGTGTATTTATGTACATGGACATTGTTTATTTCCTGGCCATTTTTACCCCATGACATGCATAGTGAGATTTATACTGTTTTTAACTCAACATTTCAGTTTGATTTTTACTGGAACGTGCAGCTTGTGTATTAAAAAAAAAGTGGGTTTCCGTGAACACTTTGCCTCAAAACAACGATGGAGTTGATTTACTGTCAAAAGTAATGGCTGACGTAACCTTGAAATTGTTATTATTGGCTATATTTCCATCCAAGGATTTGTGTTTTTTTTTTTTTTCCGGAAAATGGATTTAGGCAATGGAAATGGAAATCGACATTAATAATTAACAAGACGTTATCAAAACTTTTTCTTTTTAATCAACCAGAAGATAAACCATTTGTTGACACCTGAAATGTTGCGAAAAACTTCAGCGGAAATATATTTTTGTTAGGGAAAAATTTCAAAACTACCTGACTGGCCCCGCCCACTCTGCTCTCCTGAAGATATCACTCTCGGCCCCACCCCTTGAAAATACTGCACTAGTGAGGTTTCAGTCAAAACCGAAGAGTTATAATTGTGTATTTTGGCACATGAACGGTACCTAATAAAAATGTAGCATGAACAGGACATAACGTGATTCATAAAGAATAATCACGATGTCTGATAACGTAACGAAATACAGCGCCCTCCACTAATATTGGCACCCTTACTAAATATGAGCAAAGAAGGCTGTGAAAAATAAGTAAGTCTTTGTTGTTTTACCTTTTGATCTTTTGTTCAAAAAAAAAACAACAAAGACAATTTTTCCACAGCCGTCTTTGCTCATATTTACCAAGGGTGCCAATATTACTGGAGGGAGCTGTATGAAAAAACAGGATTTGTAGCTGCGATATGTGGATTTAATTAACGATTTCTTAATGTATTTTTACGATGTACGATTAGTTTTGACAGCAAAACAACTCCGTAGTGGAAATGTTTCATATGTTCGGAATGAATGTTCTCAACCTAATGTACATTTTATTGCAGGTTATATTCGTATTCTAGCATTCGTTGGTTGCGACTTTACAGATTTATTGGTGAATTTCTTTGTAAGAAATGACATTTTCTTAATTTATCCCAAATGAAATATAACATTTTAGAATAATATAATAAAATGAATATTCAGAACACCTTTTGTTTGGAAAGTTAAATCTCGATGGATAATGAATAACCGCATAAAACCTTTTCCGCCCAAAAAATAGAATAAAGTATTTATTAAATAAAATTTTTTTATCCATAGCAGATAAAATGTTTTGCTTTCTAATTGATATTATTTATATTAACAATTAATATTACAGGTATATTCCGAACTTTTCAGCTGCAGTGTATTTATTGTGATGGCCACCTTCACACTCACGCGATGATTGTATAGACATGTTTTTTGACATTTTTTTTTAGGACTCCATATTTATTTCTATTTGCAGAACACTGTAATGTATTGCAGATCATCGACCTTCACCTGGAACGTCGCATCAAATTCGGTTCTAAAGTTCAATATTAGGAGCAAAACAACTTGAACTTCTGATTAAGTCACTGCTGCGTTTCAGTCTCGCCTGGACAAGAACGGACATTTTTCTACACGCGCTCACGACTGTGGGATTTTCTTTTCGGAGAAAAGAACGATGACTCATGAAAGATGGCTCATGTAGTTCATCATCACCATCGTCGTCATCATCATCATCATCATCATCACAGAGACAGGATTTAACGCGAACGCGTCACACTCGTCATTTTCATCACTGAATGTGTACATATATACATATACACACTGGATCATGTAACTTGTGTAAAAGAATAGAGTCTATGTATAAATGCAAGGTATGTAATAAAAGAAATAAAGGTAAATATAATGATCATGTGGTCAGTTGAATTTATATCTTATATATAACTTTCCAACAATGAAAGATCTGCAGTAGTAAGAATAATTCATTGGTGCTCTTTATTTATTAGTTTTAATTGTATTTATTGCTATTTATCTCTCTCTCTCTCTCAGGATTCAGGTTCATTTTTATATCTTAAGTAAGACTGAAGAGAGGACTGGCTGCCCTATGTGCACACTAGAGGGCGACACGTGACCAGTTTTCGGTTAAACTAAATGTTAATGAAGCAGAAACTTTCAAATTAGACAGTACTGTATATGTTGGGAGCTAGCTGTACAATTTAAAACTAGGTAACATCCATGTACCCCTTTAAATGCCTAAGACTCGATAATGAGAGCAGATTTGACTGACTTTCATAACTACATACATTTTATTGTTTAGTTTCAGTATAGGAAAGTCGGAGAGGGCCAAAGGATAATCTCATCTCATGCAGCACTGGCTCACGGACAGTGCAGGAAGTTCAATAACCCTCAATTCTGTGAAGTGCCTCCCACACTTGGGGGAGGAGGGAAAAAACCAACCTCCAAAGCAAAGGAGGGAGAAAAACCAACCTCCAAACACAGGAGGGAGAAAAAAAGGAAACCACCAAACACAGGATGGAGAAAAAGGCAACCTCCAAACACAGGAGGGAGAAAAAGCCAACCTCCAAACACAGGAGGGAGAAAAAAGGCAACCTCCAAACACAGGAGGGAGAAAAAGGCAACCTCCAAACACAGGAGGGAGAAAAAGGCAACCTCCAA
>JANDJT010000199.1:33479165-33491889 GCA_024331685.1 Stegophilus panzeri | reverse complement strand
AGTAGTACCTACTCAGTGTGGCTCAAGGTCCCTTTCAAGAACCTTCAAACTAACTGTTCCTCAGTGGTGGAATGAACCTCCAACCTCAATCCAGACCGCAGAATCTGTCACCATCGTCATGTAACAGCTAAAGACCCACCTCTTCCGTGAACACCTAACCAACCCCCCGAACCCCCCACCCCCCAAAAAAACAAAAAACAAAAAACACACCTTACTCTGGCACCTGCACCTCTACTCTGCACACTTTGCTTCTACTAGAACTCAAAGATCTTGTACAGTAGCACTACTTGCATTCTTTTCTGCTTGTATTTTCTCATTTGTAAGTCTCTTTGGATAAAAGTGTCTGCTCAATGAGTAAATGTAAAAAAAAAAAAAAAGTTAACACCCATCACCCATGTGAAAAACTAATTGCCCCTTAAACTTAAAATCATTAGCAGCAATAAATGCAACCAAACACTTCCGATAATTGGAGACTTCTAGGACTAGGACTTAGTCCTACACTTTGGATCGTTGTCTTGCTGCATAATCCAGTTATGCTTGAGTTTCAACTTACGGACTGAAGACCAGACATTCTCCTTTAGGATTTTCTGGTAGAGAGCAGAATTCATGTTTCCCTCAATTACTGCAAGATGCCCAGGCCCTGAAGCAGCAAAGCATCCCCACACCATCACACTGCCTCCACCTCCATGTTTCACCATAGGTATGATGATCTTTCTGTGGAATTCTGTTTGGTTTATGCCAGATGTAACAGGACCCCTGTCTTCCAAACAGTTCCACAGAACATTCTCTCAGAAGGTTTGAGGATCAAACACATAACTATATTTTTTGTTTACTCAAGTTGCCTTTGATTTTTTTTTTTTTTTTTTTATCTTAACTTTTTGTTTTAATTTCTGAAACAATTTTGTATGAGAGAGACACACACTAACAGAATAATTCAGGATAGGGGCAAATACTTTTTCACATTACTGTATACGCCTGTGTTCCTTTTAATAGAGGCTGTGAGCCTGAGACAGATGGAGCTGATGAAGCCGACAAACATTTGCAGAAAGCAGAGGTGGGTAGACTAGCCAAAAATTTTACTCAAGTAAGAGTAACGTTAATAATGACGAGTAAGTGTAATAGAGAATATGATGAGATAACGACTCAAGTAGAAAGTTATTAGTTACTTGGGATCTGATTAAAATGAAGTTAAAATCCTGAATCTCTGACTACTTGGAGAAGTCTGAACTGTTTATATGATACAAAACCTGGGTTCAAGATGAAGCAGCAGATCCCAGACACACCCAAAAAAACAAACCTTTTCCCAACAGTTGACTCTTTATTTTCACACCATGTTAAGAACAGAAACCTGTCAACATCTGCATTTAAACAAGTCAACAGAGAACAAAAGAACAGAACAGAAAGAGTGTGTGTGTGTGTGTGTGTGTGTGTCCTGCTGCCCTTGACCCTTTTGAGCCCCTTTGATCATCAAACACCTGTCAAATAATTAAGACTGTTGATGACTAGGTGGGTGAAGGAATGCAGTTGGAAGGAGTCTGGGGGAAACGAAGTTGGGTGCTGGGAGGTTGTTTGGGGTCCGTGTATGGGTGTATTGTGTGTGTATGCTTGTGGGTAACAGTCCTATAATTTTGATATACGATGTTAACATCCATAGGGTGTCGGATCATTAAACTTTAACCGACACCTGTCAAATATTTAACATTGATGATGAGCAGCTTCTCTCCATGTATTGTATGTATGTATTGTGTGCATATGTTTTTAACATCTATGGGTGTGGAAACTACCCTTTTGATCATTAAACTTTAATTAAACACCTATCATTATGATTGATGACCTTTGACCTAGACCTGTCAAAATAAGGTTTGATGATTTTTACAGGGTATACAATATATCTGGCACATTGTAAAGCCAATGAAATTCTGAAAAATATGAAACGCTGCTTTAAAGGTGAGTTTCAACACTTCAATTTACAAGTCCCTACATAAAGCTGCATAACCAGTATGAGGGAAATTATAAAATTCTTACTCTGTAATACTGTTGTTCTTGTTCTATTCATGTTCATCAGAGGATAACACCTAAGGTGATCATGTCTTGTCATTTAGATTAGTACAGAATGTTTATCTGCTTACAGAGACACAAACATGTTTTTCTGTTAAGGGTTCGACCCTGAAACAAAGCCGTTTGAACTGCCTCAAACTGCTTCTTAACGGTACATGGAAGTGTATCGTGTCCTGCGCATCATATATATAGTAGATGTTCAGCACAAGTGCCTCAGAGTACTCATTATTTTATCCTGCTTTCTTCCATCCTGTATTCATCCTTCTATAATAAACTTTTTCACCTGAGTGTCTGCAAGTGTTGTCTAATTTCCACAACACCAGTGGCAAGTGTCGTTTTTCTGCACGTAAAAGCACACAATGGGTGAACTGTAGTTTTGTGACTATGACTGACTTTCAGAAGGTGAATTATGGTGAAAAAAAGGAGGAATACAATGTTTTGCAAAAACTGTACATATATATAATAAATATAATAAAAACCTGTATATTCAGACATAAGCTTTAGTTTTAATTATGAATATACATTTTGTAGATTGCGGGATGTGTGATCTTAGTGTCACCTTTCATTAGTACCCAAAATTAGTAGCCTTTTTATCCTAGGTATGTGTCCATGGTTACCAAGGGTCCTTTGGAGTCTCCAAAAGCTGATTTTGGTAAAATGCATGGACGTGCCCTTAGAAAATATTAATTAAAATATTAATTTTCTTTGGTATTATCAAATTTGAACTTTGACTAGGAAAGGTTGTGGTCCAGTTGTGTTTTCCAGCTAATATCTCCCAGCTGTACTCATCTACATGCATCTGTATGCAAAAATAAATTAAAAAAATCAGACGGAAAAAACCCTTCTATTTCAGTGTGTTCAGACTTCTATTACTCAATACCTTTAGCACTTAGAGATTCTGACTTCTGTAACATTAGCCTAAAACGCCTATCCAAGGCATACCCAAAGTAAAATTAAAGCTGTTCTTGAACCATTTAGAGTACATGCATGGGTTTGGTCTATTTTGAAAGGTGACAGGAGTGTTAAGTGGTTAACCAAATTCATGCTGTTGAAAAAGTTGTTTGTATGTAAGGACACAAAAGGAAATTATTATTATTATTATTATTATTATTATTATTAAAGAAGAATTAGAACAGTTGGTATTGTATAACATTTTTGCTTCAATAAATAATGTTCTCATTTAAAAACTGTTATGCGTTTACTCGGGTTGCCTTTGTTGTCTGATTTATTTAGTATGAGATACACAAAAACAGAAGACATCAGCAAATACTTTTTCACAGCACCATACATCTGTTGAGCTTTCAAACAGGTCAAAGCACCTGCTACAACCAGATTTTAAGTTTAAGGTGGCACTTAGTTTTTTCACATTGGTGGTAGGTGTTGGATAACTTTTGTTTGCTTCAACAACAAACAAAAAAATAAATAAATAAAAACTATACTGTGTGTTTACTCAGGTTGCGTTTGCTTTATGTTGTATTTCGTTTGAAGATCTAAAACTATTTAGTATGAGATGTACACAAAAACTAATTGCATATGTAACTATGGTACTGTGAACCCTGAATAATCACCAGAATCACCTGGATACCTTCTTGTAAATGTGCATACACATGACCTTCCAACAAAGTTGCACAGTTGATTTATTAAGGAGTATTTACTATAAATACAGATGCCATACAACCCCCTGTATGGCTTAAAGCAAAAGGGGAAGATCCCACACCAGGCTCTTGTGCAATCCTGGTGGATCGAGGTGCCTTTACCCCTGTAATAAACCTATAAGCCCACAGAAATAGGCCATCCACTGTGATGGCTACCACATACACCTTTAGCAGAGATGTGGACTCACTAACTTGGATCCTAACTTACTAATGTGGAGATTCAGCAGTAGAAACTGGGCAGTGTACCAGTGTACACACCATTTACAAAACAGCTTCCACCTAAGGGCCTATATACAGTCAATTTTTTTTTTGCTATGCACTAAACGCATTTGGGTTTGTGATCAAAAGATGAATACCGCATTTGTTGTGAAAACAGAAACCAAAAGCAAGCCATTTGGAAGCTGAGAAAAGAGGAAAATCGATCAGAGGCATTGCACAAGCATTCGGCATAGCCAATACAACACTTTGGAATGTCCTGAAAAAGAAACCACTGGCGTACTAACAGACATTCAACGGGTCGGCCTCGGAAAACAGCAGCAGCTGAGAACAAACGTGAGAGTTGTGAAGAAAAACCCAAAAACAGTCAAACATCAACAACCACCACCAAAGGGCAGGGGTGAAGGCATCACAATCGACCATTTGAAGAAGACTTAAAGAGCAGAAATATAGAGGCCACACCACAAGATGGAAACCACACATCAGCAGTAAGAATCAGAAAGCCAGATTGGGAATCACAAACAATACAGAGATAAACCCCAAGTGATGGAATGGCCAAAGTGTGGAGAAACAAAGAATCTGCTCAAGATCCAAAACATACGAGCTCAAGGGTCAAGCATGGTGGAGGTAGCGTCATGGCTTGGGCTTGCACAGCTGCTTCAGGAACTTCTGGAACTCATGATGGTAGCAGCAGAATGAATTCAGTAGTCTACAGGAACATTTTGTCACCAATTTACAGAGAAATGCATCCAAATGAATCAAGAGGAACTTCATGCAGCAAGACAACAATCCAAAACACACTTCCACCTCAACACAGGACTTCATCAGGAGGAAAAAGCTTAAGATTTTAGACTGGCCAAGTCAATCACCAGACCTTCACCCAACTGAGCAGCATTTCACCTCCTGAAGAGGAGACTGAAGGGAGAAACCACAAAACAACTGGAAGAAGCTGTGCTACAAGCCTGGAAAAGCATCACAAAAGAATGCAAAAGTTTGGTGTCAGTGGTCACCGGATTGATGCAGTTACTGCAAGCAAGGGAAATGCAACCAAATATTAAGTGTTATTTATTGTTTATTTATCTGTTCCAATACTACCTGCAGCTCAGATCATAGTCACATGCTGCTAAGTGGATAGCTCCATTTTGTGAACATGTGGGCCAATGTGTGTATAAGGCAAGATTAAGAAAAGGATGCAAGTATGACAGAAGTATTTATTGTAAATGCCATGTGACTTTGTTGGAAGTTGTGAACGTGTATACATAAAAGAATCAAGGTTATTCTCACCACCTCCGGGAGTGATAAAATGACATTTCCTTGCCACTGAAGTCTCATACCTTTACACTATACAAACCTACCGGTCTACAATTAACTCACTCAAGAAGGTCTCACTTCTATGGACTGGACCTCTCCGCTAAGGATTTCCAGATCAAACTTCACCAGGCACAGAACCACCATTTTGAGATACTCGACTTTAGAAGACCTGACTCAATAAAATGCAAACACACTGTTTACATTATACATTTTAATCCCAAACAGTAATCATAAATTTATTTTTTAAGTTGACAGATTCAAATCATGTAATGACTCTGTGGCATTGCATCCGTGGTTTCTAAACATACTTAGATAAGTGAAACTCTGTCCACACTGTGAGCAGTAATACAGCCCATCTTCAGTATGAATGCGCTGGTGGCTTTGGAGAACACTCTCTATAGTAAAACTCTTCCCACACTGTGAGCAATGATATGGCTTCTCTCCTGTGTGACTGCACTGGTGGACTTGGAGAGTTCCTCGGTCAGTGAACCTATTCCCACACAGTGAGCAGTGATACACCTTCTCTCCTGTGTGACTGCGCTGGTGTTGTTGGAGAGCACTCGGTCGATTAAAGCTCTTCCCACACTGTGAGCAGTGATGTGGCTTTTCTCCTGTGTGAATGAGCTGGTGTGTTTGCAGAGTACTCAGGTGAGTAAAACTCTTCCCACATTGCGAGCAGTGATGTGGCTTTTCTCCTGTGTGAATACGCTGGTGTTGTTGGAGTGTACTTTGGTCAGTAAAGCTCTTCCCACAGTCTGAGCAGTAATACGGTTTTTCTCCTGTGTGTATACGCTGGTGTCTTTTGAGATTACCTCCATCAGCAAAACTTTTCCGACATAGGGAGCACTGATATGGCTTTTCTTGAGTGTGAATGCGATGATGTCGACGGAGATGATTCTGACGATTAAAACTCTTCCCACACTGTGAGCAGTTAAATGGCTTCTCTCCGGTGTGAATGCGCTGATGTTGTTGGAGATTACTCAGCTGAGTAAAACTTTTCCCACACTGTGAGCAGTGATGCAGATTTTGTTGTGTGTGAAGGCGCTGGTGTCTTTGGAGAGCACTCTGTTGATTAAACCTCCTCCCACACTGTGAACAGCAATACGGCTTCTCTCCTGTGTGAATGCGCTGGTGTATTTGAAGATGACTCTGGTACGCAAAACTCTTCCCACACTGTGAGCAGTGATACGGCTTTTCTCCTGTGTGATTGCTCTGGTGTGTTTGGAGAGTACCTTGTTGCGTAAAACTCTTCCCACACTCTGAGCAGTGATACGGCTTCTCTCCTGTGTGAATGCGCTGGTGTGTTCTGAGACCACTCTGATAAGTAAAACTCTTCCCACACAGTGAGCAGTGATGTGGCTTCTCTGCTGTGTGATTGCGCTGGTGTGATTTGAGAGCACTCGCATGTGTAAAACTCTTTCCACAATCTGAGCAGTGGTGAACTTCCTTCTGCATTTTTTTGTGAGCGGTGTTCGAGCCGAGAGTGATAGATGAGGTTTGCTGAGATTTTATGGGAAGAATCTTGTGTTTAATCTCTCCTGATTTCTGCAGTCTTACATATTCTTCGTAGTGGCATCTCCGGATGTGTTTGTGGAGGTCAATTTGAGATGTGTGGGAAAGTGGACACAAGGAGCAGGTGAAGACTTGTAACAGAGTGTTTACTTCTGAAGAAAAAAAGAAAAGAAAAAAAAAAAAAAAAAAAAAAAAAAAAAAAACAGTACCAAAAACTCAATTACTAGGAACTATACCAATGTAAAGAAGTGATAACTTTGGTTAAGTCAAATTATTTTGTATGATTGCGAAGCTGTTTTATTTACCCTGCTGCAATTACACAGTAATAACAGCATATACTCTAGATTAAATGCATTCTTAGTAAAATAATTTAAGGAACAAATGCACAAATTATTTTTCCTTTTATAAATATGATGTCACTGAGCAGTGAGTTTACAACTAATTAAAAAAAAAAAAACAAAAAAAACTGCACACTGCTATAATACTCTCAAAAACATTTAATAATAAATAGAGCGGACAATGTTTCGACCATGACAGTCTTCATCAGGCAATAACATGGGAGTTCTGAAAGTCTTTAAGTAGACACACCTGACAATGGTCATGGACAACAAACAAGCAAACAATTATTCAATGAAAAACTCCAAAAAGCGAATCATTTGTTGACTGCTTCCACGCTCTCCCTTGCAGGATCTGACGACAGCCAAGCTCCGTTCCTGCACCGTGCTGAGAGCTCTCTTTCCCAGCACCCATGGGAGCACACCAGACCTCTTGATGCTGCCACTAAACCTGTCCTGCGAGGCCCACTGAGACATGCCTCCATAGAGCCTCTCCTTCGCTCACACCACCTACACAACCTCCCTGCCACTACTCCCTTACCCTAAGAAAATAAACTCACCTTTGCTTGCACCCATCCTGCCTCTGCAGTGTCTGTTCTGCCCATTGCTGCAGCAGGTTGCTACAAGTATCTACTTGAATTTGTTGGATGTAGCCATTAGGCTGCGGACATGTGCCTCAAACCAATCTATCATCACATCTCAAAGACCCAGAAGCCCTCCTCTACAGACCAGAGGCCGAACAACCAGAAACCTGATCTACCCTTCACTGTTGTCTCAGTCTCAAACAGTAATGGTAGTTAACTCTGCTTTCTGTATGGCAGACTAGCAGGTCCAGACTTCATCTCAGCTTTAGCTTCCCATTACTTTCTCCACTTTCTGGCGCTGAGACCTGGATCATGCCGCAGAACTCAACTACACGGGCTGCTCCATCCTCTGCTTATGCTTTCTCTCACACTCCCCGAGGACAGGCAGGAGTGATAGTACAGGTTTGCTGTTGTCTTGGAGACCATCCTTCACACCTCTTTCCCGGTCTCATCTCTACATCACATCCATTGAATTCCATGCAGTTAGTTACCTCTCCGAGTAACCTTCTCATAATCATCATCCTCTACTGCCCTCCTGGTCCCATAGGAGACTTTCTTGCAGAAATAGACATGTTCCTCAGTATTTTCCTTGCCTTCTCCCTCTTCTGCATTCCTTCTCCATGATATTCAACAGCTGCCCTCCCATACACAATGTGTTGCACAACAATCAGCGAAAATTAAGAACAGCAGAGAGAAAGTGGAAGAAATCACAAGAAGTCATTGATCTCGACTCTTAGCACACTCTCCTATCCAAATTCAAATCTGATGCGACTTCTGCCAAGACTGCCTTGTATAAGGAAAAACTTCTGTACATGATCCTCATCATTTCTTCACTTCATAACCTGCCAGCTCCTCAATCTCAATCCTCCCTGACTGCTGAAGACTTTGCCACCTTTTATTATGGGAAGATCATTAAGATACTAGACCTTCACTCCTACACTACATGTTCAGATTTTCCCTTCTCTTTCACGGACACATTTTTCTCATCTAACAGAAGAGATCCTACAAATCATCTTGTCCTGCAATCCCATCACCTGCCCATTGGATCGAATATCTCTAAGAACATAACTAGTCTGGCTTTAAAGTGACACACTCTAGAAACTGCTTGTTGCAGTCAGTGAGAAGCTCCATAAAGCTAGATCAGCTAAATTGTCATCAGTCCTCATCCTCCTCAACCTTTCAGCAGCATTTGACAGATTTAACCACAAGAACTAAATTTAATACCAAATATTTACAGTAGTACAAAGTCACTATATGGAACCTTACCATTTGCAGAGCACTTTTTGTTCCAGAGTGAGTTAAACGTAGAGCCGAGATCTTTAGCGTACTCCTCGTCGTACCACACCAGGAGCTCCTGTCCTGGGTCAATGGGTCGACAGCAACGAAACAGAATCCCTCCTTGAAACTGAAACGCCACAAGATTCTGCTCTTCACCATTACGAACACAATTCACATACCTGAAGAATGCAAATGAGGCAAAGTGGAAGAAGGGGTGAAAACCCACAGCAGTGGAGTAAGAATATGAGAAAGCGTGAAAGATGAAAGATATAAGTGACCGAGGAAAGAAAGTTCTTCCGACAAATAGGGAACTGTAAAATCAATTATTAAAAAAGACCCAATAACCTGTCTATTCCTCACCTCATCCAGTTAGCATATATCTCCCTTTTGGCATCTATGTATTCCTGACACTGGCTGCTCTTGTATATCTGCAAAAAGACATTTTATTCATTACATTAGATTCAGCTTTGCCATTCAGCAGATCCAACAAAATGCAGTCACAAAATCAGACTATGCCATCAAATTAATGGAGGAACAAAAATGATAATGTAAATATTGTTTTACTAAATATTATGAAGGCAAAATTAATCTTTTGCTAGAGACAATATTAATGAGGCAAACATAAATCAAGAACATGATTAAATTTAACGCAGATCATTGAACAAATAAATGCTTTTTTTTTTTTTTTTTTTAAGCCAGCTTTTGACATCCATAACCCCTGTGTTTGGAAATTGTTTTTTTCTTTGTTTTTTCTGTGGCACCCTGAGAAAAGACCATACATATATTATTTATAATAAAATGTATAAAACCTCACCACCCAGGAGTATCCACTGGCTTCCTCTCTGTCTACCAGCTCTCCCTGGTAGGGTCCGAAGTGTGCACCTACTGGAACAGTCTCCCCCTTATTAAACACTCCCAGACCTGCATCAGGAATACCGGACTTCCGAATCTCTAGTCCAGGAGGAAGAGTTTGTCTGGCTCGGTCAGGGACTCCCATGGGAACAGGAGTATCAGGGATGATGAGGGGTGGTCCATGAACCTCACACTTGTTGAAGAAGAAGGATTTGCAAACCTCACAGTCTGGAGGGAGAAGTGATGCCCAGAATATTTTGTAAATTTTTTGAAAAAAATTCAATTAAAAGCAATTATATTTAAATATTTTAAGCATCTTATAAGAGATACTTACAAATGCCAATCATATCCAGCTTCTCAGGATGTCTTAGGAATGTTATAATTTATCAGGAACATACTAGCAATTTGTAAAATAAAATGTATAAACATTTACTCTATGCTGATTGAAACTATTAGCTTTGTGTGTATTATAAAATCAATTTCATGCTGTATGTTCTATTGTATTATGCTTCAGCACTGTGAAAGAACATAATTAAAGACGGAAATCTTAGATTGAAGTTTCATGCACAGTGATCATGACTGAAAATAAAAGGTCTTGTGCTCTTTTTGTTCCAGCTTAATGGTGATATTACATATGTAGAAGAGCAAAGACCACCCTTCACACAATCAGAGTTTAACTACTATTTCCACCCCAGGGTCATCTAGCCATCAAGATCACAGTTCTCACTTTTTTTTTTTTTTTTTTTTTTTTTTTTTTTTTTTTTTTTTAAATGATTGATAACAATATGCAGTTTTCTGAATGCAATCCTATGCCAGGCTCAAGGAAGGTGGAAACACCTTGCTTTAGAAATGCCGTCTACCATCTCTGTTGAATTCAGAGGTGCTGAATTCTGTGTAACATGGAACAAATCACTGGTAGAGCATTTTACCAAACCTTTACCTAGAAGTGGTAGGCTAGATCTGGGAGAGACATGACTCACCTGTGCGTACGCAGTCTCTGCACCATTGTACAGCCCTCCATGGGGCTAACTGTGGATGGACGAACCTGACTACAATCCGTGTGAGACAGAGCCGGCTGACTATATGCCACTTTGATGACTGCCTCAACGTTATCTGATCTGACCAACATGTAGTACTATCTCAGAACCATGGGCCAGATGGACTGCTCTCGATTTGAGATGTTTAAATGTCTTCTGTTCTTCCAAGAGAAAAAATAAACAAACACCACCAGTGGCACCATGGTGATTATGGATCTTCATCACATCTCTCAGATGTGGCACTGCTCCCAAGTGAACCACTTTTGTTGCAAGCCAGTGCTTGGGCCCATCTTGCTGAGACAATGATGTACATCACTAATCCTGGCTTGCAAAACTCACTCAGAATTAGGCTTACTATGAAGAAGGAACTTGCAAGGTATTTATATAAACCTTCCTAAGGTAGCAAATGCAGGTTATCTGTGCGCAGTCACAAACTGTTACACATATAGCTTCACAAAACGTACAAGGTCTGATGTGTACAGGGCAAGAAGAAAAGGGAAAGGTGGCATTATCTAAGAAACGTTACTTGGTGAACTTGTTTGAAGGTCTCGGCCTGTGCAAAAATGCACAAGGTTTCCAGGTGATTCTCACCTGATTACGAGGGGTGAAATAGAACCAACAATGAAAACTCATGAGACAGGGTCTTAATCCCAAAGGACTCCCTTGAGAGAGATTTACTGCACTAGATAGTGTGTAGGGCAGAATAATCAGTGTTACTGAGTTCCAGAGTGGCCTGATGTCTTACAGAGGTAGTCTTCAGTGTCATCTTCTTCCACTTTTATGGAGATAATGTCAGGTGTGGTGTTCAGCTCCAGCGACTCCTCTTTCTTCACACCGCCATCTAATGTGCACACACACACACACACACACACACACTCAAATCCATTAACAATTAGACATTTACAGTTAATATTTCAGTGTGGTAACCTGACTGACCAGGTGTTGGCTTCAGATGGACTCCTCTATTCTGCTGGTCCACTTTGCCTGATGTCCCTGCAGCTGAAGTCTCTGTTGTCACCTCCTCAGACAGCTAATCAAATAAGAACACTTATTCAGCAAAGAGCATAAACACTCTGTAAATCTGTCTGTGGTTTGTAGACTCTGGTTTGCTGACCTGATTTTCTTTCACGCCTCATTAAAAGGTAATCAGGTATGAGGCCATGTTTATACCTCTGCATCAGAGCACATGTGTAGTGATGCAGAGAGGGGGTTTGTGGGTAGGCATGCAGAGACACTCAGACGATTCTTTTCTGTTACGAAAACACGCATTGGAGAGTACAGTCCAAAGTTGTGTACCAAATGATGTACTATACACTTACACTATGCACTCTACCGTCTAGTGTGTGAATTTTGGAAGGGTAGTATCGTATTAAATACAACACTACCTTTCTTTTTATTAGCTGGGAGTATAAGCCATTTCCCAGTCGATGGCGCATGACATCAAACGCATGCAATGCGACGCCGCTAGCTTTAGAAGATACCCAGTCACCGAAAATGACTTTCTTCAGTGTGCTGTTTATGTTAGCGTTACCTTTTATACCAAACATGACCTTAGTCACCATGAGATAAAAGGTGTAATCGTCAAGTGACCAAGGAAAAAACACTGCATCCCGCAAGTCTTCTAAGGCAGGGGGGCATTTTATATCAAACATAGCGTAGAAGACTGTAGAAGTAGAAGATTGTATCCTGTAAACTTTAGTGGAGCTCGTGTAGCACGGAAGCTCGACAGTGATGCACGAGCAAACTAATGTTAATATTCAAAACTTTCCACTGTGTGCAAAGGGAAACGCAAATATGTCTGTTTCTCCACTTTTGAGTGCAGATGAGGATTCGCTCGAGCTGCACATGGTGCTGCTGGAACTGGAGGATGTGGAGAAACAGATCCG
>JANDJT010000199.1:33380609-33392323 GCA_024331685.1 Stegophilus panzeri | reverse complement strand
CTATCCTAGTAATATTATCTACATGAGCATCAAATGAAAGACTGGAGTCAATAATCACACCAAGGTCGTTTACTGCTGCACATGACGAAACAGAAAGACCATCCAGAGTAACTATGTGATCAGAAAGCTTACTTCTAGCTACATGTGGTCCTAATACAAGTACTAACAAGTACTTCACTGTTGAGAATGAAGTTTGACAGAATTCTAATTGTGGGAGACTTTAACATTCATGTGGACCGGAGTGACTCTGTGGTGGCTAAGGAATTTCTGTCGTTACTTGACTGTTTTTACTTCACACAGTTTGTAACTGACCCAACTCATAACATGGATATTGTGATTGCAAACGGCTCGTTTGTATCGCAGTTTTCATCTGTTGACATTCGACTGTCAGACCATTCAGCTGTCTTTTTAAATCTGGAACTGTATCATCCAAGTGAGCCTACCGTCCGAACAGTAACCTTCCGGAAGTGGAAGTCTATTGATCAGACAATTTTCTCCAATTCGGTTGTTTCCACCTTAAGCGATCTTAAGTTGTTTCCATCAACACCGCTCCCAGATCCTGCCCGAGAAACCCAGCGCCTTCTTCTCCACCTGACTCCGGAGGACGACATCGAGGCCTACCTAGAGGTCTTCGAACGGGTTGCCCACCGAGAAGACTGGGGCACTGAAGAATGGCCATGCATCCTCGGCCCTGCGCGCGGCATACTATGCTCTCTCTCCGGAGGAAGCAGCAGACTACGAGTAAGTGAAGAGGGAGATCCTGGCATGGTGTGGGCGAACCCCCAACCAGGTGGCGGCGGAGTTCCACCGATGGAGCTACAGGCCTGGAGCCAAGCCACGCGGACAGATGGATGCCCTCCTGCGCATCACCAAGAGGTGGCTCCAACCAGACCAGTATACCGCCACCGAGGTTGCAGAGAAGGTGGCCATGGATCGGTTCCTGAGAACTCTGCCGCCCATAGATTGCCAGGCCATGGGAATGCAAGCTCCCGGGACACCCAAGGAACTACTAACCGCCCTAGACCGCGCCTTGACCAATCTGGAGTTCGGCAGGGATGGACAGCGAACCCTTAGCCTGCCTAGAAGGGTTCGGCCACACTGGCCCGAACAACAGAGCTACGCCGAGGAGGGAAAGGACAACCGAAGCCACCCTGCATACGGGACACCCAGGGACGAGCCCATGCCGATGAAGCCGGACCGGGGGACACCGAAGGATGCCCAGAAACCCTGGCTGGCAGGGTGTGCCCTCAACACGCTGGACCCTCAAAAAGCACCTCAGCGAGTGAAGGAAGCACGAGTGTGGCAGGCCTACATGGCCCGAGGCAAGGAGGACGCCATGGCAGAAGGTGAGCCAAACACACACCCTAACCCAATCTCATCTGTGTTTCAACAGGTGAACTGGCAGGGGAACTTTGGCCGGGAGCAGAAGGAGGACGACCGTCTGAAGCATTGTTGGGCCCAGGTGTGTCAGATCGAAGTTGTCGACCAGAGTCCGGACCAGAGACTCCCCCCCCCACCTACTTTCTAGTCAGGGGGGGCCTGCCGTATCACCGGACCAGCCACAGAGGGGAGATCATGGACCTCTTGGTAGTCCCCAAGATAAGAACCCAAACACTGATGCACCTGGCCCATGCCCATCTGCTCGGGGGCCACCTGTGGGCACGAAACACCATGGAAAAACTGAAGGACTGCTTTGTCTGGTCAGGGATGGATGCAGAGGTCTGGAGCTTCTGCCAACAGTGCCCCCAGTGCCAACACACCGCCCCAAGGAAGCCCCCGCCGGCACCCCTTATCCTTCTTCCCATCATAGGCATCCCCTTTGAGAGCATTGGCATGGACCTCATGGGGCCACTCCCAAAATCTGCCGGGGGGCATGAATATATACTGGTCATCATGGACTACGCCACCCAGTACCCCGAGGTGGTGCCGCTACGCAAAGCCACCTCCCGCAACATTGCTAGAGAACTGGTGCTCCTGTTCAGCCCTGTGAGGATACCGAAGGACATACTGACAGACCAAAGTACGCCTTTTGCATCCAAACTAATGTCTGATCTATGTCGGCTGTTGCAGGTAAAACACCTGAAGTTGTCCGTCTACCACCTGCAAACTGATGTCCTCATCGAAAGGTTTAACCAAACCCTGAAGCGGATGCTGCACCGGGTGGTAGACGAGGAAGGGAGGAACTGGGACCTCCTCCTGCCTTACATCCTCTTCACCATCCAGAAGTGCCCCCAAGCATCCACGGGCTTCACACCCTTCAAGCTCCTCTTCGGACAGCGACCTCGAGGACATACTGCAAACTGCAGCGCTGTCTCAAGGGGAAATCATGACAGAACCCCCCCCCACTCCCCTCCCCTGGCAGTCCTGGCCCTTTGGGCAAAATGTCTTTAGCTGAACCAGGAGACTGAGCGGTGTCCTCAGCGGAGCAGGAGGGCAGAGCAACGTCCTCAGCGGAGCAGGAGGGCAGAGCGACGTCCTCAGCGGAGCAGGAGGGCGGAGTGACGTCCTCAGCGGAGCAGGAAGGCGGAGCGACGTCCTCAGCGGAGCAGGAAGGCAGAGAGACGTCCTCAGCGGAGCAGGAAGGCGGAGCGACGTCCTCAGCGGAACAGGAAAGCGGAGCAATGTACTCAGCAAACCTTGGCGTAGTGGCTTCCATGGCAGCATAGGGAAGCAAAATGGAGCTCTTGGCTGCAATGGGAGGTGGAGAAACATCCTCAGTAGAACAGGGTGGCTGAGTGGCTTCCTCAGCTGTATAGGGATGCTGAGTGGTATCCACAGTCACGCAGAGAGTCTGAGCGTCATTCTCCATCGACTTTGCAGACTGAACTTGGTTGGCTGGGTCGTCAGTCTCAGGCATGAGGAGAACTCGGTTGATCGTGTGATCAGTCTCAGACATGAGGAGAACTTGGTTAGTCATGAAGTCTGCTTCAGGCGTGAGCAGAACTTGGTCGTCCTTGTCAGCAGACTCGGGCGTGAGCAGCACTTGGTCATCCATGTCAGCAGACTCAGGTGTGAGCAGAACTTGGTTGTCCTTGTCAGCAGACTCGGGCGTGATCAGAACTTGGTCGTCCTTGTCAGCAGACTCGGGCACGAGCAGAACTTGGTGGTCTGTGTCAGCAGAATCGGGTGTGAGCAGAACTTGGCTGTCCGTGTCAGCAGACTCAGGTGTAATCAGAACCTGGTTGTTTGTGACTTTGGCTTCAGGCATAAGGAAAACTTGGTTGGTCGTATCAACAGACTCTGGCGTGAGCATAACTTGGTGGGTCATGACGTCGGCCTCAGACTGGAAAGTGGCGTGGAACGTCGCCTCTTCCACCTCGGACAGGAACTGGGCTTGAGAGGTCACCTCTTCAACCTCGGACAGGAACTTGGCTTGAGAGGTCATCTCTTCAACCTTGTACATGAACTTGGCTTGAGAAGTCGTCTCTTCGACCTCAGACATGAACTATTCTTGAGAGGTTGTCTCTTCGACCTCAGCCAGGAACATGGCTTGGGAGTTCACCTCGTTGACCTCAGACAGGAACTTGACTTTCTGCTGGAGTTCTGGAGATGAGACTACTTCGTGGGTCTCAGGGTGGAGCGCTGTTGACCTCCAGCTGGAGCTCTGCAGGTGAGATCACTTTGTGGGGCTCAGTTTGGAGCTCTGGAGATGAGGCCGCTACGTTAACCTCTGGTTGGAGCTCTGCAGGTGAAACCACCTTGTATGTCTCGAGCTGGAGCTCTGGGACCGAGGTCAACACGTTGACCTCCGGCTGAAGCGCGGCAGGTGAGACCTCCTCGTGGGACTCAGGTTGGAGCTCTGGAGATGAGGTCGCCATGTTGACCTCCGGCTGGATCTCAGAAGGTGCTCTCTTGTGGATCCATTTGTGAGTACACCAGCTGCTCTTGAAACATCCGCGAGAGCAGAAATATGATCCATGGATCCCAAGTTTCCTGCATGTGGGACACTGTAGCTGGGCATCGTTACCACAGCCCTCAGACTTGCAGGTCGGCGTCACCTCCCCCAATGCCCTGTTGGCCGGGGCCTGAAGCTGAGCTGTGGAGGCTGCCCTGTCAATCCACTCATAATAGGTGTGGAATGGCAGGTCAGCCTCGTTCGTCACACTGACTCCCCTTAAAAGTTTACCCAGGTCGTTGCTCTGCCCTGTATGCCCAAACTTCCGCAAAGTTCCGCAAACTGAGTTACATTCTCCAGTCCCCTGGATCCCATGTCTGCTAGATGCTGCGCCCACTGGCGGGCTGAGCCAAAAGACCGGGACACAATGTACCTTATCCATTGCTTCTCGCTGGGCTTGGGGTCCGTTAGGCTCGAGAAATAAATCTGGCAGTCAACCAGAAAATATTCAGGGTAGCCAAAAACCCATCAAACCGATCTGGGAGATCTATGAGAGTCCATTGTGGATACTGGATTGAATCCAAAGCAGGGATGGTTTGCTTAGCGTGACATCTCCTCAGTCTTCCTGCTGCATCCATGTTAAGGTGCAGTTATCGGTCATGTTCCAGAATGTAAGGGAGTTAAGGACGGATGCAAATGCAGATCAGACTTTTTATTAAAGGAGCTATGCACACAAATCCAAAAACAGTAATCCAAAGCGTGGTCTATTAACAGGCAAAAGGTCAGGCGATATACAAACAGGCATGAACTGGGTGAGGTTAGAATCGAAAACAAGAAACAAGGTCCATAACATAAAACATGAAACGAGAACCAACCACTAGGTAATGAGGCAAACTCAATACTGCGCAAAGTGCACAGAGACACGAGGGGTTTAAATGACCAATATAATCATGGGTAAACACGGACAGCTGGAAACAATATTGACACACCTTCGGAAAACAACCAATGACTAAACAGGGGCGGAGACAGAACATAATCATAACAAACGCATGTGTCCAAAGTAAACAAAATCACTGTCATTGAAAACCGAAAAGCGTGCGTTCGCTACGCGCTCGCGCATCTGGCACGCGCATGCGCTTCGGTTTTCTGAGCATACTGAAAACTGCAGCGCTGTCTCAAGGGGAAATTGTGACACTAAGCATAGTAATTATTACTGTAACATTAAGCAATTTGCCTTTCACAGAAAATCAGGATAGATAAAATAAATACTACTTACATATTAAGATGGCATACGCAGATGGCTGCCTCAGTGTGGAGCGCTCCAATTCCTTTACAGTTTTTGTTTGTTCTTTATTTAGTAATTCTTTTCCCATCAGTTTGACCAGAGATGAACTTCTGAACACACCAGACATTTTTCAGTTTTATGACTACTCAGACATTTTGTTGGACATTCTATTCGGAGGAGCAGTGGTGCTGTTCAAACACGCACTCAAATGCAAAAGACGGAAACATGCTGGTGCACTATTTAAGCTCCGTGAACACTACTTCAAAACCATGCTCCCAAGCATCCATCTAGCGACTCTCCGATCCCTTCCTAACAAAAAAGAGGAATTATTTTTCCTCACCTGCACAAACAAGGACTTCTTAAACTCTGCTGCATTGTGCTTCACTGAAACCTGGCTAAGTGAAGCTATTCCAGACAATGCACTGCATCTGCCAGGCTTTCAGCTGTTCAGAGCGGACCACATCACAGAGTTAACAGGGAAAACAAAAGGTGGTGGATTATGCTTTTACATAAACGAAAAGTGGTGTACAGACGTAACAACTATGTCCTAATCTCCTAATTTACAGATGCTCTTCACAAACTGTAAAGACTCTGGTATACTTATTTTTTTTACTTGTACGCTAGCATATGCGCACAGTCGTACATATAGCCTTTCAAAGTATAATCGATTTGACATGTATGCATACACAGGTGGTCAATGCATGCGCATAACACGGAGCCCCAAACATTAACAGGTGAAGACACCACAATAGTGGCACCACTTCTATACTCACTAATGTCACTAGTGAACCTACTCAGCAGAGATCTACGGTGCAAACTTGCAGCAAAAATATATTGCCGTGGGTAACCTTTCCGGATGAAACCTCAGTAGGATTGTACCTACTGACAGAAGCAAACAGACAAACGAGACGTTATACAGTGTACTGGCTTCAGTATACTGATCCAGACTCATCTGAACTGAAACAGACCTATCAAATATGGAAGATGTGGATACAAGCAGTGCGACCAGACTGTAGCGATACAAGAAGCCCCCTGCACTGTACAATGTAATTTGATCAAAACAGTAAAAATGAAGAGTATGGGCAGATGTGGTATGAAATAATGGAACAAAGACAATTTGAGGTGATAACAACAGATGTTGTAATAGGACCACAAGGAGTGGCTGTCATGGTACTCTTGAAAGATGACATGGAGGCAGCCCTAATGTCAGGTTACCCTATGGGAAACAAGACCCATTGACTACACAAGGTAGGAAAGGAATCAGATCTACAATACAGGGGCTCTTGGAAGCAGGGCTCGTGACCCCAACCAAAAGTCCATGTAATACTCCCATATTTCCTGTCAAGAAGCCCAACTCTGAAAAATGGAGACTTGTACATGATTTACATGCAGTTAACCAAATTGTACAGGCAGAGACACCTATAGTACCTGACCCTCACAGTCTCTTGTCGAACATCCCTGAAGATACTAAGTGGTACACAGTAATAGACTTGTGTTCGGCTTTCTTTACTATACCGTTACACCCAGATTTGAGGCATTTGTTTGCATTTACCTATGAGGGACAACAATACACGTATACGCACCTCCCTCAAGGGTATTGTGAAAGTCCATCTATTTTTAATCGCGTGTTAGCAGAAAACTTGGCTTCAATCAACATCGCAAGTACATTGATTCAGTACGTGGATGATTTGTTGATTTGTAGTCCAACCAAAGAGCAATGTAGAGAGGATTCGTTAAACATTCTCACAATGCTTGCAGAAAATGGTAATAAAGTTAGCAGGGATCAAATTGCAGTTTTGTAAAGAAGTGTTGTATGAAAGGAATAGATCTCCTGCCCCAGCCCATGTGGAGGCCATAAGAACCGCACCAAAACCTCAAACGGTAAGATAGATGCTTTCTTTTTGGGGGATGGTAGGCTATAGTAGACAGTGAATCTGTGACTTTGCACTAAAAATGGGCTTTGATACAGGCTTTGATATGAGAGGCAGACCAGATGAAAGAAAAAACGTTCCTTGTTTGGACACCAGAGGTGTTAGTAGAGTTTGAAATGTTAAAAACCTATCTCTGTTCTGCACCAGCTTTGGCTCAGCCTCATTATAGCAAGCCCTTTCAGTTGTATTTCTCTGAAAAACAGGGATTTGCCAATGCCATGTTAACCCAGCAGCAACGTCCAGGTAAACAGTCTATTGCTTACTTTAATACTGCCCTTGACAATGTAGAACAGGGTATGCTGCCATGTTACCGTGGATTCATGCCTTCACTTATCAAAAAGCTCCTGCAATTACTATGGGCCACCCCACTACCTTATACACCACCCATGTCCTACATGCACTTCTAACAAGCCCAGCATTTTTAATTACTCATGCACGTAATACTTTCTGCACCGGAATGGACAATCCAAAGGTGCCAGACAGTAAATCCAGCAGATAGAATGGTAACTGCATTAGAGGGTGAGCCACACAGCTGTCATGTTGTCTCTAATAAGCATATCAAGCTCTCGAAAATCAGCCAATGCCAATTGGTTATGCGATCGTGGCTCCTCGCCCAGACCTTTCATCATTCGGTACTGTCCAAGCCCTACCTGTCAGTCAGCCCTGCTCAGCACAATTGGCAGAACTTAAGGCTTTAACAATTGGCAGAACTTAAGGCTTTTTTGAATTAGGAAATGGAAAATCTTGTACAATTTATACTAAATCAGCATATGCGTATGGAGTGTGCCATTTATAGGGTCCAATTTGGGCATAGAGCAGAAGGCTCACCTATAATTCATGGTCAAGCCATTTCTGAGCTGTTGCATGCTATGTTACCATCCAAATTGGCTATTGTTAAATGTGCTGCGCATAAATCAGATGGCTCACTAAAGGGAATGCAGCAGCAGATGAAGCTTCTAAACAGGCAGCACTGCAGTGTACTGACATTATGCCAGTCTTGATACCAGAAGACAAACCTTCACTAGAGTCAAATTTAGCATCCTTAGCAGAAACGAAAAATGCAGCCTCAATCCATGAAATCACGCGCTGGAAAGAAATGGGAGCGAGGAAGCATAGTAGGAGACTCTGGCGAGGGCCAGGGGTACATTTTGTGGCTCCCCTGTCCTTGTTACCCAACCTTGATTAGGACTGCGCATAGTTCGGACTATTGCACAAGGGGGGAAGTGGTAAAAAGACTAAAAAGAGCCTGGTGAACTCCATATCTAGGCCCCATGTTTGCGAAAGTTGCGAAATATGTGCACAACACAACATTAGGGAAAATTTCACAGCTCCAATAGGACACATCCCACAACCAGATGGACCATTCTGACACCTGATAATTGACTGTGGACATGGCAGAGAGGAAAGAGAGACAAACGTACATCTTGGTGGTAGTGGACAGATTCAGTAGATGGGTGGAAGCACACCCAGCAGCACATGCTAATGCTGATACAAGTTGGGAAGTTCCTGTGCAGAGAAGTTGAAGGTGAAGTTTCTCAAGCGCTGGATCATCAACACACACACACACACAAACACACACACACACACACACACACACACACACACACGGTTTGAAATTCCAGACAAAATTAGTTCAGAGAAGGGTGCACACTTTATGAACAGAGTAGTCCAGAAAGTAGCACAGGCCCTATGAATAAAGCATAGGTTTGGATGTGTATATCACCCACAATCACAGGGAATGGTGGAAAGAGCTAACGGGACATTAAAATCAAAATTGGCTAAAATCTGTACAGAAACCAAATTGAATTGGATGCAAGCACTGCTGTTAGCCTTAATGAGCATGTGGATGCAAACCAACGACATAACACATCTAACCCCACATGAAATGCTTACAGGTCGCCCAATGCCGGTGCCATACTTGAGAGGACCCTACAAAGGGCCCTCACTTGAACAGCTGGAGGGAGAACTTGCAAGCTATGCAAAACATCTAACCCAAATACACAGAACTTTGTTCCAACAGGTAAAAGGGGCCACAGAAGCAAGGACTATCAAACCTAACAATGATCTCCAGAAGGTGGGACCAGGAGATTGGGTGTACATCAGAGCGTTCAAAAGGAGGTGGAACGATGTGAGAAGAACAGGGCCACACCAGGTGATATTGGCCAAACCAACAGCAGGAAAGGTAATGGGTCAAAATGGATGGTACCACCTCAATCACTCCACACGGGCACGAGACCCAAACACACCAAATCGAGTTCCGGAAAGACTGCAAGAGTCGGCACAGGAACCCCAGGCCGACGAAGACCCTAACCAAGAAGAACCACCTGTGGGAATAAATTTAAGACACAGGAAAACACAAGGGTAACAGAGTATGTAGTTTACTGAGAATCACTATCATACACATATTCTGGTGAGGGAATAGGGCTTGTAGGAGAATAATTTGTAGGTGAAAGGTCAAATGATGTTTTTGTAGCAAAGCTACTATCATCATCAGAGGAAAGAGTAAACAAGCTCTCCACAGAACTTATGGGAAGAAGTTGAGCTTCAGTTTGAGTGGAAGCATGAACATAGGTCACCGATGGAATGATTCGATAAGCGGGAGGATGTGGAAATCCTGTGGCTACAGGTGAAGAGCAGAGACGTTCCAGCAGAGCTGTAACATCGATGGCCAAATAAGCCAGCTGAAGACGTATATATGTACTCAGGCCTGTGAGATTGAGCAGCTGAGTGAGAGAAAGTCCAGCTGAAGGTGGGCGTTGATCAGCTGGACAGAGATCAGAGAGAAAGGACAAAAATTAGATAAAACACTAGTGGTAACACTTAAATTATATTCACATAAATACATGTACAAGCACATGCAAAGAATGTAGGAAACAGGTATCAATACATGACATGGAAAAAGCATAAAGCTGAAAAACACACACTCCTACGATGTTTTGAGAAAAACACACACACCCACAAACTCACAAAATGTTAAAGAGAAACACACACACATATACTCACAGAATATCTAAGAAGCACTAAAAACATATAAACAAACTTAGAATTAGAGAAGAAATATGTGAAAAACCTGGAGGAACAGTGGGGACCAGGAATAGAGCCAACATTGGCACATGTTGACACAAGATTGCGCAGTCAATGAGGCAGTAAAATTGTTAGGAAAACCAAAGCGCAAACAAACTGTACCCAAGTGATAAGAAAAACAGTAAGAAGGCATAAGGAAGGATTTGCAAATGTTACTAAACTGGGAAGGGAAAAGAACAGAACACAGCGCGCAGTGTGGAAAACAATAACATAACAGATTGAAGAGATCAACCAGATTGCAGATAATTTGTTCAGCAATGGTTGATGTTCACAGCCAAAGAAACAGTAAAAACAGATTGCATAATATGTGACAAGAAAAGGCAGACAGTTAAAGTCACTCTGATCCCGGGGAATCTAGCCACCTGTGAGATACACATGTGTGAGCCACTCACACCATGCGTATACCAAGCATGTGTCCCACTATGCCTGAACCACTATTTTGACCCAACCCTGGGAGAGATACACAACCAGCAGCCTGGGACTCCCGATGATTCACAGGAACAGCATACCTACAGAGCTAGCTGCCAAAGTGTGCTTAACATATTAACACGACCAGTAGTCCCCAAGCCACCAGATAATGTGCAAGTAGCACCCAACCCGCGGTATACGGGCTATCGAGCCTCAGGGAGCTGAATGCCCCTGCCATTTGAATAGTTCCGGGTCATTCTTGGGCAAGATGTAGCATCCATTGGCCTCCCAGATCAGGGTGACGATTCCGCTGCCTTGTTGGCAGTCCTCGACAAAGGCTAGGAGAGAACACCCCAACAGAAACCAGTGTGATGTGAACCCACTCAAGGGCGTATGAAAAAGTGAACTCCACTCCCCATATGGCCATTCAGTGCAGCACTCCCAGTTTCCACCCGTCTTGCCTTTACCATGCCGGTGGACTCAAATTGAGTATGCCGAGAGAGAGGATCAGGTAACTTGCAAAGGCCTCGTCTCACAATACGTTTGCAAGCTCTTCCATATGATTCACAACCAAGACCCTACCCATGCCGGATCGGTTGCTGCCCAGATTACCAATTACCGTGTCCCTCACCCCAATCCTCCGGTGAGGTCAAAAAGTAGGCTAGGAGGAACCCTGAGTTTCGGTGTCTGGAACATCCGTACGCTTCTTGACCATGATGGATGTGACAGACCACAGCGCCACACTGCGCTGGTAGAGAAAGAACTTCAAAGGTATGACATCGACCTTGCTGCAATGAGTGAAACCCAACTATCAGACTCTGGATAGTTGGACGAAGTGGGAACAGGTTACAGCTTCTTCTGGTCCGGTCGACCATCAGTATCCAGAAGAGATGCTGGCGTAGGCTTTACCATTTGATCACATCTAGTTACAAAGCTGAATCTCAACCCACTGCCAATATCTGAATGACTCACGCTTGTGAGGACCCCCCTTCAACAGAAGCGGTTCCTTCCGGTCATATCCGCTTACGCCTTGACAATGCAGAACCCAGGAGAAGTCACAGAACTTTTACTGAACTATTACTGTAATGCCTTACTGCCTTACTGTCTGGATGTTCCAGTAGGTGCATAAACAAACTCCAGTTAGTCCAGAATGCAGCTGCTAGAGTCCTAA
>JANDJT010000199.1:33338441-33350979 GCA_024331685.1 Stegophilus panzeri | reverse complement strand
ATATGTTAAATGTATCAAAACATTTTCAAATGAAATGTTTTAAAATTAACCAATTTGGTCATTTGCGTGCATTCACAAATATCACAATTGTTCATTGATGGATTTTATTTAAAATTTATTTATTTATGATAATTTGCAAAAACCTATGAGTGGTAGAGAAGTTCAAGTGTTGCATTGATGGGTAAAATAAACAAAAGATAATTCAGAGAGTTAAGTTAAATGTGGCATGTATGTACACATTTGAAACAACTTTGCCTCAAGAACCATTGGGGTCCGTCAAACCGTTTGGTAAATATTTCAGATAATGTTAAAAACCTTCTTTTGCAAACTAGTCATAGGTTTTTCGCTCAATATCAATTAAACAAGTGCTACAAGATTCTCTGGAGTTTATTTATAAATAATTATCAAAAACAAGTTGAACTTTCAATTTTACATGTCAATGGCCTGACAAAAGTAAAGGTACTGAACTTACCACATTAGTTACATAGTAAAAATTCTTTAAGAGAATGAGCCATTTTCACCAAACGTATGCCTTTGTAAGGACTCAGTCTGAGCTCACTTAACAAAAAATGCAGAGTTTGGCCACTTGATGGCGCTATAATTGTAAAAGAAGAAAAAAAAAAACAAAAAAAAAAACGTAAAATGACTTGTGCATATGATTTTATATTATCAGATGTTCCAGAGATACATATATTCTTTGTAAACTATATAACAAATTTGCCACCAAGATCACTGCTGTCAATCAAATCGTCCGTTAAATATTTGAGATTATTTTTAAAAAAAACCAAACAAAAACCAAAAACTCATTGTGCAAAGTCTTTTGCTCAACTGAAATAAAACTATTGCAGGACAATTTTTGGATGCCTTAGATCAATAATTATTTTTTAAAAATTAAGTTTTGATTTACCACTCATGTTAAGTTTTGATTTACCCCTCAGGCTTAATAGGGTTAAGAAAAATTGGGCATGGCCACTTTTACTTAAATGGCTATAACTCTTAAACAGAATGAGATTTTTCACCAAACTTGGGGTATATATGTATGGGCTCAATCTGAGGACAGATGTAAAAAAAAAAAAAACATTACTGAGTGTGACCAGTTGGTGGCACTATAGCAGAACAAAACCTGAAATTGGCAGTAAATGTGGTGCCATTGGTCCAATAGACTTGATAAGTAACAATTACTTTTCCAGCCTTTTGTTTCCTCCAGCCCAACTTTTTTGAGACATGTTGCTGCCATCAAATTCATATTTACCTTATTTTTTTTCTTAAAATTATACATTTATTCAGTTTAAACATTTGATATGTTTTCTATGTTCTATTGTGAATAACATATGGGTTTATGGAATTTACAAATAATTGCATTCTGCTTTTATTTACATTTTACACAGCTTCCCAAACCCCAGACCTGAAGGCGGTGTCCACAGGCAAGTGCCTGGTTGCATGGAGCCATCTGGTGGGCTCATCACTTGCAAAATGAAGGTTGGGGATCAGGTGAAATTCCAGGCATATGGTGGACAGCCTTAGATGGAATAAACCCTTGCAATGAAAACTGTTTTTTCTGATCTTAAACCCAGTGGTGAAATGTTCCATGCAAGCCACAGATTTTCAATAACAAAACCTTTTTGTGAGGATTTTGTGAATTTATCGGATTGCTGCAGCCTCCGTTGTCAGCTGCCCCTTCATGTACACACAGCAGCTGACAGACTGGTTGAGGGTGGAGGAGCAAGATGCAGAACAGATCATTGAGCCTGTGGTACTTGAGCAAAAAAAAAAAAAGGAACCAAGGAGTGGGTCCAGGGCCACTGGCCTGCATCCTGGGATGAAGCCAGTGCAGCTGGCGGAGGATCACTGGTCTTTCTCACTCTCTATTTCTCCTCTCCTCTTATCTCCCAGTTCCAGCCCCAAAACCAGACCCAATTCCCACCTCACTTTTCCTCCCCTGCCTCTCTAATGTCTCCCCACGCCCTGTCTTTCTCTCCAGAGGGGGAACATCATATACCCACCAGAACTGGGGTAGTAGGTGTGTTGGTGCTGCATGGAGGCAGGAACTCTGATCAGGATCTCTGATGCACCTCAGGCCTCCTGCGATCACTCAGGAATAAGGCCTTGGTGAACTCGGGATGTAATCAGACCTCTGTCCTTTAAAGCCTGATTCAATGTGAGGTTTTGGGAACTGCTAGTTTGGTAAAGGTGAGGTGTGTGCATAGTAATATTTACAAGTGTATGTGTGTGTTAGCGGGATGGTGGCCCATTCACAAAAGGGAAAAAGCGCTCCTCCCGCAACTGCCACCATGGTACTAAAAGAAGAGATCCGCTTCAGCACCACTAATGTTTTGGACAGCCCGAAAGCATGTGGCTGCAAGGCAGGGCCACAGAAACACACATGGTTGGTGGCTAATGATCAGCGCGGCAGCTCTCCACCATCCAGCAGCCTACAGCAAGTTGAATGAGCATCTCCATGACACTTTCAACCCATTTCTTTCTGTTTCACACAGAAGAAACCACCTCCAAGGAAGACCACACTTCCTTGCTACCTCACCAGAGCTGCCTGACCTCCATAAAAGGCTTCAACCCTCCTGGGTCACACTACCATGCCACCTATCCTGGAGAAGAAAACACAAGCACCAGAACACTTCACTCCACTCCCCTTTCCCCCACTTTCAAGACAATTCTTAAATAAAAAGCACCAAGTTTGCACCTAAGAGGCCTCCTGTGTGTCTGTGCTCAGCCTGCCGCAGCCTAGGCTTGCTACAATCTGCTAGTACCAGTCATTATTAAATTCTGGGGTCAAAAGCACAAAGTCAAGATGGTGCTGGGGCCAAAAAATTAAGCTCGAAGTCAGGGGGACATTGAGGGTGGGGAGAGCTCTGCCTATCCACCTTTGGTGGGGATTCCCTTTTGTGGATTTCCCCTTGGAGCAGTCACACAGCAAGGCCCTGAGGCATGTCTTTGACCAACTGATTTATCGAATAACTGATGATCAACAAATTCAGCCTAATGTTGCGCTAACCCACCCATACTTTTAGATTATTATGGACAGGTTATATTAAGTGATGCATGACACTCAAACTAAAGAAGAGATGACCACATTGTGGGTACCAAAAAGCCATAGGGAGATCCTGTTCCACATGGTTCACCATAATCCCATGGCTGGGTGTTTGGGGCAAGATAAACCTCTCAACTGTATAATGGCTCATTTTTTTTGGCCAGGCATTGGCAGCGATGTTCGCAGATGGTGTGCAGTATATCGCGATTGTCAGCTGGGAAGTCCACCCCAAAAGTGCAATTGCACCCATTATCCTTAATAGAATTTCCCTTTGAAAGAACTGGTATGGACCTCATCTGGCCATTATAAATGTGCATGCTAGGATATCGCTTTGGGTTAGTCCTGGTGGATTATGCAACATGATAGCCGGAAGCAGTGCCTCTATGCTACATCTCAGCATGCACTGTTGCAGTGGCATTCTTCCATGTTATCTCCCAAAAGAGATCCTGGATGAATAGGGCACTATTTTTGTGAAGGAAGCTTAGCAAGCTCTACAAATTATGAGTGATTGAGTTGCACACCAGTGTTTACCATCCGCAAAAAAGATGGCCTGGTTGAGCGGTTTAATGAGATGCTAAAAAACAAAATTGGGACAAGTGGCTTAAGCCCCTGTTATTTGCACTATGAGAGGTCCCCCAAGGGGTTTTTCTCATACTAATTATTGTATAACAATACAGTACAAAACATTGCTGTCTTAGAGGTCAATGGGGAAAATTGGGAGGAGGGACCTTCTAACAGTAAAATCCAAATTTAGTATGTTCTGGACCTGAGAGCAAAACTCCACACCTTAGGTCACCTACAGGCACAAGAACATCAATCCTGGCTGTATGACAGGGGTACTCGAACATGGGAATTTGCACAAGGAGATAAAGTACTCATTTTGTTATCTACGTCAAGCTCTAAATTATTCATAAAGTAGCAAGGAGCCTTTGAGGAGAAACTCAACTATGAGTTCATGTGAACGGATAGAGGTGTTGCATCTTCTGAAACCGTGGAGAGAGGCAGTTTCTGTGGCTCTGCCGATGGTGGTTCCCGAAAAGGAGAAGCTGAGTGTAAAAAGTGTGGCCCAATTCACCCAGTCCCCTGTGGAGACCACCAGCACAGGTTGCCTGGTTGCAAGAGGAATTTTCCTATGTGTTTCCACTTCAACCTGGTCACACAGAACTCATAGGAGTACCACATTGAGACTTTCTGTGTATTATTGTATGCAGCCGCCCCTACCAGTTATCTGAATACAAAAATATGTGTTCAGGATGAACTCGAGGCTATGCTCAACATCAGAGTAATCAGGGGGTCCTGCAGTGATTGGAGCAGCTCAGTGGTCTTGGTGCCCAAGTCGGTCCATTTCTGTGTCGAATTTGATTTGCATTGATGAACTGCTCAATCGGTTAGACTCACTCTTAGTCGACACTAGGTTTCACCAAGAGGTATTGGCAGATTGGCAGAGCTTTCTAATTTCTGGAGAAAAAAAATGGCCTTTTACAATCCGTTTGGGTTACAGTGATTTGTCACCCTTCCGTTTGTGTTGTTTGGAGCCTCCAGTGGACTGAGCTATGCAAGCAGGCTTTTTACCAGGTAAAATCAGTTTTGTGTGAGGGCCCACTGTTGCATTCTCATGACTTTTCTCTCCCTTTTGTTCTAGTGATCAAGCATAAGCAGTGAACAAAGAGGAAGTGGGTCAAACTAGTGTTTTTTTAAGTGACTCCCATAACTAGTGTAAGAGAGAGTGTGTGTGATACAGCTTGACAGAGATTGTGAGACATGAGCACACACACTATGGAGTGGGACCTTGAACTTGATGGAATGAAAGCTGCAAGTCAGGGACGGACCTGTTTCCTATTCTTGTGATGTTTTGTTGAGTTTTTTGAAAGTGTGCTGCATAGGACTTTATAAATGCAAGCCCGGAGTTTGGCTAAAGTTCCACCTGCCTCCCGGGTCTTCCTCCACACTCACACACAACAGGGTTTTCATGTCATAGCCAGGTTGGGGGGTGTAGAAATTATATTCTCCATTATTAGCAGATGATGTTCACTTGGAACCATCTAAAATGGACATTAGACACAAAATTGAATGTTTTGCAGTGGAGTGTGAAGGCGCTGGGATGAATATCAGCTCATCCAATTCCAAGGTCATGGTTTTCTCTCTGAAATGTGTGGCCTGTTCACTTCAGTTGACATTGCTCCTCACAAAGAAGTATACTGGGACTTTATTCACAAGAGATGGAAAAAGAGAGAAGGAGATTCATGGATTGTGTCAGCAGCAGCAGCAGTGTTTGCTTTTCAAAATATGTCAAAAAATCCAATGTGTCCTCCACATACTGATCTCCTACTTCACCACCACAAACCAGTACAATGAAAAACATTTGATCCTCACTGAAACAGTGCCCATTAATAAAGTTGATATACTTGAACAAAACCACAAGGAATTGTCCACCAGATTTGCTGGAATTTCTGACCACTCTCCCACGCAATATTCTTTCAGTTGCAAGATGTTTGAGGGTTTTCTTACATGTACTGTTTCAAATCCCCCCACATTATTTAAATGGGATTCAAATCCGGGCTTTGACTCGGCCATTCAATAACCCCCCATTTCTTTTGAGCCATTCCTTGGTGGATTTGCTAGTGTGCTTAGGATCATTATCCTGTTGAAAGGTCTACTTTCATTTGAACTTCAACTTTCAAACAGACGGCCTCACATTATCTTCAAGCATATATAAGTTACACGCTGTTCATACCGTTTATGCACAAACACACGTTTGTTTTTATTTATAATATTGTTTATGTGCTTTGGCATATAATCCTTTATGATATGCCATTATTCTGCATTGCAGTGTAATGCAATATTTGGACTGGAAGCAAATACTATACCTTATTTTGTAATCATGCCACTGCTATAATCAAGTTTTTGTGAATCACCACTGATTTGATAATAATAATAATAATAATAATAATAATAATAATAATAATAATAATAATAATAATAATAATAATATCTATCATCATTATCATGAGAATATTAGGAGAAAATTAAAAAGATTTAGACATGCACATGGGAATAGACTGGTTTATTAGCCAAGTACACTTGCAGGACTTAAACTTGATTATCAATTGTCAATATACCTGTTTAACCATTAGAAAAAGATAAGGTCAGGGGCACAAAAATCATATAACTCTATGAGTGTAGTAACAACAGGGGTGATGTCCCCTTCAATGTGGTGCTGAAGCTTCAAAATGGTATAAAATTTACTCTGGGACAGAAGCCTTTGTGCTATTACATTTCTGATGTATAAGTAAACAGTGCATCGAATAAAACAAATCCATGTTAATAATTTTTCATAGTTGGCATTAGTGATTAATATTCTCATTTTAATGTTTGCTTTTAATCTTAAACTGATCACATTTCAAATGGGTATATCGGTAATGGCTATACATTTCAAAGACTAGTCGAAATAATGGTTGCACTAACATTAAGTGCTTTGCCTTGCACAGTAACTCTAAATAAATTAAATGCAAAAATAATAATTTCACATAAAATAAATTTAAATAATGTTTAATTTGATAAATTCAGTGGCTCCAATTTAGTGCACCTGTGGGCCTTAAATGAAATAGAATAAGTAAAACTCTTCTCACACTGTGAACAGTAATACGGTTTCTCTCCTGTGTGAATGCGCTGGTGCCGTTGGAGATTATTGTTTTGAGTAAAACTCTTTCCACACTGTGAACAGTTATAGGGCTTCTCTCCTGTGTGAATGCGCTGGTGTAGCTGCAGATGGTTCTGTTGAGTAAAACTCTTCCCACACTGTGAACAGTTATAGGGCTTCTCTCCTATGTGAATGCGCTGGTGTAAATGGAGATTACTCTGTTGAGTGAAACTCTTGCCACACTGAGAGCAGAAATACGGCTTTTCTCCAGTGTGAACGCGTTCATGTCGATGGAGATCACTCTGTTGAGTAAAACTCTTTCCACACAGTGAGCAGTGACACGGTTTTTCTCCTGTGTGAACACGCTTGTGTTTTCGGAGATTACTCTGGTCAGGAAAACTCTTTCCACACTGTGAGCAGTGATACGGCTTCTCTCCGGTGTGAATGCGCTGGTGGACTAGGAGAGTACCCTGTTGATTAAAACTCTTTCCACATTGTGAGCAGTGATACGGCTTCTCTCCTGTATGAGTGCGCTGGTGTTTTCGGAAAGTATTCTGTTGAGTAAAACTCTTCCCGCACTGTAAGCAGTGATACGGCTTTTCTCCTCTGTGACTGCACTGGTGGGTTTTGAGGGCGTTCTGATGACCGAAACTCTTTCCACAGTCTGAGCAGTGGTGAATTTCCTTCTGTACATCATTGTGAGAAGTGTCAGAACTCAAAGAATCAGATGATGTTGATTGACTACTGGAGCCGTTGGAGGGAATCTGAATCTCATGTTTAATGTCTCCTGATTCCTGCAGTCTCACATACTCTTCGTAGTGGCATCTCTGGATGTGTTTGTGGAGGTCAATTTGTGATGCATAGGTAAGAGGACATGTGGAGCAGGAAAAGACGTCCAACAGATTATTGTCTACTTCTGGAGAAATAGAATATCAGAAAGTCAGTATGAAATGAAATAAAATAAAACCATTGCTAGGAATAACACTATATGGCCAAAAGAATGTGGACAACTGACAACCACACCTATATGTGGTTCTTTCCCAAAATGTAGCCACAATGTTGGAAGCACACAATTGTCTAGAATGGCTTTGTATGCTGTAGCATTAACAGGGTTCCCACTCTTTTAAAGACATCATTTTACAGCATTTTTCCAGGACATTTTCAATGACGCAAGTAGTGTGATCATAAGCCAACAACAGAAAGTGTCGTTTTAAGGTTGGCAGCAGAAATGCAAATTTGCTTGAAACACTGTTGATAGGCATGGTTGATGGGTATAATGTTAGTTAAGCGGTTTGATTTAATTAATATATTCCAGAATACAAAACCAGCCTGAACTGAGAAATAATATACAAAAACATATATTCTGATATAGATACTGGAGTAGGTACAGCTATGGACAGAACTAGCCATAATATCATGGGTCACCACAACCAAGGATGAGTGATTAGCTTCTGTGGGCTAGAATTTGCAAGCCTGGGGGAAGACCAATTGTGGCCCCTTCCTTGATCGCATCCACAGCTCAGTTCACAAGGACAGTAACCAGATACTGAAGTTTTAATTCATAAAATTTTTTTGAAACCCAATAAATCATAAAATCCCAATGCAGTGTGGCAATGTAGGTTACAGCAGCTTATGGTCGCTGAACTGCTGGATGTCCAGGTGGTGCTCCAAAAACAATGTGGGCTTTATAGATAATTGGAGTAGTTTTGAGGTCAAGGCTGGCCTGTTAGGGCTAGACGATATCCATCCCACTTGGGAAGGTGCTGCTCTAATTTCTTGCAGCATAGAACATAGTCTCAGAACAGACCTAGATGTAATCTGTGACAATCCAGAGCCAAGGCCATGGAGCAGACAAGCAGGCTAAACTGACCGTCTGCTAGCTGCACCAAGTCCTCACCTAGGTTCCACTATATCGAGACTATGTCTGTTCCCTGAGATAAACATATGTAGAAATATTCAGAAAGTTTGTTTTAGTAACCTAATTAACATAAAATTAGATCATACTGAATGCACAGCCAGCTTTGATCTGAAGCTAGCACTGTTAAATATTAGATCTCTTACATCTAAAGCACTTATTATTAATGAAACCATCACTGATCAGGAGTTTAATATAATGTGTTTAACTGAAATATGGATTAAACCTGATGAGTACACAGCACTAAATAAGCCAGTCCTCCTGGATACAGTTATATATGTATATATATAATGTCAGCCCCGTCTAATGGGTAGAGGAGGAGTCGCCGCACTTATTTATAATGATAATCTAGACCTCACACACAAACCTAGTCTTAATTCAACTCTTTTGAAGTTCTTTATACCAGTATAACATACATAGTGTAACATAAGTCTACCAAGTTGATTCCTCTAATTATTATTTACAGACCCACAGGGCCAGATACGGAATTCCTTGGTGAGTTTGCAGATTTTATCTCAAACCTGGTTGTTTCTCTAGACAAAGCTTAATAGTTGGTGATTTTAATATTCATTTTGAGAACCCAGAAGACCCTCTGAGAACAGCAGTTGTGTCTATTCTAGATTCAGTAGGGTCAATCAGAATGTAATCGGACACACTCATAATGGTGGTCACACTCTTGACCTGATACAACATACGGATTAAATATAGAGAATATAGTAACAGTTCCGCAATCTGAATTTATCTCAGATCATTATCTTATCTCCTTTAAATTGTGCATTGATCTTAATATTTGCACCTCGCCACGCTAACACATCAAACATTCACATCAGCTATTGCACCGAGCTTCATCAATAACCTCCCAGAGATATCAACTATGATTGGATCACTGTCTGATCCCAAAGAACTTGCTCAGATGACTGAATGCTCAGAGTCAATGCTCTGCCACACGCTACATAAAGTAACTCTACTCAAAAGAAAAATAATTAGACAGAAAAAGCATAACCATCACACACACACTTTAAAACAGACCACTCGACAATTAGAATGTAAATGGCATCAAACCAAATGGGTAATATTTCAAACTGCATGGAAGGAGAACCTCCTCAACTATAGAAAATCTCTTAGTGATGCTAGATCAGTCTCTCTCTCCACCTTAATAGAAGAAAACAAAAATAATTCTAGATTCTAATTCAGTACTGTAGCAAAATTACATTTACAATTATTCATTTAGCAGACGCTTTAATCCAAAGCGACTTACAAATGAGCAAATACAAGCAAAGCGATATATCAAGCAGAGAACAATACAAGTAGTGCTACCATACAAGATCCATTAATTGAGTTGCAGAAGAAGCAAAGTGCGCAGAGTAGAGGTGTAAGTGCGAGAGTAAATTTTTTATAAAAAATTTTTTTATGGGTTGGTTAGGTGTTCACTGTTTTTTGAAGATGGAGAGAGATTCTGCGGTCCGGATTGAGGTTGGAAATTCATTCCACCACTGAGGAACAGTTAGTTTGAAACTTGTGAAATTAACTAGGAATTAACCAGGAATAAAACATGAAATTAACTAGGAATAAAACCACCACAGAAACATGCACTCAGTCACAATCATTATATAGCAGTGGCAATTTCATGAATTCTTTCACTTGCAAAATAGAAAATATTAGACAAAAAAATTCAGACTGCCCTGTACTCCTGGGATACCAGTGATCGTGACCCCTTCTACTCTCCGGACCTGCCTGATCCATCCTAATGCCCTACTTCTGGTTGAAGTTCTCATCAATTGGAAGTCACATGGTGCAGCCTAAAGATCAGTGAGATTACTGAGGATGGTACCACTTAAAAACCATAAAGATGGCTTTGAACCTCAATTCATGTGATCAGTTATGCTATGATGGCTAGGACTACAATGTTATGTAATGTTATTATAGTCTTACCACTGCAATTACCACAAACAGTTCTGCACTCGAGTCTCCATCAGTGAACAATGGAGAAGTTCAACAAAACAGATTTCATGTAGAAACTGTAATGAATTTCCTGGTTACACAACTGCACTATTTGAGCATGTAGTATTAGCACATTTATAGAAGGGGTGTATTTATTTATAATCGCACTATCCGGTGTCACCCAGATGAGGACGGGTTCCTTTTGAGTCTGGTTCCTCTCAAGGTTTCTTCCTCAGGGAGTTTTTCCTCACCACTGTCGCCTCTGGCTGTCATTAGGTATAAATTTATACATTTAAAATCTATATCCTGAATTTATATAGTTCTGTAAAGCTGCTCTGGGACAATGACAGCTGTTAGTGTCAACTGTAACTGAACTGAATTGAATTGAATAAAATCACTATTTTATGGTTGGAAATTTACCATTTGAGGAGCAATTTTGGTTCCAGAGGTAGTCAAACATGGGACTGAAATCTTTGTTGTACTCTTTAAACCACAACAAGAGCTCCTGTCCTGGGTTAATGGGTCGACAGCAACGGTACAGAATCCCTCCTTGATATGGAAATGCCACAAGATTTTGCTCTTCTTCGTTATGAGCACAATTCACAAACCTAAAAGAATAAGGCAAAGCAGCAGAAAAAGAGAAAAAATTATGGTTGGAGATATCAGTGACAGGAGAAATACAAAGACAAAGTTCAACAAATGATGAACTAAAAAAAAACAACCAACAATCAAAGTATACTTCACCCCATCCAGTTAGCATGTATCTCTCTTTTGGCATCCATGTATTCTTTAGACTGCCTGCTTCTGTACATCTGCAAAACATGACAACTTTATTATTTATAGTTTAATTTAATGGATATAATTTAAATGTGTCAGTTAGGCAGGCAATTTTTCTGTGTTCAGTCAAAGCTCTCCTGTCTCATGATAGTCTGAAGTGTATACCCTTGATGATGCAGCTGTCATCAGTCAGTCGGTTTCATGTGTGCATTAACAATGGGCAGGATCTCATTCAATGCAGAACGGTTGTTCAATACA
Organism: Stegophilus panzeri; assembly: GCA_024331685.1. Classification (NCBI taxonomy): domain Eukaryota; kingdom Metazoa; phylum Chordata; class Actinopteri; order Siluriformes; family Trichomycteridae; genus Stegophilus; species Stegophilus panzeri. The sequence continues at coordinate 33,339,402 of JANDJT010000199.1, read as the reverse complement.
AATGGTTGTATTTCTATTTTATCAGAATTCAGGAAGGAAGTTTTTACTCATCCAAGATTTTATGTCTTTAACACAGTTTTCCACTTTGAATAGCTGTACTGCTGAATCAGGCCTCTCTGACAAATATAACTATCATGGCCAAAAAAAAAAGATAGGCGAGATTGTATTTATGAATTACCAAAAAGGCTATATATAATAATAATAATAATAATAATAATAATAATAATAATAATAATAATAATAGGTGTGACGGCAGGTCAGCAGCCTGTCACAAAGCATGAATGCTGTAATGTAAAGAAAAGCACTCCTCATGCAACTGCCACCGTAGTGCTGAAAGAACAGCTCTACTTCAGCACCCCTTCTGTTTGGGACAGCTCAACAGCTCGTGGCTGCAAGGCGGGGTTGCTTAAGCAGATACGACTGGTGGTTAACGACCACAGTGGCAGCTCTCTAACATCCTGCAGCCACCAGGACAGTATAAAAGGGCTCGCCACACAGCCAGATGAGAAATCACTTTCCTACCTGTACTGATGCATTTTTTCTCCCTCAGAAGACACCAGATCCAAGGAAGACTATTCTCCCTGGCTGCCTCACACTGCTCCTCAGCTGACTGCAATACCTCCTGGGTCCCACCACTACACTGCTCAGCCCTAGTATCGGGGTTCCCTCCTAGGCCCAGACTTGCCAGACCACCTCTGCACACCTCACTCCCCTCTCCCTTTCCCCACCTCACAAAACTTTCCTTTATAAAAGAGTACTATTTTCCTTGCAACAGACCTCCCAACCCACAGTGGATCCCATGCTGCAGCATGTGATAGGCAGTAACCCAGCAGCTGGCTGTCACATCATGGCTGAGGAGCTCCTGGCTCACAAGAGCCTTGCCAATGATGCAGAAATATTAGTTCATGCCTTCGTCACCTCTAGACTAGATTACTGTAATGCCTTACTGTCTGGATGTTCC
>JANDJT010000199.1:33294162-33311652 GCA_024331685.1 Stegophilus panzeri | reverse complement strand
CCTTCATTCCTGTATCCTCCTACGAATTATTCTCCCACAAGCCCTGTGACCTGACCTATGTTACCCTCCATCTGCAACAAACCCCCGTATTTTCCCATGCTTGTCTCCCTTGTGTTTTATTTCTATTGTAATTGTTCAAGCTCTATGGGAGAGTCCTAATGGCTTGGTCTTTCAGAATGACTTGCTGTAACACCTCACAAGACTGAATGGTGATTGGGTGTTGTTCAATCACATGTTCTGTCTGTTTTTCATCTTTTAGCAGGGGACCTGGTATGGCTGGGTTAGCTGTGGTGTTAACAATGGTGACTGGCACATGGGCTGTCATCCCAGCACAGATTCTCACTAGGCCTTCCTGGATCACAAGCCCTTCAGGTAGTAGGGGCAGCTCACAAGGGATAAACAGTCTTTGCTCTGAAAACCATGCCCCGCTGTGTGTGTGTGTGCATGGATGCTTTTGATCTGCTCTGCAAGTTGTACTCTTTGCTTGCTGGCCCAGTCCCACATTCACATGTGAACATGCCATCTTCAACAGTTTGAGCATCAAATGTGCAAACTTTATTGGTACCAAGAAGGTCTGTATACCATCTGGGTTGTGTATAACTTTGTTTTTCTCATCTGTTGACCACCCCTTAATAACACTGAAGCTGATACTGGGGTTTTCACAACATGGGTACGTGCAGTATTCCCTCTTAATGGACTACACTGTTCAGTCAAAATCTCACCTCCACCCAGGCATTAAAAGGAATCTCTGTCTGGTTTGTGGCTAACCCAGTCAATGTACAAGGCCCCAAGAGCTCCTCAATTGATCAGACAGTGCTGTGAGATAGGTTTTGTTTCCTCCAGTCAGCATTTATAATACTTGCTTGAGCTTCTGTGTAACATAAGGCCTCAACAGTGATATCAAGCTGGCAGTGAACTAAGAACCTTTTTCCAATGAGGTTGAGAAGTTCAGCTTGGAATTTAGGGGGCAGATAACTTACATGTATGTTATCATTGAGGTAGTTTTGGCTGTATGAATGATCATTATTACTGTAGCACTGCTGGACTCAGATGGGACCTGGAGAGAAAATGGACTACTGGGAGTCCTAACTCAGCAGTCCCCTCCCATTTCCCTGAATTAGATTTCTCTGTCTGCAACCCTGAGAGAGATGTCCATCTTGCCCACACCAGTAAAAGTGCCTGCACTCCTCACCTCTCTGTGCCTCATGATGTATAGCCTTTTGATATCCTTCAGCTCTTCATGGTGTCATAGTTGGTTCAGGGCATAACCTGGTTGCTTCCATTGTCTCACAGAAAATCTTTGTCATTTCCTCAACAGCTTTTGTAGCCTCCGTGTCAACCTCTTTACATTGTCCCTGCTTCTTTTTGTCCCTGGTAGTGACACTCTCTTTCCTCAATGTCTCAGTTCCCAGGTTTTGGGTCTTTGCCATACTGATGCTGACTACTGCAGGGGTGTTCTACCACTTTGACTTCAATCAGTTTAATGGGCTTTGGTAAAATAGCTTTCTTCATCTTTGTTTGTCTTTCTATGTTTAAGTTAGCAGTCTCACCTAATTTCTCAATTAGAACTACATTTGTTACTTTAGGGTCACTGCGGTAAGGTTTAATCTGGAACTTCATCACTTAAAAGTCCGATCTTAAGTGAGCACAGGAACTTTCTCTGAATAAATTCATGGCTAAACTGCTCCCCCTTCATTTTCATCCCCAGACTTCCACACCAGTTTCTCCTCCAGGTCTATGGCCCTAAACAGGAAACATTACTCAGACTCTTTGGGTTCATGTAAAATGCTCATGAGCCTGTGCAGCAAGTCTGATAAGGAATCAATTTTGTAGTGCCCCCTTAATATGGGGGTCTTCATGGTGGGGAATGTGAGGCCTCTCTTTAGCTCAAGCAATTCTCTTAGATGGAAACCTGGACTCACAGCCCTAATGACTCCTTTAATGACTTCAGCTTTAAAATTCTTTTCCCAAGGGTGACCAGGCTGTCATGTAACTACCTCCTTCCTGCTTGTTCTTTGTTGGTTACTCTTAAATCTTTCCTCCAGCACTTCAATCTGTTCGTCCAAGATGTGGCAGGCATAAATTTGTGCCTGTTGGTGCATACTCTGCACACTCTCTTTTCACTTTTCTATTTCATCAGGCGCTGTTGGTGGGTCCTCTGACTTCATAAAACACAGAAGTTCACCAAGGCATGTCCTGAAAACTGTTCTGTATCTTCACTGTCCTTAATTCCCTCCAATGTTTTCTCTACCAGGCTTATATGTGCTTGCCTTAGTCTGCCTTGGAATCCTTCGGCAGCTGTTTTGCTGCAATGTAGATACAGACACACCTTGACAAGTTTTGATTTGTCTAATGTCAGGAGTTTAGGACTTAGATACTCCTGAATTTGTTCCATTTCTTTGGTTTGAAACACAATCTTGACAGTGTATTTTGTCCTGTTTGACTATGTTTTCTATATGTATGAATCATTTGTTATTTCTAGGTTCATCTCAAAGAGGAGCTGTCTTTCTTACTCTGCTGTCCAATCAACAGCTTCCAATCAGCAGCTTCCAATCAACACCATAATTATGTTGAACACACAGAAGTGGTGTTTTCTCATGGCACATATTTTCTTTTATTATTGCCACACTTTGCAAAATCAACAAACACACATGAGATTAACTCTATTTTGTGTTTCAGCAGTATGGACAGTGTTACTTCTTCATATAAAAGTGTTATCTGTTATACAAATTGTTTCGGGCAGTAGTAACTATGTGGTTAAGATGTTGGACTCCTGAGCAGAAGGTCATGAGTTCAAATCTCAGCACTGCTAACCAGCCACTGCTGGGCCCTTGAATAAGGCCCTTAATCCTCAACTGCTCAGTTGTATAAATGAGATAAATGTAAGTCGCTCTAGATAAGGGCGTCTGCCAAGTGCCATAAAACGTAAAATGTAAATGTTTCGAGTCAAAGAGTTGGTTTATTATGCACACAAAGACAGCCCGGGCAATAGTCTCTAGTCTCTTAGTCTAAATATAAGTTGGATACAGTTAGCTTTTATAGTGAGGTGCATGTGCAAATGACATACCTAAGGCTAATAAGAGAAAAACATGAGAGAAAAACCACAAGAAAAAAAGCATAATCAAGAACAGAAACATCTTGACAAAAACATAATCAAGGACAGAAACCCAAAAGCACCATTAGACCACGAGTAAGCAAAAATCACACTGAAATGATCTTAAATGATTGAATCATGCAACATAAATATGGAAAATAAGGGGAAAAATAAGAATATTTCATATTTCTCCCCTCCCTTATCATCCATTAAAGCATGCTTAAACTTCCAGTACTATTCTACATACTATACACTGTATTGTACTTTACTGTATGCTCACCGGGTGATTATCCATCTACATATCCTAAAATAAGGTTTTACTCATTTACCCACGTACCAGGCATAGAAAAAATGTAGGCATTAGGCATATAGTTACGTGAGGTTTAAGATAAGAGTGGTCTCGTGACAAGATCAATGAACATCAACTGTTGAACCTGGCAGGCAATTCACTATAGGGAGTGCTACCACACAATCAAACCTGAAGCGGGTAGAATACGACAACATTTATTGATTGATAGCCAATTTATCTAAGGACCAGATTAAGAGATACAAACCTCAATTGAGTGAGCTGTGAACTTTAGTTGGGTTTGAGATGGATGAGACACACCTCTTAGATGATATTTGTCTAATTCTATGGTTATGCTACATAATGCCTTAGAGATTTCACCTACTGAGTGTGACCCAGCCTGGTTTTCTACACACCAAGGACACAGATGGATTGATGAAGTCAGTGACCCTATGAGGAGGGAGGTAGGTTTGATTACAAACCGAGAAGCCTGGAATACAACATTGAGTGGTGACTGCTTGTGTAACATCATGGCATGCAGTGACATTAAATGAGGAAACATCTTTGTGTAGCAAAGCACGTGGCTGAAATAGTGTGTCCTGCACACACAATGCCAGACTAAACACTTACTGGGGAGTGAAAACCTCGCAGCCTGAGAACAGAGTGTTTTGAGTTAATGTAAACTAAGTTTGCAAAGCTTCCCTTATCATCATCAGAGCCTAACACAGAACTGGTCAGATGCTGACACCTTAATAGCATCAAAAGAATAAATCTGAGTGGAAGTGTCCGAAACCTTAAATTTACCATTATATATTTAGAAAATTTCCCACCCTTACTAAGATTATCAGTACCTGTAAGCACAGAACCTGAATGATGACCCAAAAAGTATAGGTTTTGCTTAAGTATCTTTAAGAAAACCTTAACCTTCATGTGAGACTTTAACTGATGTATTTCTAACTCTTGGATTTTAACTGTGGGAGGTAGATAAGTCGTTATAGCATGAACTGAGCATGAAAATTACAGCTTTTACATGTGTTCCCCATACCGTAGGGGACTTGGGCTTCTTAAAATACCTGATCAAACAACCTTTAGGCCCAGTGGCCATTTATTGTTGTATAATGTGATACCAGTGACTGTGTCTAATTTGTAATCAGTGATGTTGCCTGAAGGTTCTGCTCAAAGTATAGAATCAAAGTCAGTCTCTTGTGTTGTGATGATGGCAAGGATGGATGGGTCTTGCTTCAGCACAGCGTGTACAGATTGTGTACAATGCTGAGGCGCACAATGGGGCCAACTGGGAGTCAGAGGGAACCCAATGTATAGTCTCTTGGTTCTCTTGTAGCACCCGCACCAACTTCAGAGATACCTCAGTTTGTTTTTCCTGCAAAAGCAAACAAACAAATGCCAATGCCTAAATGCCATCGAATCCTCTCAAAGCTCTCCTCTTAGAGCCACCCAAACTGTCCCTATTTAGGTGGTAATACCACTTTACAGTGTGATACATGTATCCACGTCTTATGTCCCTGAAAACACTGTCGAATCAGTCACTAAGAAGACTTGGAAAGGACCTTTCTATTTTGCCTCTAATGGACCAGCGGTGTGGTTTTTGATCATCACCTACTGTCCTGGCACAATAGCATGTCCACCCTTTTGCAATGCGGTCCACACCTCCTGGACACAGTTTTGCACAGAGCTATCAGCTTCCATTGAGCTCTTGAAAATACTTCATTAGTATCTCAGATGTAAGATGCAAATTGATTGTCCCCGGTAGGGCCATCGGTTGACCCCTCTTGTGGGTGTGGATTGATTACTCCACAAAACAGCAGGCAATGCATACACCCACAAGACCCCACTCTGGTGTAACTTGGACAATCCATTTTTCAAAGTCTGGTTTGACACTGAACCTGTCCAGAAGCCTGAGGCCTGTATGGACAGTGAAGCTTCCACTGAACGCTTAGCATTCTCATAACTTCCTGCACAACGTCGAATGCATGTGTGCGGAACTTCATGTTCCCCCTGTAGAAGAGAATTGCTGAACCATACTCTGGACACCCACATGTCCTAGACTGTGGATTTGTTGAGCTAAGTATGGTAGCAAAGACTCAGGAGCCACGTATCAACCTCCTTTCATCCATGTGCCAGCAAAATCTAGGCTTACACCCTTGTCCACAAATGACCACACCTTTTTTGAGGGTTTTGAGATTGTGGCAGATAAAACTGAGACAGAAGGAAGACTGCACGCTGCTTTGGCAGCAGTATCGGCCATAGCATTACCTCAACCCTCAAACAGTTTTGAGGTAACAATGCGCCTTAACCTTAACCACAGCTAAACATGTTGGATTTTCATATGCCAACAAAAGGTCAGACACAAATGAGGCATGTTTGGTGGGCATGCCTGCAGCTGTCAAAAAGGCACTTCCACACCAGATATTGTCAAAATCATGCAAAACTCCAAAGGCATATTGTGAATCTGTGTAAACTTTAGTAGTACAGCCAGTAGCTAGGATACAGGCATTAGTTAAAGACACAAGTTTGGCAAGCTGAGCTGAGAGATGATCAGGGAGGTGACCCTGAGAAATCACTCTGTGTGATGAGCAAACAGCCCATAAAGCATGTCTGCACCCATTCAGAACTTGAGCTGAACCATCTGTTAAAATAAATAAATAAATAAATAAAATCTTATTTGGATTTTCCAGAGGAATCTCAGAAATGCTCATGATCGTGATCAATCTATACCCACTCATCTTGGGTATCAGACATTGCAGTTGCATCATTAACAATGAGGGATTGGTGACCTTGGCCCTCTGCAGGGGAATTTTAGGTGTTGTAAGAATGCTGAGCCAATTGCCCCATCTAATTGAGCTTTGGCAAAGTTAGCTTTATGAAAATGGGCACTAAGATGTGTGAGCAATGCTAACAAATGTTTGTTATGCATTTCCATACCAGGTGGGGCTAAAAGGCTAAAGGTAGAACCACTGAATCTTTAACTGGACACTCTAATTCTGACAGAGGTCGCCACAACGCCAAAGTAGGGCTGTTGTGGAGGCCTTGTGGGAGTCATGTCCATTGGTACTGATCACCATCAAAGAAGAAAGCTAACCATGGCTGGCTATCTAGATGTAAAGGAACAGACCAAAAACCATTATCCATATCAAGAAAACATTGTGTAAATATTTGGAATTCTATCAAAAACGGTGTTCGGGTCAGCTACACGTGGTAGAATGCAATTAATACAGGTTTTAGTGATAATCAACTGTCAATCAGCAGAAGGAGTTTTCAGATTTCCTGCTTTCCTCACAGGCCAGAGAAGAGGAGGAGCTGCACGTTTTAACAAGGATGCCTCGGTTGACAAAATCATCGACAGGTATAATTATTGAATTCCCTGAATAGCTTCCCTTGAAATGGGGTACTGTTTTGTCACAGGAGGGGGCATACTTGTAAGATATACTGGTTCTTTGTCTAGTAGCCAGCAGTCATTCTCATCCTTAGCCTAAATAGGAAGATTAACAATCAAGGGATCTGACACCTGAACTGCAAGAACAGTTTAGGTTTAGCTAGCTCAAAATCCAAATGCATGTGTAATTGTGAGATAACATCAATGCCCAAAATAGGAGAGGTGTTGATCTGTGCTGCCATAAGAGAGATGTCAAGTGACTTAGGGCCAAAACATAAACAAACAGGTTCATTTATATAAGTGTGAGTTTTCTCCTGTCACACCAAAAATGATGATATTCATTCTAGTTAAACGAATACCAAAGTCTCAAGCCATCTCAATAGGAATGACTGATATTTGTGCACCAGTGTCAGTCAAAATACTGTATTCTTTATCATTCAGAGTGATTATCACATACAATACAATATTATCTTGCTCATGTGTAATTGGCTACAAAAATGCTCTCACAGAGGACAGCTCTAAAAAGGATGAGACTGTCCAGCAGGTGGAGGTGGGGGAAAAGAATCTGAGTGGGAGGGATGTTGTATCAGCTGAATTAATTGCCCTGCTGCCACTGGCAAGAGAATCACGTCTTGTGAGTCAGGCTGAGAGACTCTGGAAGTTGGAGCGCATTTCTCACTCCGCTTCTTCAGGTAAGCTTTCTTTTGACAACATGCTCGCTCACAGTGCTCCTGTTTATGATGGTACTGGCACACATCTCGCTGAACAGTTTGAGCATTCACAGCATTCAGCAGGCATGAGTTTTCATATTTGGATCTTTTTCACAAGCCGCAAGGCTATCAGCAAGAATACTAAGGCATATGTTATGTCACCTGGGGTTTAAAATCATCAGAACCTTGTGTAATCAGGTTTTAAGCCATCAGCCCGTTGACTACCAGCAGCGTGGTTGCCGAGAACATCAGAAATTTTGTATATCATCCACATAGCATAAACACTTGAACACAACGCTGGGTGTGTTCCATTACAGATTAGTTTCTGCCTTGTTGACATTCAATAACTTTGCGCCAACACTCAGCACTTTCCACAAAACCACAAATTAGCTCAAGGATGCTCAATACATTTGTGTAAACCTCTGACCGAAGCGAGCAAATGCTTTTCTTCACAGACACTGTAGAAGTCGATTAACATATCCACCTCGGTAAACAGATATATTTGAGAGAAAACGGCAATGACATCCAAAGGATGCAAGTTGTGCAAGTGCATTTTACATGACAAGTCAGAAATGGACCTATGCCCGTTTCCCTAGGATGGCCATTGCCATTTTTATCTACTGGCTCATGGCTCAGCGGCCGATATTTTATTGTCACTTTTGCTTCCTCCCCCTCTTTTGGCCATAATTCTTTAATCAACAATGGAGCTACACTGATGGCTCCTGGATCAAAACCAAAGTCATCTGACTCGTCATCAGAGGATGATGAGTTCGAAGACTCCAGTCTCAATTTCCTTTTAAAATGCTTATCATTGATTTGATCATTGATTATACTATTCTCCTTGGTAGACTATAAAATGCTGGCATTATGGGAAAGGCCCTCTGCTGGCTCAGGTCTTATTTGACTGATCGCTATCAGTTCATAGATGTAAATGGAGACACAGTTATGGAACAGCCTTCCAATTAGTGTTCGGGACTCGGACACAGTCCACAGTCTCAGTGTTTAAGTCCAGGGTGAAGACATATTTGTACAGTCAAGCTTTTTGTGAACAGGTTTTTTTTTCTTAGGTAAAGGAGCAGATCTAGAGGGCTCACAGGCATTGAGTGAACTGGGATGTTTGGATGCTTCTCTCCTGTGTGAATGCGCGGGTATATTTGAAGATTACCCTTTCAAACAAAACTCTTTCCACACTGTGACCAGTGATATGGCTTCTCTCCTGTGTGGATGCGCTGATGTCGCTGTAGAGTACTCTGATGAGTAAAACTCTTTCCACACTGTGAGCAATGATATGGCTTCTCCCCTGTGTGAAAGTGCTGGTGTTGTTGTAGTGTGCTCTTATGAGTAAAACTCTTTCCACACTGTGTGCAATGATACGGCTTCTCCCCTGTGTGAATAAGCTGGTGTATTTGAAGACTACCCTTTTGAGTAAAACTCTTCCCGCACTGTGAGCAGTGATACGGCTTCTCTCCTGTGTGAATGCGCTGGTGTCGTTGTAGAGTACTCTGTTGAGCAAAACCTTTACCACACAATGAACAACGATACGGCTTTTCTCCAGTGTGAATGCGCTGGTGTCGTTGTAGAGTATTCAGATGAGTAAAATTCTTTCCACACTGTGAGCAGTGATACATCTTCTCTCCTGTGTGAATGCGCTGGTGTAGCTGAAGATTACCCTTTTGATTAAAACTCTTTCCACACTGTGAGCAGTGATATGGCTTCTCTCCAGTGTGAATGCGCTGGTGTTGCTGTAGAGTACTCTGATGAGTAAAACTCTTTCCACACAGTGAGCAATGATACATCTTCTCTCCTGAGTGAATGCGCTGGTGTAGTTGAAGACTACCTTTTTGAGTAAAACTCTTCCCACACTGTGAGCAGTGATATGGCTTCTCTCCTGTGTGACTGTGCTGGTGTGTTTTGAGAGCATTATGATGCCCAAAACTCTTTCCACAGTCTGAGGAGTGGTGAATTTCCTTCTGTACATCATTGTGAGAAGTATCAGAACTGAGAGAATCAGATGATGTTGACTGACTACTGGAGCCTTTGGAGGGAATCTCAATCTCCTGTTTAATCTCTCCTGATTCTTGTGGCCTCGTATACTCTTCGTAGTGTTTGTGGAGGTCAATTTGTGATGACTCCATAACAAATGTGGAGCAGGAAAAGACTTCCAACAGAGCGTTGTTTACCTCTGGAGAAACAGAATATCAGAAAGTCAGTATGAAATGAAACAAAATTATTTTTGTTTTATAGGAATTACACTAAAAGAGTGACAATCACACCTATATGTGGTTCTTCCCCAAAATGTTGCCACAAAGTTTGAAGCACACAATTGTCTAGAATGGCTTTGTATGCTGTAGCATTAACAGGGTTCCCACTCTTTTAAAGACATCATTTTCCAGGATTTTTCCAGGACATTTTTAATGACACACAATTAATGTGATTACCCAGATTGTTCGACCACACTCAAGCCAACCAGGCCAGCCAAAAACCTTGGGGTGACTTCCAATGACAACTTGACCTTTACGGACCACATTTGAACAACTGCACGGTCCTGTAGGTTCATTCTGTACAACATCAAGAAAATCAGACCCTATCTCACCAAACAGGCTACACAGCTACTGGACTATTGTAACGCACTACTCCCGGGTCTCCCAGCCAGCTCCATCAAACCCCTTCAGATGATTCAGAATGCAGCAGCGCGCCTCGTCTTCAACCAGCCCAAAAGAACCCATGTCACACTCCTCTTTATCTCCCTCCACTTGCTTCCTGTAGCTGCCCGCATCAAATTCAAGGCCTTGATGTTCATGTACAAGACCTTGTTTGGAACAGCACCCTCCTCTCACAACATTCTCCTTGAGGTTTATGTTCCCTCACTCAACCTGCGATCAGTTAACGACTGACACCTGGAAGTGCCTACTCAGCTTGGCACGGGGTCCTTTTCCAGAACCTTCAAACTGACTGTACCTCATTGGTGGAATGAACTTCCAATCTCAATCCAGACTGCAGAATCTGTCACTATCTTCAAAAAATGGCTAAAGACCCACCTCTTCCGTGAACATTTGACAATACTGATAGAGTCAAGGCTAAGCCTAGTAAACTTTGGCAATCTCTAAGTTATTTTTTACTGTGCCAATAAACAGCACATCATGCAAAAAAAATTTTCTTGCTTGTGCCGATTGAAAACCTACATGAGAAACACCATGAGCCAGGTGAGACGCTCGGACATTGCAGAACTGAACATTGAACAGGCTATTTCCAGAGCCATATCACCCTGTAGCTCTCATCTGGTGTCCCACTGAAGCTAAGCAGGGTCGAGCCTGGTCGGTACCTGAATGGGAGAAAACTAAGGTGGCTGCTGGAAGTGGTATTAGTTTAGTTTATTGATTCATAAAGCACATTTAAAACAGTAGATGTTGAAACCAAAGTGCTGTACAAGAAATATAAAACAGAATTAAAACATATTAAAAGAGTAAACAAAAGCCAAAGAAAAGAAATAAATTTTACACCCTCAATTAAAACAAAGAATACAAATAGGTCTTCAATAAGGATTTAAACACAAATATGGAAGGGGAATATCTAACGTGGAGAGGAAGACTATTCCAAAGCCTAGGAGAAAGCCCGGTCACCTTTAGCCTTAAAACGTGAATGAGGAACCGATAGTAATAATTGACAGGATGATCGAAGGCGTCTTGAAGCAGTGTATGGGGTGAGAAGATCACAAATATACTGTAGAGCAAGTCCATGCAAAGCTTTAAAAACAAAAAGCTAAATTTTTTAATCAATACAGAACTTGACCGATAACCAGTGAAGAGAAGCGAGCAGAGGGGTAAGGTGCTCATGTTTTTTACTGCCAGTCAGTAATCTGGCTGCTGCATTTTGTACCAAGTGCAAACGATCAATCATTGTTCTAGGCAAACCCAGATAGAGCGAATTACAATAATCCAACCTAGATGTTATAAGTGCATGAATAACAATTTCTATGTCCTTCTTGGAAAGCATCATCTTGATTTTAGCAATAGATCTTAAATGAAAGAATCCAGAGCACGAGTAGTAAAAAAAAACGTCATTTAAAATAAAAGTTTTGTTGGACAGAGATCTAGCATTTATTAGTGCAAATTTGACAGGACGGTCCAAATTCCACGATCGATCTGACATGGGATTAGATATTGAATGTGTTGATAGATACTCCAGTGATCTGAGGTTACCGAAGTTAACTCCATTTCCAGCGCTTGGTTTAGCGCAAAAGTAGCGAAAAGGAGACCAAAAAGACGGTATAAGATCATCTGTAGAAGTGTGAGGAGAAAAGACAGTACAACGCATGTCTCTGTGAACATAGGGAGGGTGATGAGCAATCCCCAACGCAACACAAGTTTTATAAATTCCTGCTGGTAAAGGTAATGCCGGGTTCAAATGTAGAAGCTATACTGAGGATTAGCGAAAGGCCATTGTAGAAAAAATATTCTGAGGAACAATAAAACAGCTTTGGCTGACCAGCCATGCACAGTAAAAGAGCTGTAAAAGCCGGCAAGCATGAAAAAACACTCCGTCATAAACAGCGCCACTTTCTACCCCGTCTACATGACTGTGTTAGACAATGCGTTAGCCTGACCACCACAAAAACCACCCAGAAAATATTTGGGTAGGAAAAGAGCAGATTGGAAAAGAAGCAGGTAATAGACCTGAGAGAGTGGAGACTAACCCATGGGTCAATACATAGCAAACTGGAGGTAATGGGGGATCGAAGGCTTACGAATAGACTGATGAAAAACAGGGAAGAAGATTACTAAAAACAGGTGGCCAAAAAAGGTTCTTAAAACATAAAGTTTGTAATCATCAGATACAGGGTGCAAACATTCACAATGACCAAAGAGGTTTTAATGCAAATAGGCAAACAAACCAAGAAAGCAGCGGCACAGTCAACGCTGGGGTTCACTCATTCGTGCCGATGTCCCGCAAAATCCTGAAACAAGGTCAATGAAGTATGTAAACAGCAATCCCCTGATATAAGGTGCAAAAATTCACACTGACCAAAGGATATAATCCAAAATGGCCAATAAACTAACCAAATAAATTTACCGGAGAGCAGCGGCAGAAAAACACACTAGCGTACACTCAACCGGAACCAGAAGTGAAGAAACTAATGAGGCCAGCAGGGGGTGGTCACCCTGTGATCTGTGTGGGGCCTGATGCCCCAGTATAGTGAGGGGGACACTATACTGTAAAAACAGAACCATCTTTCTGATGAGACATTAAAAACGAGGTCCTGACTCTCTGTGGTCAATAGAAATTCCCCCATTGGCCCTTATCTATCATAGCCCCCTAATAATCTCCATCCCTGAATTGGCTACATCACTCTCCTCTCCAATAGCTGGTGTGTGGTGGGCATTCTGGTGCCGTCGCATCATCTAGGTGGATGCTACACACTGGTGGTGGTTCAGGAGATTTCCCCCACACAATGTAAAGCACTTTGAGCGTGTAGAAATGCCACCCATGGTTCCAGCAATTGTTTATCTCAATGGTTTTGCAAAAGACTTGCAATGACCACATATTTACCATGGGACAACTGAACTGCATCGAGGAGCAATGCAAACTCTTCAAGATTCTACTGCTTTCCCTTGAGAGAAACCATCTAAGCAAAGGTTTAGATAGATTGTTTCACTGTCATTGCTGTACAGTGCTCATACTTGGGGACAATAAGACTTAATATAATTAGTAAAAAAAAAAAGGCAGAAACTACACGATTTCGCATTACACAAACACATAGATCAAGACCTTATGCAAGTCATATCGAGTCATTTAACACAGTACTCTCATATCACTCTCTGGTAACCTACTTCACAGAAGACAAGGTGCTGCCATGGCAGTAGCATGCAGCGGTCTCTCCGTATCCAAAGTGGTGTTAATTATGTCTCATAATCCGATTTTTTACAGCACATGAACATCAGAGAACCGAGGTTCATGTGTACCATCGCCAGACACTGTTAAGGTACAGAAATCATGCAACAACCAACCTACATGATGATCTGCTGGAGAAGCTACGTGATCTCAGCTTGCTGTGGAGACCAGGCCTCCAGTCCTTGGCATCACCTGATGCCGGGGGAGGGACGTCAAAAGTGGTGTGAGAGGAAGCAGAAGCACGGAAATAGGTCGGGGGTCCATGCTAGACTAAAAGCAAACTCTGGCTGGCCGGCTTTCCTGTCCATCCAATGTCTGCTACCTGGACAATAAACTGGACTTCATCCAACTCCAGCAGGCAACGCGGCATGAGTTTATAGCCTGCTGCGTTTTTGTTTTCATGGAGACATGGCTCAGTGACCGAGTTCTGTATGCCAACATTCAGCTAGACAGGCTTGCCTCGTTTCGTGCCGACAGAAATGCAGCTCTGGGCGGTAAAGATCGCGGCGGTGGTGGCTTGTGTGTTTACATCAACATGGAATTACATCAACTCTGTGCTAGTTTGTAGTTACTGCTCATCGCTGGTGGAGCTTGTGACTTTTAGATACAGACCATTTTATTTACCGCGGGAATTCACCACTGTTCTGCTAATTGGAGTATACATTCCTCCCAGCGCTAATGCTAAGGAGGCTCTCTGTGAATTGTATGGGGCTATTAGCGAACACACACCCCGATGGACTGTTGATCATCGCCGGAGATGTGAATGAGAATGTGAATCTCAAGTCAGTGCTCCCAAAATTCCCTCAACATGTGGACTTTGCAACAAGAGGGGCAAATACACTGGATCTTGTTTACACAAACATCCCCAGCGCGTACAGGGCGCTGTCCCTGCCCCCACCTCGGCTACTCAGACCACATCTCTGTTATGCTAATCCCAGCATACAGACCATTCGTCATACGCTCCAAACCCGTTTTGAAGAAGGTGAAGACCTGGCCAGCAGGAACCATCTCTGCTCTTCAGGACTATTTTGAGCACACTGACTGGGACATGTTCAGGGAAGCTGTAACGGACAGTGACTCCACCAACGTGGAGGAATACGTGACCAGCTACATTAGCAAGTGCATTGATGATGTCATCGTCTCCAAGACAATCACTACACGCTCCAACCAGAAGCCGTGGATGACAGCGGAGGTGCGTGCACTGCTGAGGAACCGAGACTCTGCCTTCAGTGCAGGTGAAAAGGCAGCCTTAAGAATAGTGAAGGCCAAATTGTCCGGGCCATCAGAGAGGAAAAGCACGCACACGCCCAACTCGAGCCACACCAACTACAGGACAGCATCACCTGTTTGTGACAGTGATGCCTCCCTTACAGATGCGCTGATCAACGTCTATGCTCGGTTTGAGGTGCAGAATGACGTGGCAGCGAGGAAGACCACCCCTCCTCCCAACGACCAGGTGCTGTGTCTAACCACGACTGACGTGAGGAAAACTCTAGACAAAGTCAAGCCACGGAAGGCTGCTGGACCAGACAACATTCCTGGCAGAGTGCTCAGAGGATGTGAAGACAGGCCCCTCAGGGCTGTGTGCTCAGTCCACTACTGTTCACTATGCTGACTCCCGACTGTGCGGCAATGCACAGCTCCAATCACATCAAGTTCGGTGATGACACGACCGTGGTGGGTCTCATCAGCAAGAACGACGAGTCAGCGTACAGAGAGGAGGTGCAACAATTAACGGACTGGTGCAGAGCCAACAACCTGTCTCTGAATGTGGACAAAACTAAAGAGATGGTTGTTGACTTCAGGAGAGCACGGAGTGACCACTCTCCGCTGGCCATCAATGGCTCCTCCATGGAGATTGTCAAGAGCACCAAATTCCTTGGTGTTCACCTGATGAAGAACCTCACCTGGTCCCTCAACACCAGCTCCATAACCAAGAAAGCCCAGCAGTGTCTCTACTTTCTGCGAAGCTGAAGAAACCCCATCTCCCACCTCCCATCCTCACCACGAGGAACTATTGAGAGCATCCTGAGCAGCTGCATCACTGTCTGGCTCGGAAATTGCACCTTATAGGAACGCAAGACCCTGCAGCGGATAGTGATGACAGCTGAGAAGATCATTGGGGTCTTTCTTCCCTCAATCACAGACATTTACACCACACGCTGCATCCGCAAAGCCGCCAGCATTGTGGAGGACACCACACACCCCTCACACACACTCTTCACCCTCTGGCCTTCTGGAAAAAGGTTCCGAAGCATTCAGGCCCTCATGGCCAGACTGTGTAACAGCTTCTTCTACCAAACCATCAGACTCCTCAACACACGCACGCACTCTCTGAACTGAAACATCATCCCGGTCCCATTGCAAAATTTGCACATTCCTGCATTGACTCTGTTGCATTTTTGCTGCTACTGTATAATAATTATACAGTATTTAATTTCTTGTCATTATTATACACTTTACCTGGCTGCTACTGCAATAACTGCTTTGTTCATATTTGGTATAAACTAATCTGCTGAATACTCAGTCGTAGCATGTTATGTTTATATTTACACCATTTTAAAGTTATATTGTTACTCTTTGACACCTATCTTCTGCACCACCTATTATATCGGACACTTCCACACTAAAACTGTGTACTGTTCTGTGCTACACTGTCACTAACTGTGCCTATTATCCTGTTTTAGTAGTATTGTACTGTCCTGTGTTTTTAGCACACGTTTGCATGTGCACTTCATGTAGAAATGTGTAGATATTATTTAGTTCTGTGTCGTCTCATGTGGTTAGTTTTTTTTTTTTTTTTTTATGTAGCACCATGGTCCTGGAGGAATGTTGTTTCCTTTCACTGTATACTGTACCAGCTGTATATGGCTGAAATGACAAAGTGAACTTGAACTCAAGATTTAAGTAACTGAAATCTCGGGAACATATCATTTAAAAACCTACAACAGGGAGTGTCCTTCTAAGGTTGGCAGCAAAATTGCAAATTTGTTTACAACACTGTTGCTAGGCATGGTTGATGGGTCTAATGTTGGTGTTCCGTGCAGTGTTTGTTTCTCTTTGTAAGTGGTACTTTGATTTGTGTAAGTAGGTCATGTGAAACGTAGTGGTGAAAAACGTTATTACAGTGTTTAAAAGAACGCAACCAGAAGCATGTAAAGCAGTAGAAGAGACTCATCTTCTGTAATCTGCGTTTTGGATGCACGTCATTGTTTGCGGTGTAATCCTTGGAGTAGATATGACTAAGTTATAAATTTCACGTTGAAAACAACTGTAATATTCTTGTGCAAGTTTAATTAAAAGCTGGTCTTAATGAGATGTTTAGAGATTGAGGTTTGATTCTGAAAGCTAGCGCGATCTAACAGCTAATATACTAATGGAGCTGTGCGATCCCCTTTTTCTTCAAGCACATGTCGTTAACGCATATAGGTTGTTTAGTTGTTTGAATGTGTAAGTGAATGTTTGTGAATGTGAAAATGTCCATGATATTTAGTGAATCACAGTGTAATCTGTATCTTTTGTGTTTCTTTCAGTTTTACAGTAAAGTAAAGTGTGCATCACATAAGCACAAAGAAAAACGTGTGATGGAGCTTTATTTCTGTTAGCTATCTGTCAACGCTTGGATCAGAACACCATTGCCAGGACAGAATAGGCAGTTAAGCTATCTGATCTAATAAAAAATTTCCAAAATAGAAAGAACAGTGTCTGAACTGAGAAATAATATATAGCAACTTCAGATACTGGAGCAGGAGCAGCTATGGACAGAACTAGCCATAGTTCCATATCTCTATTCGATCGAGCATCTGTGGGATATGCTGGACAACAAGTCTGATCCATGGAGACCCCACCTCACAACTTACAGGACTTAAAGGATCTGCTGCTAAAGTGTTGATGCCAGATTCCACAGCACACCTTCAGGAGGTCTTGTGGAGTCCATGCTTGACGGGTCAGAGCTGTTTTGACAGAACAGGAGGGTTTACGCAATCTTAGGCAGGTGGTTTTAATGTTATGGCTGATCAGTGTAAATGAGTAATTTGTCTAAATAGAAGCAGGAGAAGCATCCAGTGTGCTTTACTTCGCCTCTTGTAGTCAGTAGGAATGAAAAAGGACCCGTGTT
>JANDJT010000199.1:33245086-33263424 GCA_024331685.1 Stegophilus panzeri | reverse complement strand
CCAGGACTGAGACAGTGACGACATAGCCTCTGACATCTACAATGTGAGTACGTAGTGTGTTCCTTGGATCTACAGACCCTACATGCATAGCCTAAGTTGGTTTCAAAGTCTGAAATTTTGCCTGCATGAACCGGACTTGAAGTTAAAGAGGCAGTGCACAATGACAGGACTCTAACCATCATGCCAACCATGTGCTGAAAACTGGTGCCTGGAGAGAATGGAACAGCATTAGGATTAAGTTGATTTACAGGAGGCAGCGACTGAGCTGGCATGGGAACAGGCTGATGAGGAGAACTGGACACAGAACTGGGACATGCCCTAACAGTGCACTGGCTGCAAGCTGACAAAGACATCATGTGCTGTGTTCTCGGAGAGACTCTCTTTAGATCCCTCTGATGACTATCCAACCGCTCCTGGACCTCAGCAGCGCTCCACTGCTCAGCTGGCTTAAACTGAAAAGACATAGCGAGACTTGGGTCTGGGCAATGTGAAATAAACATCATGACAGCTTCAGCAGCGGGATCCTCAACACTCTTATTACGTCTGCGCAAGCGCTCCTCAGCACCATCTCTGGCCTTGTTAAGCCGTATCCAGTAATCCATGGGACAGTAATCCTTCTGCTTTTGGGACAGTATTATAGAAGTCAGCCATAGTCATGTTTGAGTAAGCCAACTCACTGACGTTGTGTTTCAATATGTCAAACACTGCACTTGGAAGCTCACTGGCACTCAGTTCAGGGCGGCTTCGCAGAGACACCTTAACCACATCCCTTGCTTTGCCAGCCAATCTGCTCATGATGAGATTAGAGACATCAGTTTGCGTTCTGCATTTCATTCTGTTTAAATAACTACACATCATATCTTCCCACTAATGCACAGTAAATGAATCACTCTTATCGCCCCTGAAGAATGGCGGAGGTGCCGGATCTTGCTGTACTATCACCTTCAGGCCTGATACATCAATGCACTCACTGGAGTGCTGAGGCAAGGTGGATTAGGCTGTACTGGGCTGGGCTGGTGCGCAAGGTTAAGGCTGGCTGAAATACTCTCCCCTATTTTCTGAGCCAGATCTGAAATGATGCCCCCTAATGACTCAGGAGTAACGACACGTTCAGTATCTGGGCACGTGATTGGGGTAGAGCTAGCTGCTGGACCTACAGAAGCACCAATCACTGAACCAACATGGTCAAGTCCCACATTAGCTTTGGCTCTCCCTCTCCCATAACAACGAGTAGTAATTTCAGACACTCCCTCATTGCGATATATTTCAGGTCCACCACCCCTGCCCAATGGGAAAGTGACATTAGATTGTTTCACAGGGCTGAAATGGTCTTGGCCAATATCCTCAAACATGTTTCAAATGTAAAGTGAAAACACATAAAATGTAAAAGCGACTGTGAATGAATATGCCACAAACAGCAAAACCTTAACCAACTGGAAAATGTTCAAGTATACATCATACATGCATGGAAATATATGAAATAAAGTTAACTCAAAACAGTTGACTATCAGAATGAGGACATCAATAAAAAAAAACTGATACGCTCCTTTTCTTGACAAAAATAGTTATTTCTCTCACACCACACAAATTATTAGGCACTGTTTCTTATTTAAAATGCATCTACAGTCATGTATTATATACTGTTCAGATAAAGGATACGATGCTTGAAGGTCACTGAAGCATCCTGGTGTGCTTATCACAAAGTCTCATGTTTAATATGCACCAACGATGAACAAAAGTACTCCGAAGAAAAAAAAAGGCCAAAGTCGAAGTAAATTAAATTCTTTACCGTTCCTTTAAAATTCAACAGTTTGTCCCGTGATGTCACACGCTGTTCAGCTCACACACGCGCCCTCCTTTGCCAGTCTTCTCTCCCGGTCGTCTTCCTCATCAGCGTCGTTCGTTGCGGCTCTGTGTTCGTGCATAAGGAGTGACCTCAGAGCTCCAGCTTGAGACCCACGAGGCGGTCTCGCATGCTGAGCTCCAGCCAGAGGTCAACGTCACGACCTCAGAGCTCCAGCTTGAGACCCACCAGGCGGTCTCACATGCTGAGCTCCAGCCAGAGGTCAACGTGGCGACCACAGAGGTCCAGCTTGAGACCCATGAGGAGGTCTCAGCACCTGAGCTCCAGCCAGAGGTCAATGTGGCGACCTCAGAGCTCCAGCTCGAGACCCACGAGGCAGTCTTGCATGCTGAGCTCCAGCCAGAGGTCAATGGGGCGACCTCAGAGCACCAGCCAGATGTCAACGTGGCAACCTTAGAGCTCCAAACAGAGGTCAACATGGCGACCTCAGAGCTCCAGCTTGAGACTCATGAGGAGGTCTCAGCAACTGAGCTCCAGCCAGAGATCCACGAGGAGGTCTCACACGCTGAGCACCAGCCAGAGGTCAACGTGGCGACCTCAGAGCTCCAGCCAGGGGTCAATGTGATGACCTCAGAGCTCCAGCTAGAGGTCAACATGGGGACCTCAACCCCAGAGTTGCAGCTTGAGACCCATGAGGAGGTCTCAGCTTCAGAGCTTCAGCCAGAGGTCAACGTGGTGACCTCAGCCCCAGAGATTCAGCCTGAGACCCATGAGGGGTTCTCAGCTCCAGAATTCCAATGTAATGCCAAGTTCCTGTCCCAGGTTGAAGAGACGGCCAACCCAGGCCCTGCTCATGCCAAGTTCCTGTCCCAGGTCAGTGCAGAAGTCAGTAACAACCAGGTTCTGCTCATGCCTAAAGTTGAGGTCACGAACAATCAAACTCTGATCACACCGGAGTCTGCTGATACAGACAACCAGGTTCTGCTCACGCTTGACACTGACGACACGGAACAACCAAGTTCCCCTCACGACCGAGTCTGCTGACACGGACAACCAAGTTCCCCTCACGACCGAGTCTGTTGACAGGGACGACCAAGTTCCATTCACGACCGAGTCTGTTGACAGGGACGACCAAGTTCCGTTCACGACCGAGTCAGTTGACACGGATAACCAAGTTCTGATCGAGCTCGAGTCCACTGAAGACGTCACTCTGCTCACCTGTCACACTGAGGACGTCGCTCTGTGTTCCAGCTTCGCTGAGGACGCCGCTCTGTGTTTCAGCTTCACGGAGGACGTCGCCCCGCTTTTCTGGTCCGATGAGGACGTCGCTTTGCTTTTCTGTTCTGCTGAGGACGTCGCTTTGCTTTTCTGTTCTGCTGAGGACGTCGCTCTGCTTTTCTGTTCCACTGAGGATGCTGCACAGTCTCCTGGTTCAGCTGGGGACATTTTGCCCAGGGGGCCAGGACCGCCAATGGAGAGGAGTGTTTTGTGGTGCTCCGGGAGGAGTGCCCTTGGGGGGGGTTATGTCACGATCTCCCCTTCTGGCAGCACGCTCGGAAAGATGAGAGGGCACGTACATGCACGAGCTACATGCACGAGTGCTCAGTGAGCGCACGCTCTTCGAATGTTGACAACTGTGACATTGTTTACTGTGGACACGTGTTTGTTTTGTTTCTTTTCTGTCTCCTCACTGTTTTGTCATTGGTGGTTGTTCGAGGGTGTGTCTTGATTGTTTTCAGCTGTCAGCACTTAATGCTGGTTATGTTCATGATAAATACCTCTCGCTTCACTGTACACCCTGATACGTTGTTTAAGTTGCCTTGATAGAATATAATAGATTAGTTCATTTAGTCCATGCTGGTTTTTCCGCTCCCGGTTTATAGTAATAGTTCATGTTTCTTGTTTTGTGTTTTGACCCTGTTTTCTGCAACCGCGACGTCCGATTCCTGCTTTGCCCCATTTATGCCTGTTTGCTGATCGCCCGACCCTTTGCCTGTCTTGACTACGTTTTTGGATTACGATTTGGATTTGTCTGCCTGTCCTTTAAATAAAAATAAACGTCTTTACCTGCACCTGCTTCCGTACTCAACTCCTTTACATCTCGCGACGTGACACTGTGGGCTTGAGCTTTCTGAAGACACCGGGTTTCTGATTTAACTTTCCCACCTTCCCCCTCTGTATTTTGACCAGCTGTAAGGGCAAAAAGAGGCTTTGCTATGGAAGAACAGTTGGGTATGAACTACTGATAGTACAACACCATCCCCAAAAATGACTTTACTCTCCGAACTGAAGGTGTGCAGCCGTCTTCCTCCATTAAATCCCTCTTTGACATTTTCACAATAACTTCTACTTTCTCTGGGTCAACTGCTACCCCGTCACCATCAATAATGTGTCTGAGGAATTTCACGGACCGCCGCAACAAATGGCATTTTTTTTGGCTCAACTTCAGGTTGTGCTCTCTCAGCCTCTGAAAAACGACCTGCAGTCTATTGAGGGCCTCTTGCTCAGATGGGGCAAACACCAGGAGGTCATCGAGATAACATAGCAAGCTACTGAAGTTTAGGTCACCAAAGACACTTAGCATCGTCCTCATGAAAGATGCCGGACTATTACAAAGGCCCTGTGGCATTCTGTTATATTCGTGCAGGCCCAGTGGTGTTGTGAAGGCAGTGAATCTCTTGTCTTCCTCGTGCATGGGCAGGTTATAAAAACCTGATGTTAAGTCCATAGTGCTGAAGACCGTGTTTCCGCCAAAGGCTGCTAAACAGTCTGACTGATGATGCAGGGGATGAGCGTCCTTGATGGTCCTTGCGTTCAACCATCTGAAGTCTGTGCATATCCTGAGGTCACCATTCTTTTTCCACACCATCACGAGTGGGGAGGCAAATTCTTCCGAATGATATCTTGCTCCTCCATCTCAGTGAGGACCTGGCACAGCTTTTGGTAGTGGGCTGGAGGCACTCTGCGATACGGAAGTCGAAAAAGACGGTCATCTGTAAGCCGGATTCTATGCACAAAACCCTTGGGTTCTCCACAATCTAGGTGGTGTTTTGAGAACACGTCCTGGTATTGTTCCAGCATTCTCACCAGTTGGATCTTGGTGGACGGGCTTACTTCGCAGCGGTCAATGTTGACATCCCCCAGACCAACATTCTGTAGACTCTGTTTCAGGTCAGTATTGTCAATGTGTTCATCATGAGCTACTTTATCTGTGTCATTCTCTTTCTGACAAGAGCCTTGGGTCAATGTGAAGTCTTCAACTGCAATGCAAGGGGAGACGTCCGCCAGTTTGCAATTCCGTTTCAGGGTCAGTGGCTTTTCTGTGAAGTTGGTGACTTTCGTGGGAATCCAGCCATCCCCCCACAAAGGCGTGACCACACTGCCAACCATGATCCTGCGAGGGCTACACCTGGAGGAGGTGGACTCCACCACCCCCGTGCTCCCAGGTGACATAGGGACATTACTTAGCAACCTTCCCCACAACAGGTGTTCGTGCTTGGGGAGGAGAGTCACTGCTTGAGTTAGTTTAACTGTACCCACTTTATCTGGTACATCTGGTCCCGTCCACCTCATGAGTCCAGTCATCATCTCTAAAAACTGCCCGCATTCAGAAGACTCCTGTACATTGCATGAGATAAGTTTCCAATTGTTGACGTCATTCTTCAGTTGACTCAACCCATATTTCAGCATGTTGGTTCCTATGATGTTGTCATCGTTCTGACCAGCAACCACCAGGACTGGGACCATACACTTTACCCCATACAAATCCAATTCCATCTCATACATGCACTTGTGGCTCACCCGTTGTCCTCCACAGCCAACAAGTATAATGTGCTGTGTCAGCTCTTGACGTTGTGTCACAATGTTCTCTAATAAAAGTCTCTGCTCTGCCTCTTCACTTATTGTACAGGCCATGGATCCTGTATCAAGCAATCCTTGCAACTGAGTAGAACCACTGACTGTCACTGGTGCATGAAATAATTTATAATTGCTTAAGCCATAATTGTACTTAAGCCAGCACATTTATAATCGTGCTGGCTTAAGTACATACCTCTCACAGTCAAACTCAACGCCGACTGACGAGAAACGTGATATGACGTGATATGTCTGCTACCAATCAGCAAAGAGCGCTATAACACAAATAAAGTACTCCCAACACCAAGAATAGTAAACTATTAAATAACCATGAAGGATTTTGGTGAAATTAATACATTTTACAGAGAAACACATGCCATGAAAAAACACACACACACACACACACAATTGTATTTCCTATTTTTCTGTTACACAACTAACAATATCATGTATATCCAAACATACACATTAACAAATGATATTAAAATAAAAAACAAAAACACACTATTTAATATTTGAACTATTTACATGATGAACACAATACACTGTGACTTCTGTTCAAAAGCAGGCAGAAAATATATCCAGGAAAATGGATTTCTTTACAGGAAGTAATCATTTTTAAAAAAAAGTGACTGAAAAAACACAGTAACGAAGTCTTCAAAATTAAACTAATTTAGCCTGTGAAGTGTCTCATGCATGCAAAAGAAAACAGTGCAGAAAGAATTCAAATGTAATTTAACATTAATGTAATTTAATGTAGCCTACATGATGGGGAACTACCGTTCATCAAATTCTGTTCATGAAAATTTACAAAGGCCTCATTTATCAAGCTGGATATGAATGGATTTATTCATACGAGTTTGTACGAGTGTTTTAAACAAGACATTTGGTTTTCATGAAAATCCTGTAATTTCAGAAAATCTTTCGTATCCTACTCATGCTCCTGAGTGTGTGTGAATTTACGCCTAACTAATGTAAACCTCAACTTGATCGACTTCAAATCATATAATCTGCATGGATTACTGCACTTTTATATCTGGAATATACTATTGAGTTTAAACGATTTATTTTTATTACATTTACAGCGTTTAGAGTGACTTATAGAAGAGATTTGGAGGCTCGATCAAAAACAGTCTCGTGATAGTTCACTTGGTCAGGAACTAAAAGTACAAACCAGCCATTTTATATTATTGGCATTAAGTAAAGAATACTTGTTTTTCTTGTGATCTCAAAAGTTGTTTCTCAAGATCACAACTTGAATTTATTATTTAGGCATACATGCTATATATCTTGGATGAGCTCATCTGTTTTTAATTTAATCAGGGAATGCCTTAACAGAAACTAGTTGGTACAGTGGTAGAGTAATGTCTAAGAGTCTAAGCTTGGGTGACTGTGTATAACTGGCTATATTTTTCTCATATTTCCCCTTTGGGACCAATAAAGTACATCTGTCTATTTAATTATCTATTTAACCTTATGTTTTTAAGTTCTACACCATTTATTAATTAGTGTGTAACCCCTGTAAGGGGTGGGATATATTTATTAGGCAGCAAGTGAACAGTCAGTTCTGGAAGTTGATGTGTTGGAAGCAGGAAGAACAGGCAAATGTAAGGATCTGAGTGACTTTGACAAGGGCCAAATTGTGATGGCTAGACGACTGGGTCAGAGCATCTTCAAAACAGCAGGTCTTGCGGGGTGTTCCCAGTATACAGTGGTTAGTACCCACCAAAAGTGATAGAAGGAAGGACAACCGGTGACCCGTGACAGGGTCATGGGTGGTCAATGCTCACTGATGCATGTGGGGAGCAAAGGCTAGCCCGTCTGGTCCGATCCCACAGAAGAGCTACTGTAGCACAAACTGCTGAAAAAGTTAATGCTGGCTCTGATAGAAAAGAGTCAGAACACACAGAGCATCACAGCTCAGCACCTACAATGGGCACGTGAGCATCAGAACTGGACCATGGAGCAATGGAAGAAGATGGCCTGGTCTGATGAATCAGGTTTTCTTTTACATCATGTGAAGGCTGGGTGCATGTGCGTCGCTTACCTGGGGAAGAGATGGCACCAGGATACACTTTTGGAAGAAGGTGAGTTGACGGAGACAGTGTGATGCTCTGGGCAATGTTCTGCTGGGAAACCTTGGGTCCTGGCATTCATGTGGCTTTTACTTTGACACGTACCACCTACCTAAACACTGCTGCAGACCAAGTACACGCCTTCATGGTAACGGTATTCCCTAATATCAGTGGCCTCTTTCAGCAGGATAATGCGCTCTGACACACTGCAAAAATGGTTCAGGAACGGATTGAGGAACATGACAAAGAGTTCAAGGTGTTGACTCAACCTCCAAATTCCCCAGATCTCAAACCGATCGGTCATCTGTTGGATGTGCTGGACAAACAAGTCCTATCCATTGAGGCCCCACCTCACAACTTACAGGACTTAAAGGATCTGCTGCTAACGTCTTTGTGCCAGATACCACAGCACACCTTCTGAGGTCTTGTGGAGTCCATGCCTCCACAGGTCAGAGCTGTTTTGGCAGCACAAGGGGGACCTACATAGTATTAGGCAGGTGGTTTTAAAGTTATGGCTGATCGGTGTATCTGGAAGACCTGAGGAATTAACCTAGATCTTTATGTTAACAAACTGTATATAAGGATACCAACGACTCAATTGCTAGGATTTTTCTATTGCTAAAATAGAGGTTCTATTTCACCCCTTCTAACCACCAAAGATGGTGTCTAACACCTGGATATCCTCTAGAGCGTGATGTAGTACGTTATACAAATAACTTCACACCATGTCACTTATTTACTTTTATCTAACTCACCTTGTGTATGGTCAAAGCTACAGTTTTCCTTTCCTCCAAATTTGGAAGAGACTGGCTTGTTAGCTTCAACTTAATTGTGTCAGAAATAGCTTAGTGTGTTATTCAGTGTCTCGCTCTGAATGACAGAATAGGGATGTGTGCGTGCCTCCATTACCCTTGTGCTTCTAACTGCATCTCCTCCAGTCTCCTTAGAGCAGCTGCTGTGGTAACTCTGAAATATTTTTCCTTATTTTAAATGATAATGATTCAATCATTTAAGATCAGTTCAGTGGGATTTTTGCTTACTCATGGTCTCATGATCTTTTTGGGTTTCTATCCTTGATTGTTTTTCTCTTATGTCTTCCCTAACTAGCCTTGGGTATGTTGCTTGCAGGTACTTCTGAGTACAAAAGCCAACTGTGTCCAACTTATGTTTAGACTAAGATTAAGACTATGAAGCGCTGTAGTGGCCAGGGTGTCTTTGCGTGCATAATAAACCATCTCTTTGACTATACCTTGGCTCTTGGTCTCCTGATTCTTCAAGCATCTTACTTCTGGTGAAGCATTTTAATTATCCAGAAAAGATTTACATCAGTGTTTAACACTAGCAGACTGGAACCTGCTGCACTGTGGTACTTTTGGCACTCAAAAGGCCGGAGTACATGCCCTCATGGACCAGTGGCTAATGATTCCAATGGACCATGCTGCGTTCAGCCCCCAAGCTAAAGCTACATGCTATGCATCTCTCTTGGTGTTTGACCAAGGAGGACAAGGATGGTATGTTACAAAACGCGTACACTAAGGAGCATTTCCCCATCGGACTGAGATGTTCACCAAGGATACCTACCTTGCTGGATGAAGCTCCCTCAAAAGAATTTATGCAATTATAACCTTTAGGTTATTATGATGACTTTTTAGTCAGATGTTCTGTTGTATGAATCAATAAAATCCAACAGCCTTTCTACCAATATTTGAGAATCAATTACAGTTGACTTATGGGTAGAGGAAGTGAACCATGGCCAAAAAGACTTCTGATGGACTGAAATGTTGGTACTGAAACTTGCTGGTATCGCACTGGCTCTGTTTGAGTGTAATGCTGCAGAACTAATAGTACAATAGTGTTGTAGTTAATTCATGACTTGTGTGTTGATAATTTGTCACAACTCATAAGGCTAAAAGAAAACACTAATAATCTTATTTTAAACACTGCTATAAGATTACAGATTCCACAGAAAGTCAAGATAAATAAAATGAAAAATACAGTTCAAAATAGATATAATTTTCAGCCAAAACAGTAATGATAAACATGTTTAATTTGACAGCTTTAAATCATGCAATGTCTCCGAGTTAGTGCACTTGTGGGTCTTAAATGTAACTGAATAAGTAAACATCTTTCCGCACTGTGAGCAAAGATAAGGCTTCTCTCCAGTGTGAATGCGCTGGTGTGTTTGAAGATGGTTCTGTCGATTAAAACTCTTCCCACACTGTGAGCAGTGATAAGGCTTCTCTCCGGTGTGAATGCGCTGGTGGACTTGGAGAGTACTCTGCTGATGGAAACTCTTCCCACACTGTGAGCAGTGATATGGTTTCTCTCCTGTGTGAAAGCGCTGGTGTATTTGGAGATGACTCTGATAAGTAAAACATTTCCCACACAGTGAGCAGTGATACGGCTTCTCTCCTGTATGATTGCGCTGATGTGTTTGGAGATTACCTTTGGCTGCAAAACTCTTGCCACAGTGTGAGCAGTGATACGGTTTCTCTCCGGTGTGAAGGCGTTGGTGTTGTTGGAGATTACTCTGTCGATTAAAACTCTTCTTACACTGTGAGCACTGATATGGCTTCTCTCCTGTGTGAATGTGCTGATGCTTTCGGAGATTACACTGATTAGTAAAGCTCTTCCCACACTGTGAGCAAAGATATGGCTTCTCTCCTGTGTGAAGACGCTGGTGTTTTCGCAGATTACTCTGCTTAGTAAAACTCTTCTCACACTGTGAGCAATGATACGGCTTCCCTACTGGTTGAATGCTCTGGTGTTGCTGTAGAGTGAATGTCTGTCCACCTTGTGAACGGTGATATGGCTTCTCTCCTGTGTGAACGTGCTGATGTCTTTGGAGACGATCCTGTCGATTAAAACTCTTCCCACACTGTGGGCAGTGATATGACTTCTCTCCTGTGTGAATGCTCTGGTGTTGTTGAAGACGATCCTGTCGATTAAAACTCTTCTCACATCGTGAGCACTGATATGGTTTATCTCCTGTGTGAATGCGCTGGTGTCGCTGGAGATCACCCTGCTGATTAAAACACTTTCCACACTGTGAGCAGTGATAAGGCTTCTCTCCGGTATGAATATGCTGGTGTCTTTGGAGATGACTCTGTTGAGTAAAACTCTTACCACAATGTGAGCAGTGATACGGCTTCTCTCCTGTGTGAATGTACAGGTGTCGTTGGAGAGCACTCTGATGAGAAAAACTCTTTCCACACTGTAAGCACTGATACGGCTTCTCTCCTGTGTGAATGTGCTGGTGTCGTTGGAAATTGCTCCACTGACAGAAACTCTTTCCACACAATGAGCAATGATACGGCTTCTCTCCTGTGTGACTGCACTGGTGACTTTTAAGGGCATTATGATGAACAAAACTCTTTCCACAGTCTGAGCAGTGGTGAATTTCCTTCTGTACATCATTGTGAGATGTATCAGAACTGAGAGAATCAGATGATGTTGACTGACTACTGGAGCCTTTGGATGGAATCTCAATCTCCTGTTTTATCTCTCCTGATTCTCGCGGTCCCATATACTCTTCGTAGTGGCATCTCTGGATGTGTTTGTCTAAGTAAATTTGAGATGCATAGGTAAGAGGACATGCTGAGCAGGAAAAGACTTCCAACAGAGTGTTGTTTACATCTGGAGAATGAAACATATCAGAAAGTGAACATGAAATGCAACAAGAATATAAAATGTAACACTAGTCCAATGTAAAGGAGTGTTTGAAGTTAAGTAAAAACATTTGAGATTCTACATGAATGAAGTCTTACTAATCTGTAACTCAAGAAACAGACGAAAGAGAACAATCTTGATCTGGAATATTTTTGGATCTGGGAATAACTCTGCTACAGGCAGCAGTAACCATAGCCCCATGGGTCTAAGCAACAAAGGATGAATGGTTGGCTTCTGTTTCAGCTAATGTCAAGCTTAGGCAATGGAAAGCTTAGCCTAATTACAGCTTGTCCAGGAGTAACAGCATTTACTAATAAGGAGAACTAATCCCTAGCATAAAAGGTTCCAAAAGATACAACAATGGGCCTTATTTATCAAGCTGGATATTAATAGATTTATTTGCAAATGGTTTGTAGTAGCATTTATACAATAAATTTTGTATGAAATTAAATTTTGTGGGATTTTGTGAATCCCGGTTGTGGCAGCAGGGGTGTGGTCGAGTATCAGCTGTGGAGGGAGAGGAGGTGGGTCAAACCTGCAGGTAACAAGTGATGATTTTCACCTGTCTTATTACCACCAGCCTACTTATTTGTGTCTCTTTGTGTTTCAGTCGGCAATCAATCGGCAAGAGAGAGAGCAAGTATGATAACACTTGGCAGAGCCATTGCACAGGAGCAGGCCAAGAGCCGGTACAAATCAGGCCTTGGTGGACTCAGGGTTTAACCAGACCACTGTCCATTAAAGCCTGCTTCAACATTGGGCATTGAGAAGGTGAGGTCAGGTGAGGTGCATGTGAGGATATTTGAGTTAATCCTGGTGGATTATTCAACGCGATATTTGGAAGCAATGTCTCTGTGCAACAACTCAGCACACAATGTTGTGGATGCACTCTTCAGGGTTATCTCCCAAGTCTGAGTCCCAAAAGAGATCCTGACTGAACAGGGCACTATGTTTATATCATGGACACTACGCAAGCTTTACGAATTACTAGGGACTGAATCGATTTGCAGTGGTGTTTACCATCCGCAAACAGATGGCCTGGTGGAGTGGTTTATTCAGATGCTAAAAAACATGATTTGTAAATTCGTTCACAAAGATGTGCAAAGTTGGGATTAGTGGCTCGAGCCCCTGTTATTTGTATGTGAGTGGAGTGACATGGCAAGACTTTCCACTCCACACTCAAAGCATTTCATAATCACTCCACTCCAGCACCGCTCCGGGATGAACATTTCCCACTCCTTGCTCCTTCCCCACTCCCTCTTCACTCACGCCTCACTCCGTGTTCACTCCATGGCAAAGTTTGTGCCTAATTACCACTCCATTGTAAATTTTCATACATTTTTTTAAATATCACAAACCTCTGTGCAGAAGATGCATTCAGTGTAAAATAAATACACAATACTAAGAGAAAAACATCAGTGTGGTTCATTGGAACAGTAATATTAACCCAAGCCAATAAATTATTGTTTAGCTCACTTTTGAAAAGAAAAAAAAAATGCTGGATGAGGTGGTGTTTAACTAGGCTTAACACATGAATTCATTCGTGCTAAAATGCAGTTGCATTATGGGAAGTTAACATGAGTTGTGCTCGTGATGGAGTGGTAGTGGAGTGCTCTTGGCGCGAGACAAAACCACGATGCTCCATCTTTCAAAAAATCCGCTCCTCGCTCCAGGCAAAATCACTCCACTCCACCCCCACTCTGCTCACATACTCTGTCTGACACTGGATTTAAACAAGGGGTATTGGCAACTTCCCTTGACTCCAATATCTCATGAAAAAACAGCCTTTTCCACTCCGTTTGGGTTACACTAAATTGTTACCTATCTGTTTGTGTTGTTTGGAGCCACAGCAACGTTTCAGTGTCTCATGGACAGAATCCTCTGTCCACACAATGCATATGCAACTGCTTATTTGTAATGTTTGGCAGCGGCATTTACAACATCTGAGGGCTGTCCTGAGATCCTAGAAACACAGCAAACACAAACAAGTGTGCAACTGGTTGGGTGGAAGTACGATGTCTGGGCTTCCACTTGGGCCATGGGCTGGTGTGTCCCCAAATTGATAAGACAGCAGCGATTGGAGCCTACCTGAGACCCAAGACCAAGAAGGATCAGAGGCTTATACCTAATTTATTGGACATTACTGGCCCGCTGACTGACCTCACCAAAAAGGGAGCACCAGATCCAGTCCAGTGGACGGAGCCATGTGAGTCGGCTTTCTGCCAGGTAAAAGCTGTCGCATACTCCTGACTATTCTTTCTATTTTATTTGGCAGACTGACGCATCAGACATTTTGGGCCATTTTGTCCCAGGTGGTGGAAGGGGAGGAGCACCCCGAGCTATAGATCAGCTGGAAACTCTCAGTAAGGGAGACCAAGTACAGCACGATTGAGAAGTGGTGTCTGGCCATAAAGTGGGCAGTCCTCACCCTCTGACACTACCTACTGGCACCTACACCCTTTTACCCTCTGCCCCAATGGTTCCACAGCATGAAGGATGCCAATGTGTGGATCACTCATTGGTATCTGGCACTTCAGCCATTCAAATTCAAGGTGGTCCACAGACCGGGAGCGCAGATGGTGGTGGCAGATCACCCCTCTCGCCAGCTGTAGGCCAGACAAGTTACCTGGCCTGACTCGGGAGATGGGGGTATGTGGCAGTGGGGGCGTGGTCGAGCATCAGCTGTGGACACAAAGGCGGGTCAAACCAGCAGGTAACGTGAGATGATTCTCACCCCTGTCTTATCGCCAGTCTTATTTGTGTCTATTTTGTCATTTCAGCTCCATGAGCTTTGCGGACTTCACCAAATGCAAATCAGTGATTTGCATTCATCAACATGCACATGAATATAAAGCAAATCAGCCTTCAGTAAATCAGGTGTTTTTATAAAAACTAAGTCCAGTAGTCCAGTGGAATTTTTCAGTTCATGTTGACAAACATGCAAACATTTACACACTACTTTACAAAATGATTAACAAATGAGGCCCAATGACATCAGACTGTACAGGAGAAGAAAAAAAAAAAAACTGTCCTTCATCTCATCCACAAGTGTTTCTTGATCTCAAACTAATTTCAAAAAGACACAATGCATTTATTGGTTATAAATCATTTCTTTTCTTTCCTTTTTCACCTCAAACAACATTTTTGGTTAAAAAACAGCACACAATTTTCTTTATAGTCCTCATCAGGAAGTGACGAGAAACGCAAGTATGCTCCACAGTATTTTGGAATATCCAGCTTTGAGTTTATTTAATATGTTGAGTGGAAGATGTTCCTTCCAACATCAGTAGTAGTTTTACTTGTGAGGAATGTAGATTAGTTAGCACTTTGACAGAGAAGATCCAGACTTTACAGAGGACTAGCAATAGCAAGAGATGCAATGGGCCGACTTTACAAGTCTCAGAGGAAGCACATGATAGCTTTCACCCGCTCTGGTTGGTAAATGTCATATTTTAGTGTAGACTGGGAACTGGTTAAAACTAGTGCTCTGGTTATAATAGACTCTTTTATTGTACAACACGCTTTCATCCCAGAAACATTGTTAAGCTAAGAAATATAATGTCACTCACTAGATGATGCAGAAAAACCTCTATAACCTCTTAGACCAGTGGTTTTCAAAGTGGGGGCTGCCCAGGGGGCCTCAACAATTTGGTGTGAAAAATAAATTCTCACTCTCAGACAACCACACACACACACACACACACACACACACACACAATCAATTCCTGTTGTAATGTAAAAATGTAAGATGTAATTATTAATTTTAAAAAAGGGGGATATATTCAGAAGTCTGTATTTTTAATGTGTTTTAAAGACATCTTGCAAAAGGGGGGCCTCGGTCAAATGTTAATGCCATTTGGGGGCCTTGCCATGGAAAAGGTTGGGAACCCCTGTCGTAGACTATAGCAGCACCTTGCTGTTTGGTTGTTTTTATGTTTCCTTTCCCACCTGTATAGAAGTAAATTCTTGTTTATATAAACTCAGAAAAAAGTATTTCACTGCACATTGTACTGTGTATGTGACCAGTAAAAGGTTTATTTGTTCCTGTAGGTGTATAAACATTTATTATACTAGTAATAACGTAAAAAGCACTGAACATTCTCGCCCTACAGTACATGAGAAAACTTTAGATTAAAGCTGGTGTAATGGATCATAATATACCAAAAGGTGCAGGTTATTTATTAGCACCTAGAATAATGAAGACTATAGCAGGGGGGTAGAGCCTTTTCATACATTGCTCACCAACTATGGAACGATTTTCCAATTAATGTTTTCAGACTGAAATACAGTCTCAATCTTTAACTCTTGCTTTAAAACCTATTGGTTTATTCACACATTTTGTTAAATAGCATTTCTATAGAGTAAAGGTGCGGATCTTTGGGCGTTCATGACTTCATGAAAGCTATGGTCGAGCTGTACATGTTAGTCCTCCTGCCTAATGGGATGCCAGTGCCTGATCTGTACAAACAGTCTGTCAGTTCTCCTCCTCTATACAAATATAATTTAATAGAAGGGAAATGATTTGTAGTATATGTGGACGGACTTTACCATTCATAGAGCACTTTTTGTTCCAGAGGTAGTCAAATGCAGGACTGAGTTCTTTAGCGTACTCCTCTCCATACCACAGCAAGAGCTCCTGTCCTGGGTTAATGGGTCGACAGCAACGGTACAGAATCCCTCCTGGATTCTGAAACGCCACAAGATTCTGCTCTTCATCATTACGGGCACAATTCACATACCTAAAAGAATGAGGCAAAGTGGCAGAAAAGGTTCAAATCAGATCAGAGTTACAGAACGAGAGAAAGCATGGGGCAGATATCAGTGACAGGAGGAAGATAAAGTTCCTCCAAAAAATTTGGGGCTGTAAAATCAATTACTATTAAAAAAAACCAAAAAAAACCCAACAACTGGCATATTACTCACCTCATCCAATTTGCATGCATTTCTCTTTTGGCATCTACGTATTCTTCACACTGCCCGCTCCTGCATATCTGTAGAAAAATTACACATTTACATTTTCTTCATTAAATCAATACATGCCTTCAAATTAAATGAGGTACACAGAATGACAATGATGGCTCATGACAATATTGTTATATTAAGAATTAAAGGTTTTAGAGTGTATCTTTAGTTTCACAGAACATCCGACAAGCTCGAAGATGAATTTAGTAACCTTAGGAAAATGGAGGCAAGGCTTTTCAGCAGAATTTTGGTGAAGGAAGTTTTTACTCATCAAAGGTTTTGTGTCTTTCATACGGCGAAGCTCTCTGAGAAATATCTGTCCCTTGTGTTTTGGCCTCTCAAAAGTAATATTACTCTCAAAAGAAATATTTATTTACCATAAGTGTTTGTGAGCTAATGTTGGTTAATTCAGTATAGCGCTGGTCCTGGATAAACGACTGATCCAGAATCGAACATTTGTCTTAAATAAAGAGATCAGCAGGCCTCAGTTATCATTCTGGGCCCAAGAAATTTGGTATTCATGAAAATTCACTTAATTTGTAAAAATGTTTGTAAATTTAACATTAACTGATGGGCTTCAAAACATACAACTGCCCTGAGTTACTGTAGTTTAAATATGGAGTAGGCTATCAAGTTTAAATCAAATATTTATTTAATTACACACAAATGAAAATTTGGTGAAAGTCAGTGGTTTCATATGAATGACTTGAAAGCAATTTAACCCTTTAACATTCTCACTAAGAAAAAAAGTAATGTAAAAT
This sequence comes from Stegophilus panzeri, assembly GCA_024331685.1. Lineage (NCBI taxonomy): Eukaryota > Metazoa > Chordata > Actinopteri > Siluriformes > Trichomycteridae > Stegophilus > Stegophilus panzeri. The sequence goes on along the minus strand of JANDJT010000199.1, from coordinate 33,246,298 downwards.
TGTTTTCTTTTCATTTTTTATTTCCTTGGGGCAATAATAACAACAATCAATGGTTGTTTTTTTTAAACAGACTTCAGGTTTTTTTTTTTTTTTTGGTTTTTTTTTTTAGGCATCTACCAAACGAAGTGAGAAGTCACTTCATGGTAAAAGTATAAATACCAAAAACGTTTAGAAAAATAAAACAAAAATGCTAACATTTTGAAGAACTAAATCAGACTTGCTCATCTGTGTAGTGATGCAGCAGCACAAATGTTTTTTGGGCATTAAATCCAGTTTAATTCTGGTGGTAGGTTACAAAGCATTGCTGGTTTGCATTCAAACACAGGAAAACTTTGGAGCCCACTTATCACAGGGAAGTGGCAGATGTCCACAGTTATCGTAGTGAACATCTGGTTGTGGTTGTGAGGGTCTTGGGGTGTAGTGTTTCTTCTGAGACGATATCTGTGGTGGACTGGAGGATGATGGTTGGCCATCTTTGGATGCTGGCTTGTTGACTCGCTTCAAACTGTGGGCGACTGCCAGGTGGAACATTCTGTGAGACATTGGTTTCTTGTTCAGTAGGCCGCAGTCCCTCTTGTAGACCAGCCAGAAATTTGAGATGCACAGGATGTATGCAGACAGGGGAAAGTACCATCAGCTTGACTTGGCTGGGGTCTTGTACATGTGTACCAGCATGTCAGAAAGATCAATGCCTCCCATATGCTGATTGTAGGCAGGAATAATTGATGGGCATGGGATGGCAATCTTTGCGTGGACCTCTTTGCTCCAATGTTTGACAGTTATAGGACGCATGATCCCACAGAAATTGCTCAGAAGTTTGACAAATTTGTTATCAAACCATTTTACTGTGATCACTCCTTCAGCAGACCAGTAATCAAAAGTTCCTTGTCCTTTCTTCATCAGCTCTTCGGACAGTGCCGACGCACGTGACACCCAGGTTAGCATGCAGGTTCTGGTTGACCAAGTTGACATTGGTGGAGTAGGTGTCACAGAAGACGACTGAAAGCCATGTCTGTGTTATGGTTTTGCTCAACGTTGTCCACAAGACAAGATAATAGCTGAATTTATAAAAAATTACCCCGTTCAAAAGTTTACATACCCCTGATTCTTAATACTGTGTGTTGTTACCTGGATCATCAACGACTGTGTTTATGTTTTGTGAGAGTTGTTCATGAGTCCCTTGTTTGTCCTGAGCAGTTAAACTGCCCACTG
>JANDJT010000199.1:33215113-33237643 GCA_024331685.1 Stegophilus panzeri | reverse complement strand
TTATATGTTTCTGTAAAGCTGCTTTGAGACAATGTCCACTGTTAAAAGCGCTATACAAATAAAACTGAATTGAATTGAATTGAATTTCCATTGGTGCCAATATAGACACTTACAAATGTGATTGTGGAGACCTCCAGACAATGAAACAAAGACTTCCCGTCTTAGTCAATAAATTTGATAATTACATTAGCATTAACTGAACACTGTGTAGCTACAGGTGACAGCAATTAATAAATGGAAGTTTGCTCAGTTAGAGGGGGGTGTGGATGTCAGTGGGGGAATCTGGTAGCTCTTGAACTAGGCTTATTTCATTAATTATTAACCATTAACTAGTTATTGTCTCTCTGAAAACAAAATAAAATAATTGCTGGACATGTAAATCCACCTACGAAAACAATGACTGATAACTTAAACGAGTCAAAATAAAAGTGTGCTGTTGCTTTTTCTCCTGCCAAAAGCTGTTGGAAACTCTGTTAAGATGTGATATGTGTGGATGGACCAAGGTTTCAGGAAGGTAAGATTGTACACATCACCCTTCAAACACTTTATCTGCTGGACGTCTTATGCAAAATAGTCCATCTTGATAGTCACATGGATTGATTTCCATCTCCATTTCGTCAGAGACAATTTTTTTGAAGAGCATGAATTATGAAGAGAGAAAAGGATCAGAAAAAGATCAGATCATTACATTTTACATATCATAACATCAATACGTAATGTAATTAATGACAAACTGTTGCATATCTAAAGACCCCTTTAATGGCACACGATATTCATGACTATTTGCATACATTTTCTTAACAAATAATGCCATCACTGATGTTGCGAAAGAGCTTTCATGGTTGCCTTCTCAAGTACGCATACAGCACTGATGGAGAAGCAGAAGAAAGTATGACATTCGGAGTCCAGAAGAACTGCAAATTCTCCAAGATGCTCAGTAAATCTTACTACTGATGTATATTTAAAAACAAAGGCTTGTCATGCCACATATTGACTTTCTTTATTTTATTACTGTTAACTGCACTTTATAGCAGATTTTATGTAGAAAACATTTAATTTCATTATCGCTTTTCTAGCAATTTTTTAAAAATACCTGCTGTACATTTGGCTATGTAAAGTTTCTTAGATTGTCACGTACGCTGCAGACAGATGCAAATGCAGTAAAAGGCTTTATTGATCAATCAGTTTAACAAACATTTGATCTGTGCTGGGTCTGTGTTTGATAGCTCAAATGTAGTTATATCTGTACCATGTTCTGTACCTACAAGAAGTAATGGAAATCTGGATTTGTATGATTTTAAACCTATTTAAGTTGCTAAAGTTTATAAAGCTCTGGAAAATATTGACCTCAAAAAGTCTGCAGGTCCAGACAATTTGGATCTTTATCTCCTAAAGCTAGCAGCAGACATTATTGCTTAGCCCATTACTTATATTTTTAATTTTAGTCTTATGTCTAACTCTAGATCCAAAATTTGGAAATCTTCTTCCCTAATTAAAAAGTGGAGAAACTTCTGAGTTGAACAATTATCGTCCTATTTCCAAACTTTCAATACTATTTAAGATTCTTGTGTCTCAGGTAAATTTACAGTTAAAACAGTTTTTACATGATAATAATATTTTAAGTGATTTTCAGTCTGGTTTTAGAAGTGGTCACAGTACCATCACTGCCGCAAGGGTTGTGACAATGACCTTATCGGTGCATTGGACCTAATTTGTGGATCTATCTCTAAGGCGTTTGATTCAATGGACCACAAATTGTTGTTGGACAAGCTTAGCTGGTCTCAGTTCTAAGGCTGTAAATTTTGCAGACTGAACTTAGTGTGTCTATGTTGATGGCCATGAATCAGATTTTCTTGAGATAATTTCAGGTGTTCCCCAGGGTTCCATTCTGGGACCCATTTTATTTTCTATTTTTTTTATAAATGATGTTGGAAAAGACATCCAGCCACAATTACACCTGTATGCAGAAGTCTCTGTTATTTATGCATATGCTTCCTCCATAGTACAGGCAGTGCAAGAGCTTCAGATTGCATTTAATTCATTGCAAACTGCTCCGTCGAGTTTAAAATTGAATTTGAATGCACAGAAAACAAAGTTTATGGGTTTTTTTTCAAAAGCTTGCTCACAAGCTTGATGACGCTAATATTTTCATGTCTGATGGTAAATCCATTGAAAGTGTGTCCTCATACAAGTACTTGGGAATATGGATAGATGAAAAGCTTTCATTTAATTACATATTGCTAAGGAAAAAACTTGTGGAAGCTATTTTTTTTTGCCTGTGATTGAATACGGTGATATTTTGTATATGCATGCAGCCACCTCTATTTTACAGAGCCTTGATTAAGTGTACCATGCATCTCTGCGTTTTATTACAAATGTAAATTCTCTTACTCATAATTGCACTCTTTATGATTTAGTGGGTTGGGCATCATTGACTACACATAGAAAACAGCATTGGTATATCTTTATCTTTAAAGTTATACACAATAAACTTCCACCTTACCTTTTTAACCTTCTTTGTCTTACCTCAGGTAGTTATCAGTTGCATTCCTCCAAGTGTTTATTTTTTAATGTACCCCGGGTTCTGACAGACCTGGGCAAAACTGCTTTTTCCTAATATGCACCTTGGACATAAATTGCAGAAAGATTTCAATCTGAATACACTTATATCTATTGATGAATTTAAGGCAATCATAAAGAATGTGGTGAAGGAGATGTGTAATTGTTTTTGGTAAAATGTTTCTGTGTTTAAATACGTGTTGTACATGTTGTGTCTTTTATTGTGAGTTTGCATGGCTACTACCTTGGACAGGTATTTCTTGTAAAAGAGACCATTCGATCTCAATGGGACTTCCTGGTAAAATAAAGGTAAATAAATAAAATTGAGGGGCAGACAGGCAAATCCTGACTATTACCTGTTTCCTGATTATGATTTTGTCTATCAATTTGGATCTGAGTTCTAGCTTTATCAATAAAGCTTCCTTACCCTGCACTTGCATCCATTCCTGACGCCTGATAACTGTGATATTGTGTTGAACAATTAGCACACAGTAAATCTGTCATACCCTTTCACCTGTATCACATACTTACAGGGCAGCTGTGACTTGGGTGGTAGAGCGGGTCGTCCACTAATCGCAGGGTGGACGGTTTGAGCCCAGGCCCACATGCCTCCACATGCTGAAGTGTCCTTGGGTGAGACACTGAACCTAAGGCTAGTACCTTAGTGTGTGTGAATGGCTGAATGAGAAACAGTGTAGAACCTTTGTAGAACCACTAAGGGTAAAAGGCGTTATATAAGTGCAGACTATTTACATACTTATGAGCAGACATATTTGACATGGTGAGCATCTGTTAGATCACAGATTTCTTGCTGTGGTGATTCCCCAGAACTTTCCATTAAATTACATATGGATATGATATGGTTTATTTGCAATACTACATCAGCCATTAGAGACAGGTTACACAGTCAGATAACATCCTGGCTTTTCAATATCCTGCTTCAAAATAACACTGGGATAAAATCAGATTCTAACAGCATCTTATACAGAGAGCACTCTCTTTTAGCCATAATATGTTTTAGTACAGTGGATAATATGGATTGAGCTGCAAAATACCCCACAGGTTGGCACTACCTAATAATAAAATAATAAAAAGACTGTGCTGGTTTCCTTACTTTCCCTTGCAAAACAAGATTTTGGTGATGCGAAAGCACGTCTTGAAGAAAATGAAGTTGGAAAGCACTCTTCGTGATAGATGTAAATACAAAGTGATTTTGCATAAAATGTTTTGAAAAATGAAAATGAAACTGTTTAGCATAAATGTTTTGAATACTGAGGACTCTGTAGGAATTAAAGCTTCTAAACAGTCAAAATCTAACCAGACAAAGACATTGCAATCCTTCAGACTACAGGTACACTCTGTCATGCTTTTTATTATTATACACAGTGCTTGTTGGGTTATGGTTTAACAGCTCTTTCTCACCCTTAAAACTGATTTTTTAAACTTGTATGTTTATTGTATTGTTGTGTAGTTGTGTACATATTTATGAATTATTTTGAATGGATAACAATGTTGTAAGAATTCTGTTTATTCAGCTCATATTACTATCTAACAAGCGCTAGCACTGAAGATTGCTATCAACAACATCTTAAAGCTTTATTAAATTCACTTTTGTGTAAATTTATGTAACAACAGCAGGTTTGGCGCATGAAAAAAAACTGTCCTGGAATTAATGAATAAATGTAAATGAATATCTATTGTCTTAATTATAGATCAATTGTATATGAGATTTTTAACAGCACTATCTATGGTGAGGGTGTGATAAGTTATGATATGTTTTCTATTTTGGCGAAGATCATACAATAATCATAGCAAAAAGTTTGACACTGTTCTTCCCAGTACAATTCGTGTAATAATGAGATTAACTTTCGCTGTTTTTGTCAATGTATGAATACAATTTCGAGTTTAGTTAAACATTTTTTATATACTTCACAGGTTCTCATCAGTCATGAAGCCAATATTTTTCTGTCTCCTGTGTCTAAGTGGTGAGTGTACTCATAAACTACCTTTCTGTTGATGAACGAAATGATTATCTTTCAAATCAGGAAAGAAATCAAATTCATATAATCAATATCATGTATTCATTTTGACATTTTGACCTGGACTACTGGGAATTTCAATAAAATAATAAAATTATAATACAATATACTAATAGGTTTTGATTAATTATAACTATCAGAGTGATAAGATATAGGAAGGATGGTAAGTTGAAATAATCAAATGTGAAAAAAATTATACCAATACCATTATGCTATACAGGTATATACAGTATAATGATGTCGCACCTGACCTTTCTTTTGATGTATGCAACTAAACACAGTTGCCTATATTTTAGAAAAAATTAGTGTTACCTACAGGAAAAAGCTGCTTAGACAAAAGATTAAAATAATTTCAACATGGATAAATAGCATATGTAGTTAATGGCTGTGTTACACATGATTGATAAAGAATAATTGCAGGAACCATGTGATGGAAATTAGGAGACTCAACAATATGTATACACATTAGGTTTTGGTTTGTGTTTTATTCTTGTGTTTTCCATAAAAGTAAACTAAAACACATGCTTAATACAGTTTCCACAATAATGCTTTTGAAAAGAGGTGAAATATGTAAAAAAAAACAAAAAAAAAAAAAAAACAAACAAACAAAAAAACAACAACAACAACAACAAATAATAATAATAATAATAATAATAATAATAATAATAATAATAATAATAATAATAATAATAATAATGACAATAATAATAATTATATTACACTATGAAGGCTCAATAATAATGTATGTCCTGTTCAGGGTATGTGTGAATGAAAACTTTTTCACTGGCTCTATTTAAATGCTGTTGTGAATATCTAATCTGAAGCCAACTTTAATGTGGTAATAAGTCATAATTTCAAGAAACATTCTGATCATTTTGATAAGCGAATGCATAATCTTGATGAACCTTATTATCATTTAATCCTAGTGACCTGTATAGTTTTATTTTGTACTGTAAAAATGAGCTAATACAGTATTATTATAAAGATAAACGATGAGTATGTGATTAACATATATTCTACTGTATATTCATAAAGAGAGGGACTCGGGAGAAGGTTTAGGCTCTGCTGCAGGTTTAATGAATCAATAACAACAATTCCAAAACAGTGATATGTAGTGATACTGTACCCTTGGTATTGAAGCTTTGATGTGTGTGTGTAAAAAAATACAACCATTTCCATCAAAATATTGTATTAGTTCTTGATGTATGTACACACACACACACACACACACACACACACACACACACACAAGGAGCTGTACTTCATCATTTTGACAACCAGGTTCACCAACTAGTTATTTGTTCTTATTACATTTGGGAAAATCGAACATTGCGTGGGATTTGCTGCAAATTGCACTTTGATGTTGGCCTTGGAGAACGACTCTTGCTAATTTAAATCATTAGCCAGTCATCACAGCAAGGAAATGTTTGTGGTATCTAAAAACATGTTCACGCCTTACTGTTTAGTTGGCATGGTCTTCTAACAAAACGCCATTGTGCCAAAAATATCAAGTCGGTTATGCGAGCTGGGCATTGTTCCCACAGGAAAACAGTGCAGAGATAAGCTCAAGAAATTAAAAGAGGACTACAAGATAATTAAGGATCACAATAATAGGCCCGGTTTTGACCAGCAGACCAACAAGTGGTTTGACCGTCTGGATGCGTTGTTGGGACACAGGCCGGCTTTTCTGGTGCAGCGGCAACAAAAGACTCGGCTACCGTGTTGTTGGAAGCAGTCATACGTCACCAGACTAATTTGCCTAATCTTCACAGTACTTTAGACCATGATGGAAATGCAGACAACAAAGGTCTGGAGGAACCAAATGGTCCCTTGATAAAAGTTCCTTGGACTAATTGTCTAATTGCACCGGGTAATATCGGTGGAAATGTGGCTATAAATAATGCATCAAATCTAGTCTATTTATTCTAAATATACTTATTATTATGTATTTATCAGATTATTATTATTATTATTATTATTATTATTATTATTATTATTATTATTATTATACAACAACTATACTTCTACTTCTACTACTTCTACTACTACTACTACTACTAATAAAATATATTATTAAGCATTCTGATCCCATGGCTTACAGCCGTGGTTTGGCTGTGCTGGCTGGACTGAGATCTTGATTGGGTTTGACGACCCCTCCCTCTCTCTTTCTTTTCATCTGCATGTGCATCAACACAATACAATACAAATTTGTTTTACATTGTCATCTACAAAACATAGATCTTCATTTTAGTCCAACAGCTCACTTTCTGGATCTGACTATAAATTGCCAAGCTCATCATCTTCAAGCTGGAATGAAAGCTCCAAGGCTTGATGAACATTCATTGTTCTTTTCATTTTTGTGTAGATGTTCAAAAAACATTATTTCTATGTGCTTTAAAACTCTCCTGTGTGATATATCCAACTTTCCATTCAAGTGCTCTAATTCTCTGTGCTCTCCATGCTAGCTCTCCTCCCTTTACATTTCTAATATACAGTGCTTACAAGTACATTAGTAATACAACTGTAATACTTATCAAATTTATTCAATCTCACTTGTGCATCAAAGATGATAATAGATATTGTACAGAATTTTTAAAGTGTGTTGTTAGAGGCTCTCCATACAAGAAATGATGGCTTAGCCACAATAGCACATTTACATTTACATTTATTCATTTAGCAGACGCTTTTATCCAAAATCAGTTCCAAGCAAAAATTCCTCCTGAGGGAATTACAGTGAACAAAAAAAAGAGAAATTCTTTTACACTGAAAAGCAAAAAATGGAGTTGTGGAGTTGCACATACCTACAATTTCACATTTCATTCACAGGAGTCCCCTTTGTCCTGTCTGTCCTTCGTAAGTTTTATCTTATCCAGCAGGGGAAAAATTGGAATGATGCTCAGGTTTACTGCCGAGCCACACACGATGACCTGGGTACTATCGAAACCGATGATGACATGGTCCGACTTCAGAATGAAGCAAATAGACAACATTTCAGTTCCAGCGCTTGGATTGGACTATACATTGACGTCAACAGCTGGCGCTGGTCTCTTGGAAATGAGCCATTAGGAAGTATAACAGACTGGCAACCAGGAGAACCCAACAACCAAGGTGGACATGAAGAGTGTGGTGCGACAACCCCATCCATTTGGTTTGATGTAGGTTGTACAGCACTATACAACTTTGTGTGCTTTGATGGTGAGGAACAACACTTAACATAGAAAAGGTTGTCTTATGAATAATCTCTGAACTGTGTGCTCTATAGTGCAAAACATGTTCAACAGTGTCTCCACATCTTCTACCAGTAATGCTGATTTTCGGCAGATTTAAAAAATATAAACCAAGTCCTAAGTGATCACATTTCTGTTTATTCACAGACCACCAGATTATTTTTCTCGTATTATCTCTAACATAAAACTTTACTGAGAAACCTCTTGAACCTGCAATTTCACTTTATTGTATAAGCATGCAATTTGAATATTTACATCAGGAAGTGTTAATATATTTTTAAATTCTAACAGACAGGAACACTGGCAATGCCAGGTACGTTTATGTGGCTATTCCTAAGACTTGGAGTGGCGCTCAGAGCTACTGTAGACAGTATCACACAGACCTGGCCACTGCAAGGGATGCAATAGATAACTCAATTATACAGGGAAAGATCACTGGGCCTGTATGGTTTGGCCTGTTCAGAGACTCCTGGAAGTGGTCAGACCATACCAACGTCTCAACTGTTAGCTGGATGCCTGGACAACCTGATAACGCCCTGAAGAATGAAAACTGTGCTTATATAAATAATGGTCAGGTTGTTGATTCACAGTGTCCAGATGTTATGCCTTTCTTCTGTTACTCAGGTGAGATAAAGTTTTATTTACTCTTGAATATATTCTGTATTTGACTAAAAGTCCATTTTAAAGTGCTTTGAGGTGCTAGACAAAGTTATTATTATTATTATTATTATTATTATTATTATCAACAAAGCAGCACTTTCAAATGAGTTAGGAGTTACGCTGTATATGCTAGTATTTGCTTTAGATCAATCAACAGAGTCGTATTAGGGTGTTAAATCTATAACACTTATTATACAGTTTACTACGGCGGTAAATATATATATACAGTCAGATCCATAAGTATTTGGACAGTGACACAATTTTTGTAACTTTGCCTCAGTACACTACCCCAGTGGATTGGAAATGAAGCAAGATGGCCACACCTGGCCATGAACCACTTATCTGTCAATTGTCCAATTACTTTTGACCCTGTGAGAATTGAGAGACTCTGAAAAATGGCTATGATTCCTAAATGGTTAATGCAATGTTTTTGCTAAACCCCTTGAAAGTCTACACTTCAATCACATCTCGATTGCTTCATTTCAAATCCACTGTGATGGTGTACAGAGGCAACATTACCAAAATTGTGTCACTGTTCATGGACCTGACTCTATATCACTCATTATCAGTTTAATGGCTAAATTGCTGCTAACAAAAGACAGAGATGGAGTTGTCCATGTTTTTTCCCACTTTGTGGCTTGAACACACGTAGATCAAAGATGATGCAATTCTCACTTCCATGTTAAGCCGAGCGCAGCGTTAGACTACTTTAAATAACTCTTTAAAAGGTAATGGAACTTTTGTGTCTGTGTTTTCTGTCTTTTAATGTTTCTATATTAATATGTTCTTCTGTCTCCAGTGATAACTGGCAAAAAGCAAATCATTAGAGTGCAGGTCCAGTCTACTCAGGATGTGAATGATCCTGCAATTAAGTCAGCCACCTTGGAGATGGTAGGTCTCATCCTCCACACTTTTCATGTACAGTTGTTTCTCTTTACTTAACCCAGAACCTGAGTCTCCTTGAAGCTGTGACACAGCACACACTATATTATAATCATAATATGACAGAATTTTGAATTGAAGATAATGAAATTTTTATTCAGTTTCTGTATGATTGACACGAATCTCACAACTGATTAGGATCCTTATCACATGATATTTAGTAATGAAAGTTCTTTATGTTCTTCAGATCAATCAGAAACTAAAGGCTCATGGGATGGCAGAGATCATCTCATTAAAATGGCGAGAACAACCAGATGGAGTGGTGTTTCAAAAGGCCAAATAACATCAAAAACATAATTCTACAAAATGATAAATAATAGCATATACTGTATAGATCAGACTAAGATAATACTTTAGCTATGACTCAAATTGTATACTTCTGACGTTTACTAGCTAGTGTGCAAATAGTGTCTGTTTTCTTTTTAAATTTAATATTCATCATATAATGGAAGTTACACACACACACACACACACACACACACACACACACACACACACACACACTTTATATATGTTACACTCAAATTTTCAATTTCAATATAACAAATATTCAATCAACTCCTCATATACTTCATAACAGTATCATTAAGCTCTGTGTTGTCATATTTAAATAACTGATTGTGTATAATCGTAGTAATAGTGTATAAATAACATTAAGGTTTTTCATTTTCATTTAAAACTTCATTTAAAAAAATAATGTAAGTCTTTGGTTTATATCTTGAAGGGCCTCTGTGAGTCGACTTATTTTGGGTGCTATGTTGAGAGATGAATGCTATGTGTTGCTAGGGAAGTTATCTCTTTTAGACTATATGTGAACTTGGTCAGCCAGGTACAGTTTAATGCAAGGAGAGTTTATACAGTTACAGGTGGGTGGAGAGTGGGAGTCTGTATGCATGATGCATGATACATCTGTATGCATGATGTCTCAATCAAGCCAAAACCCATTTACATATTTTCAGACATTGTGTCCCTCCCTTCACCTATTTTCCAAAGATCTGATAAAGAGAAACTATACAAACTATATAACAAAGCTAAACTATATTATTAACTGCACCACCTCCAGCTTTCTACTTGAATTCTGTAAAATAAAATGTACTTTATGGGTTGTAAAGCGCCTTTTGAGTTTTTCCAAGCCTGCCTCTGATTCCTCATTTCTGGGGAGAGTGTTACACCTGGATATATTTCTAAAGCTGGCTTTACACTGTATGATTTACAGTCTGATTTTGCTGTCACAGGCTCAGTCGCATACCTTAAAGTAAAAACTTTGGTCAGGAGTTGAGATCGGTCATCTCACACATACTGTGACTTGTTCACTAGTCGCTGATTTAGTACAATTGCAAGCAAAGACAGCTGAAGAAAAATTTCTGGCATTGTCAGAAAATTGTGAATAAAATCTCAGAGTGTGGGTGCTGCAATGAAACTCGTCCAAAATCCACCAATAGCAGGATAGCCTAGGATTACATAAACTCAGTAACTCTGGATGGACTTTCCGTTTCATCATGTGCAGCAGTATAATACCTTGGTGTGATTATTTACTCCAGTCTATCATTTGAAGCTCATGTAGATAATATTACTAGATTAGCCTTCTTTCATCTCAGAAATATTGCTAAGATAAGAAAGATAATGTCTCTACACAATGCAGAAAAACTAGTTCATGCTTTCGTCACCTCTAGGTTGGCATCATGTAAGGCGAATGCAGATGGATACAAATGCAGTAAAAGCTTTTATTAAAGAGATGCAGGCAGACAAATCCAAAAACAGTGTTCAAAACATAATTTAAAAACAGGCAAGGGTCAGGCGATGTACACGGATATCATCAAGGCATAAACCAGGTAACATAATGAGATCAAGAAACACCGTAGAGAACGGGCGAAACAAAAGGCTCTGTAGAGAAAAACTAACAATACTGTGCAGGGAACAAAGACAAGCTTTAAATACACAAACTAATCAAGGGGGAAACGATGAACAGGTGAGAACGAGCATGACGCAAGGGAAACAACCAATAACAGTACAGGGGCGGAGACAGGACAGCAACAAAAACCCACACATGGCAATGTTAAGTTAAGTTAAGTGCTGACACTTAAGTGTCAGAGGAGGAAATACCTGATAGTTGGATTATTGTAATGCCTTACTGTCTGGATGTTCCAGTAGGTGGATAAACAAACTCCAGTTAGTCCAGAATGCAGCAGCCAGAGAACCAGATGACATGACCACATCACCACACTGCAATACATGCTGTCTACTAAATTGGCCTAGAAAAATTTTGCATTGATTATAAAATACTACTATTGGCCTATAAAGCACTGAGTGGACTCATGCTGCAGTACCTGAGTGAACTATTAGTCTTTTATGATCCGTCATCCCTGCTTCGATCAAAATGTGCAGGCTATTTGTTGGTACCTCGAATAACAATACAGTCTTTAAATGGTAAATGGTCTGCACTTATACAGCACTTTTTTAACCTTACCGGTTCCAAAGCGCTTTACACTGTGTCTCATTCACCCATTCACACACACACACACACACACACACATACACCAATGGTAGCAGAGCTGCCATGCAAGGTGCTAACTTGCCATCGGGGGGCAGCTGGGGTTTAGTGTCTTGACCAAGGACATGTCGGCATGTGGAGTCATGTGGAGTCATGTGGAGTCATTTGGAGTCACGTGGGCCGGGAATCGAACAGCCAACCCTACGATTAGTGGACAACCCGCTCTACCACCTGAGCCACAGCTACCCATTTAAGTCTAGGCTGAAAAGTTATTTGTTTAGTTAAGCCTTTTGTTAATAGATTTTCTCTTAGTTAACAAAGGAAACCACAAAGCAGACTTAAATACCTCTAAATTGGCTGAAACAAGAATGTGAAAACACCCATACACTCGCCAGAGGCATCAATGATCTCTGCTACTTCCTTCCAAGTTAAATCTTTTGTATATGACAGGATAAAAAAATCATAGTTATAGCTTCCATTTTTGTGGCTGTCTTTTGTACAGTATGAGAGAGAGTGAGAGAGAGAGAACAGTACTCTAGCCTTACATCATTCTTCATCACTTATCAGATGAACACTTGTACTGTCAAGTACACATGTGGGACTGGAACAGGTAATTACACATACAGTTTCACCTAGCTCAGGGACATGTATTGTTTATGTTAGAAAATTTCCTACTTGCTCTAATTTTATTGTGCATGCTTATCCTAAACCCTTGGTTTTTAATTTGTCCTGCAAACAGCAGAAAAATCTTTATATTTTTGTGTGTTTAATCTGATTGTCTTTCCAGATATCGACCAAAGCTGTAGTCTCTTGTGAGACCATGCAACCTCATGGGCAACCATTCTTTTATTTACCTGTTTTTTTCCTGTGTGGTGATGGAGACCTGCAGTTACATACACTGTATGGCTAAAAGTATGTGAACAACTGACCATCACACCCACATATGGTCTTCCCCAAACTGTTACCACAAAGTCTGAAGCATGCAATTGTAAAGAACATTTCTGTACGCTGTAGCATTACAATTTCCCTCCCGTGGAACTAAGACACCAAAATCTGTTCCAGTATGACGACGCCCTTGTGCACAAAGCGAGCTCCATGAAGACGTGGTGTGTGAAGGTTGGAAAAAGGTAGAAGAACTCGAGTGTCCTGCTCAGAGCCCTGACCTCAACCGCACTGAAGACCTTTGGGATGAACTGGAACACTATACCTTAATCAGGTACCCAACACTATACCCAACATTAATCAGTGGTTTGTTAACCTCTTGTTGGATAAATACAATGTTAAATATATTTTGGAAGTACTCCTGAGAGTGTGTCCAGGTACTAGCTCACTGTCACAAATTCCCTCTCTCAACATGCTGTACAATTACAAGTGTGACAATCGTACAGTGCTGCTTTTGATTGTTCATTGTTCCCTATGTGCTTTTGTTTATGTTTGTCCATGGTTCTAGTCCTGTGTCTGCCTTTGATTTGTCATTGGTTTGTTGCCTTATTGTGTTAATCTATTCTGTGTCTATTTATACCCTGTTGTATCTTGCAGAATTCTTGTTGATTGTATTAATTGTGGTTATACATTTATTGTAGTGCATGTATTATCGTTATTTGATTATGGATCACTGATTCCACCTTAGCATTAGCATCCGTCTGGCCACTATGAAGGTTTTTATCAGCATAATTAGCATCTTGAAGGCTTCCTCTGACTAGCTTTACCTTATATTATATATCAGCAAATGAATTACTGTATACAGTGAACATTAATAAAGGTATTGTTTAAATATTGTTTTAATGTTTATAGTGTCATACTGACTACAAGACAAAAGTGTCTTTATAGCTGAAAAAAAATGATTATTAGGCAAAACTGGATGCAATGATACATGTAATGGTCTGCTATCATTAAAAATACAATATGAAAAATCTATAGCTATTAAATGTAAATGTACTTAAATTAACTCACCTACAGTATACAGTATTCATGTTATACACTATCTGATAACCAGAGAGTATCTAAATTACAAAAGCAATGCCTTAACTCCAGTACAATTAATCCTAGTAAATCAAAGGTTTTGGCTTGTGCTGGGGTTGTTTATGAGGTGTGAGCTGAGCAGCAGTTAGCAGTCAACAGGATGTGATTCTAGGAAGTATGTGAGCACAGGGTCCAAGAAATTTCCAGTAAAATGCAGTAGCATGTAAAATCACATACTGTGTATGTATGCCTTTGCATTGTAGGGGATCCTGTCCTCATAATCCCCCGTGAGCCTCCAACCAAGTCAGAAGTGTTATGGTCGGATGCTGTAAAACACAGAACAGGACAAAATGTTTAGATGCAATCATGCATTATACTATACCACACTGTCCTAGTTCAGTTGTTATAGTACCTTGTGTCTTGTGTATAGTATAATGTCTGTATAATGTTGAGTATATGTGTCATATATATATATGTTGAGTTTAATTGCCTTATTTTTATTATATTTACAGTGTTTAGCAGACACCCTCATCCACAGCATCCTTTGTAGTCTCTTGCACTTATATAACGCTTTTTTAATCTGAATGGTTTGACAAAATGCTTTACACTGGTTCTCATTCACCCATTCTCACACACACACACACACCACGTTTAGCAAGGCTAAAGGCGCTAACTTGCCATCGGGAGTCATCGGGAGTGTCTTGCCCTAGGACACTTCGGCATTTGGAAACATGTGGACCAGGAATCGAACCTCCAACTGTACAATAGATGGACAACTCGCTCTACCACCTGAGCCACAGCCGCCCACACATCCTCATGCTAGTACACTAGGTCTGGGACTAAGAACACCATCCAGAACATTTTGTGAAAACAATTCGCACGCACATGATTATGAAGAAAACGAGCCTTTCTGAAAACGTTTGTAAATTCAACAGAAAATTTTTGTTCAGTTTGGCTTATGCAAACATTACACACAACTTTACTAAAAGATTGATAAATGAGGCACAATAAGTGAAAATGTTCACCCAAACAACTGGAAAAACCTTTTTTTTTTTTTTTGTTTATATTGGTTTCTACTTTATTTTTACATACTATTACACTGTTGAAGTCCAGACTGAAGTGAGCAGTGGGCCAGTGACCCTTTCAACATTTAGACAGAAATACCCGTGGTAATTTTCAGCACCATTAGTAGAAGCTTCATATATTATCACTTTCAGAGCCAAGGGAAGCCCAGCAAACTCCTCACTTCAAAACAGACAGTGATGTCCCTGGCCCAGTTTTAGGACTGATCTGCTTGGGCTGCTGCCACGTTCAGTTCCAGGGCATAAGTATATTCTGTTAACAATGGATTACACCAAAAGAAAAGCAACGTCAAAGAACATCTCCTGCAAGCTTTTTCCCTGTTCAGACAGGTTCACTTCACGAAAGAATTTGGTGGGTTTCTAAAGAAGATTCAAACTAAATTCTTTTCTGAAAGTTTCCCTTTTCAGAATTGCCTTGGGACAAACAGCAAGTAGAGTTAAAATGGATCCTAGCCTTTTGAAAGCTAAAGGAGGCCCACTGTTTATGAACTTAGACTTCCAGCAGCCATTCATCCTGCAGATAGATGCATCATAAACAGTACTAGGTGGGGTGGAGTGGAGCAGTCCAAAAGAACACTACACAGGAGGTGAAGAGCACAAACCAACATTAAACAACTGTACTTCTCTCTCTCTTTCCATTTGCTATTACAGAGAACCCTTTGAAGGGCTTAGTTGTTACTGTTGATCACCAATAATTTTAAGTACAATTCAGGTATACCAGATCAAGTGGATACTGAATTTATGTACTGTATAAACTCACTCTATCTTTTCCAGTTTACATCGTTGATCATTCAGTAGATCCAAGAGCAGCTTCACTCCTGATTCTCCTGGTTTATTATCATTTAGTGTCAGCTCTCTCAGGTGTGATGTGGGGTTTGATAGCAGAGCTGAAGCCAGAGCAGCACAGCCATCATCTGTAATTCTGCAGTAAGACAGCCTACAGAGAGAGAAGAAAAAAAAACATAAATTTTCTCATTTGGATTTAGTTAATTTAGTTAACACACAAACACCCCCACATACACTCTGACTGCTAACTGTGTGTATGTATTCAAAGTAAACAATCTTACTCCAGAGTCTCTAGTTTACAGTGAGGATTCCCCAGTCCAGAAGACAGCAGCTTCACCCCTGAATCATGAAGTTCATTGTAACTTAGATTCAGTTCTCTCAGACTGGAGGCGTTCGAGCTAAGAGCTGAGGACAGAGCTGCACAGCCTTCCTCTGTGAGATTACAACCATACAGCCTGGAAGATAAATGATAATAAATATTCACACTCAAAGACAAAAACATTACCGGCGAGCAGCTTATAAAAATATTTTACACATTAAGCATAATACACTCATACACAGACTTAGAAATAAATTGTTTGTCAGAAGACTGATATTTCAAGCTCATAGGTGGTGAGTGTCTCATTCATCATTGGACATTTACCAGTCTTTGTCTCGACTCGGTATTTCTCTTGGTCTGGACATGAGAAAGCTGAGGTTTAAGCCAAAGACCATGCCTAAAATCCCATCTCTCTCCTATCTATCCTCTGTACCACTTCTGCTAATTGTATCTCAATTATTATAGAAATCAAATATTAAGGCATTCACCTGCCAGTTCTCCCAAACTGACACCCTCACTCAGGACTATGTCCTGCCTTCTGTGACCCGCTACCACTCTCTCTAACTTCAAGCTTTTGGGGTCTGGCTGACCCATATAGACCCTCAGGAAGAGTTCTTACAGTTCCTTTACAAATTTTCATCACTTTTCATACCGCTATTAGACATAGTCTGCAATCACACAAGTGAATTTCCAAGACACTCCAAAACACATTAATACTGTCCATATTTGTAAAACAGCCTGGATTATTGACCAATATTTGCACCATGAAACCAGAAGCATGTTATTTCGTCTTGTTTCTATATATATATATTGTATATATACAATATATAAGTATTAAATGTGTCAACATTTTTTTCAGTAAATATATTTCCAATATATTCACATGAAATTTTCACCAGACATCAGTATTAACTCAAGAAATCCAGAAATATAAAGAATTCAGCACTTTAAAGTCCATAAATAAAGTTATGTGTAATAAAGTGGAATGACACGGGAAAAAAGTATTGAACACGCTCACTGAAATGTATTTAATACTTGGTGGAGAAGACTTTGTTTGTAATGACGCTTCAAGACACTTCCTGTATGAAGAAATTAATGGGCCGCAGTATTCAGGTTGATTTTGGTATGTTCTTCTAAACATATTGTCTTTAAATCTTGTTCAATTCGAGTCAGGTCAGAGAGAGAGAGAGAGAGAGAGAGAGAGAGAGAGAGAGCAAGAGAGAGAGAGAGAGAGAGAGAGAGATGACACCTCCAAACAGCTGAACTCTCCCAAAAGTTTTTCAAAATAAAGTTCCCAATGTATTACATCTTTGCCACATTTTCAGATCTTCAATAGTTCAGTCTGTGAGCTGGGAACTTTGTGTGAAGATTATCAAGATGCATCATTTGACCTTAAAAATTTCCATTGATGTTTTGTTAAGTTTTCTACATTATGTCCTTAAATTTGTTCTGAATATGAACGTATTTCATCAATAGTTACATTAAGTGGCTTAAGAATCCACTCCTCAGTTGTTTTTAGTGTTTCTTAGTGTAAGCTTATCTCTGCAGAGTCTGACACCTTATTTTTCCCTCCAACCATTTATTTGTAAAATTGTCATGCATTAAGCAGACACATTGGTGTCCTTCCGTTATAAGGTGCAAATGTATATGTTTAATGAGTTAGGAGCTCCTACGGGTGTGTGCATGTGTGGAAATGAATGATCTGACCTCAGTATCTCCAGTGTACAGTGTGGATTCTGCAGTCCAGCAGAAAGCAGCTTCACTCCTGAATCCTGAATATTATTTTCACTCAGGTCCAGTTCTCTCAGACAGGAGGAGTGTGATTTAAGAACTGAGGACAATATTGTACAGGTTTTCTTTGTGAGTTTACACGTGCGCAGCCTAGAAGAGAAATATTATTATTACAATTATTATTGCAGATCATTAATTCTATGACTAAACCAAAACCTTAATCTCCATAACCAAAAGGTAACCTTTGGACTATTTTTTTTAAATATAAAAATGTCTGTTTTTGCAGATAACCTTGTAGAAATCAGTCAAATGTTGCCAGGATTCCCCAACAGGATTGGCTATCCTATGTTAAAACCTCTGTTAATGCTATCAATGAAGTTCTTAGATTGCGGAAAAATGAAATCTTTTGTGACACAGCAAAAGAACATTACAGTGCTATGGGTTGCATTGGTAGCTAAACAAGAGATGTGTGTGATATAGAAAGAAAAAACACTTGGACATGCTAGCAATCCTGAACGATCCCAGTCTGGTGTAAAAAAAACAGAACCCTGTTAACTCTGTCATGAACTGTCCTGTCCGCAGGGACAATCTCAGTGGTAACCTCACCTCAGTATCTCCAGTGTACAGTGTGGATTCTCCAGTCCAGCAGCGAGCAGCTTCACTCCTGAATCCTGCAGGATATTGTAACTCAGGTCCAGTTCTCTCAGACTGGAGGAGTTTAAGCTGAGAACTGAGGACAGAGCTGTACAAATGTTCTCTGTGAGATTACAACCACACAGCCTAAGAGAGAAATAATAATATATCAAAACTCTGACATCTCAAACTGTCTTACAATGAAAAATTATACCATGCATGTTATCTAAATAAATTGGTTGTTTGTTGATAACTGATAACCTAAAAAAAATTACAACTGAATTCAAAAGATATTCACATTTCCAAATTCAGCGGCCCATTCAGAAATCGTTCAAAATTACATGCATGAAGTTCAAGACTCTGATGTTGCCAGGTGTAGCGCTTGTAAGACAATAGTTTATCAATAGCGTCTAGACCACATCTGATAATTCAAGTACTTGCCTTTAAGCCCAAGACAAAAAGAAGGATGATAGAATATTTTGTTAAATGGGCTTGGGATTGAGATTGATTAAACATGGTATTTGCAGCCAATTCACACATCTGCATGCTATGACAGACAGAATGACAGACAGATAGAGGGAAGCTTTATAATATATTATTATACATTATAAATATATTTCTGCAGTTTCCCCCATTAATGTGCTAATTTTGGACTGCTGTGTGCTTCTGTCAGTATTATGGCACCTCTGGGCCACTGTACTCGTTGGGAATTACATACGCCTCGCTATACTGGAGCTGTTCATGCTTCTGAGATCACAGAGTTTAAAATGCACACTGGAATGCTTAGTTTTGAGTTTATGCCCTTGTTTTACAATTATGTCTTGTTTGTAAACTATATAATAAATGGTATGTTTGATGGCATGTTGATTTATCTTCTATGAGGGGTATGGGTATTACTTTACTATAGATGAGAGAGGTATTCTTTTTTTTCCCTCTTCATTAGAGTTTATTAAAAATTTATTTCTTGGACTAGTGTCTGGGTCAGAGAAGCTGACATAGATAATAATAACCATAGATTGAGAGATTGCCTCTGCTGTTTTGCTTGATATGATTATTTTGTTCTGTTGGTACACTTGATTGTTGATGCACAAGGATGCTCTTTGTGATGTGTTTTTTGGTTATTTCTAGCATCTTCACTGGTTTCATTTTGTTTGGCCCATCAAACATATAACTAGCCTAGCTAGCTTACTGGTAGATTCAGAAGCTCTTAATTGTGTTTCTGAATTTCCTTTTTGGTATTGGCAAAGGCGAGTAGCTTCATTAATCAATTGCACGTGAGGTAGTGTGACTGGGGAATGACTTGGGTGATGTATTTACAGTAAAGTCTGCATTTTGTCTTGCACTTCTTGCATTTTGTATGCAGGGTTGTGAGGGTTACTTTAAAAATGTATTCCATTACAGTTACAATAAATTATGTCAAGGGAAAAGCATTATGATCTAAAATACTTTTATTTAGAGCTTAAAAACATGTTGAATGTTTGGATTTGTTTTAATAAAATAAAATAAGAAAAGATCACTGTCCCTGATGCGGGTAACATTACATCACAAAAGCATTTCAGAGAACAATTTGTGTTCATTTCTATCATATTAACTTTATTTAAAATGTATTTGCGCCTCCACCAGGAGAGAGAACCAGATCTATAATCAAGCAGCTGTCTGTATTGTGTTCTGTCTAAAGTTTCATTTATTTGGTGTTAAATGTAAAAAAAATTGTAATCATGATAGTATTCCCATTTTTTACAAAATGTACCTGTAATCTGATTACTTTGATTTTTGCTGTAACTCTAACGGATTACAGTTACCACTTTTTTGTATCCTGATTACGTAAAGCCATTGCGTGTATTCCGTTTCTCCCCAAACCTGTTTTGTATTGAATACATTTTGTAAGTAGAGCATTCAGTTTTAACTGTAAATTTATAGCGTTGTGTTCTTAAGTCCATTGTAGATGTGTAGGAGTTTCCAAAATCTAACAGCACAAGCCCATTCTACTACTAATAAAACACTAATAATAAAAGTACCAGACTCTCTAGACAGAAAGAGCAAAATTGCAAATGACCAAACATAGCAAATATGTGATTTTATCTCATTTGCACACCATCTGCTTCAAACAAACTACAGGAATACATTTTAAAGACAGGATGCACCGTTTTCAATCCGGGAACAACATCTTACTCCACAAAGCTCACTTTGTTACCGTGTTCAAAAGCGTTGAAAACTGCTGGAAACCAGCATAGAAATGTACCATTCATGAACATGATCAACACTACAATTTACCAAGATCAGCTCACAAAATGCACCTGGATTTCACCCAGCATCACTGGATATACAGTACTGTTGTAGTTAGAAAACCATGGGCATGTTTGGCCAAAAATAAAGAAGCTGCATACAAGTGAATACAAGTAAAATCAACTTTTACCAACTGTAAAAGTTGGTGGTGGGTCACTGATGCATTGATTGAACTGTTCTAAGTACCAGGATATTTCAGGTTATGAGGTTAAGACTTCATGGAGCTGATGAACCCACATGTGCATACAAATGAATCGATTTGAAACCTGTGGTCTGAGTTGAAGAGGGAAGTCCACATGCACAGCTCTAAGATTATTACAGAGTTTGAAATGTTCTCCATGGGGAAATGGCCCAAAGATAGCCATACACATGTTATTCACTTCATATATTGATTTAAAATAAATCAAATACAGAACAAAAAAATACAAAAACTATTAAACTATATATCACAATGCTGTGCTGAGAAAACTGTTAACACAATCATATCCAGTATGAACTGTATCCACAGAGAGAAAGTACTGAACTTACTCCAGTATCTCCAGTGTACAGTGTGGATTCTCCAGTCCAGCAGAGAGCAGCTTCACTCCTGAATCCTGCAGGTTATTGTTACTCAGGTCCAGTTCTCTCAGTCTGGAGGAGTTTGAGATGAGAACTGAGGACAGATCTCTACAGCTTTCCTCTGTCAGATTACAACGATACAGCCTGGAAGAGATGTGATGCCATGTCAGAATACTGCAGCCATCTCACACACACTCACTCACACACACACACTCACACACACACACTCACTCACACTCACTCACTCACACACACTCACACTCACACACTCACTCACACTCACTCACTCACTCACTCACTCACACACACACACTCACACTCACACACACACTCACACACTCACACACACTCACTCATTCACACACACACACACACACACACACACACACACACACACTCACACACTCACACAGAGTGTTTGGTAGAGAATGATGATAAATCAGAATACAAACATGAAGAAGTATAATGTATGCAAATTTAATTACTATTATTCTCTTTGTTTATTTCTATGAAGCAGAACCTGACTGCACAGTAATATTATTACACCTTCCTGTACTCTTCTTAAACCTCAATTGTTGGAAATACTCATTTTCCTGTCTTTTACGATATCGGTTCTGCATGATTAAAAAATGTACAGTATAATATACAGTAGGTTTCTAAACACTTACAGTAGATATAAAAAGTTTACAAACCCCCGTTAAAATTAATTTTTTTTTGTTATGTAAAAAATGAAACCAAGATAAATGTCAGATCTTTTCCCACATTTAATGTGAAAGAGCAACCAACAACATTCAAGTTAAAAACACATAGAAATGTTTTAGGGAGAAAAAAGAAAAATATTATTTTAAACTTTAAATTTTTTACATCACAAAAACCAGCAATTTTAACAGGGGTGTGCAAACTTTTTATATGAAGTATATACTACCATCAAATAGCAAACATTTACTACATTTAGTACTACATATACAGATGAAAGTACTTACACTGCTTTTCTGGAGGCTTTGACCACTGGCAGCAGCCTTGTAAGACATTCCTCTGATGGATCATATTTACTCAAATCAAACTCATCCAGCTCCTCCTGTGAGTTCAGTAACACAAACACCAGAGCTGACCACTGATCAGGAGAGAGTCGGGCTCCATAGAGGCAATGGTCATCTCCTCTTTTCAGGTAATGCTGGACTTCCTGCACTAGAGAATGATCATTCAGTTCATTCAGACAGTGGAACAGATTGATGGATTTCTCTGGAGATGGATT
>JANDJT010000199.1:33123186-33137812 GCA_024331685.1 Stegophilus panzeri | reverse complement strand
GTCAATAATCACACCAAGGTCTTTTACTGCTGCACATGATGAAACAGAAAGACCATCCAGAGTTACTGTGAGATCAGTTTCAAAACAACGTTTTGTGTCTGTGTGCAAGTCGTTGCTGAGATAAAGCCTCACTTCCTGTTTGGCTTTTAAATTTCAGACACACAGTTAAAAAGTTCTGACCATAAATGTACTTCCATATTAGGTACAAATTGGACCTGATGGTGGCGCTAGAGCATTGGCAGCACTTGGCCCAAATTTGGTCAGAATGTTCCTCAAACCCTCCCCAGTCTGTGTGCCAAATTTCATAACTTTTTACCAGATGGTTCTATGGTCTTCAGTAGACACTCTAGCTAGAAGAAGAAAAGGTAGAAGAACTGGTAGAGATAAGTAGGTGTTACTCCACACACTCACAGCAGATGGTGATGTTGAGATGTTTGGAGAAAAGTGTGCAGTGCAGCATGCTCGTGCTCTCTCTCTCTCTCTCCCTCTCCCTAAAGCCATGTTCCACTCAGTGTTTAATCACGAAAGAAAGTCAGCTGTTCCTTCTTCTCACTCTGGGAATGACATTTAACCACAACACTCTTTAATAAACTTCTCATTCAGCTCCAACCTTTTAGAGAACCTCGCTTCAGCATGTTTAGACTTTCTGTCGAGCTCCAGCGGGATTTTAAATCTCTAAGGAGAAGTAAATGAATCAGAAGGTCAGGATGTTAGCCTGGCTCAGGTACGAGTGTGCTGCGTTGGCGGAGAATCTTTTTTTTTTTTTTTGGCCTCCGCAGGACGGTTCGAGGCTCCATCTGGGAGAAATCAGCCTTCTGCCTTCTCTCTGTTCTTTTTTCTTAAGCTGTTACGACAAGACGTCTTGGCCTCCTGGTTTATATGCGGAGAATGGCAGATATACAGCAGGGATGAAACGGTCACACTGCCCGCTGTAGAAAGCGGGTCATTAGAAGTGTTTATCTGAAGCAGATGAGGGAGAGATTGGGTAACTTGCACGCCTGAGGAGGAGACGTCACTCTGAGCTGTACGGTAGAAGGTTGGATCCAAAGCTCTTGGGAAATTTGGAGAAGATTTAGCTATAATAGAGCAGAAGCGTCTCACTGGGAAGTCAGTGTATGATTTTTTTTTATACATGATTAGGTTTAATGACTTTTACACACACATAACCAAACCACGAATATTTCTGCTCCATTTCTGATCTACAGCGGACATCTTGGCGCAGGCCCTCGATGTTTTGCACGGCATCGTTGGAGAGGATGAGGGGCGTGGCCTCTTCCTGAAGTACAAGGCCATGACGGCCATTTTAACTGTGCTGAGGACAGGAAGTCCGGGACTGCTGGCTCCTTCACTGGACGTCCTGCATCACATGAGCACAGAGTCACGTGAGTTTCACAACACGAACATCTTTATATGTAATTTAGCACAAATATAATAGATCATGTTTATTGATTCGGACCAGAGACTGAACAGAGTGAACTGGAATGTCGGTGTACATCAGACTGTGACTCAGACACTTTATTCGTTTCTTGTCTGAGTTCAATTACGTTTGGATTTCTCACACAGAAGCTAGTGAGGTTTACATGCACACGCAGTTACGGCTGTGATTAGCGTGATTGAGCCCACATGGTTACACACTCGAGCATCATTAACACGTCCGTCAGCCCGGCTCCTTTACGCTCCGTTAAACGCTAACGCGTCAGACGAGGCTAATAAACTTCTCCCAAACGCACAGGGCGGACCTTAAGCTGGAAAAACCTGAGTGTAGATACGAAGTTCTGGTGTTGGAGGTCTTCAGTATCGCACGTTTGAACTTGTGCTTCCTCAACTCATTAACACACCTTTCATGAGATTACAGGCCACTCGAGGAGCCAAAACATCCATCAGGTTTCCATGGTATGCAGTGTGTTTATTATATTTATTTAAACAGAACCCGCTCTAGTGGGTTCTTGAGCAGGTGGGACAGCGATATAACTCGCGATTGGGAAATCAAACCCTGCATACGCCTTACAGACTGAATAATATTCAGCCATAACGTGAGAACTCGACACACAACACAATGATTATATTATCTTCGCTAGTATTAGCTACGATATGTTTTTCTGTGCGTCCGTATGTTATATTGTGCGAAGCATGTCACTTTCTGGAATTCTGCCTCCTGAGTTCTTTCACGTTCTGGCTCTCCATGATTACACACCCGTAACGTCATGCCCGGCTTGCTGCGATTGCCGCTAATCAGCGAAAATCCCTTTATGAGTGACGCCCGTTTCCTTTTAGTGACACTAAGCAGAGCTGCAGAGTCCCAGAATCCTCGGGGCGCCGGTTTACGAGCTGCTAGCGATTTATGAAGGGATAATTAGCAGCCTGTGTGAAAGCACTACGGTCAGAGAGCAGGAGGAGTTCACACCTGAAGGTCACCTCCAGCATCCTGCATTTCAGCGTAAACCCTGTTCAGCGTCCTCGTCCCGGTTTCGTAATGCGCTCCATGTGCTGATGCCGGGAAAAAGTCAGACGGTCAAAATCCTCTTGCGATGGACGCCTTTGAAGTTCCCTCAGCTTTGTCTAATAGGAGACAGCACTACCTGTGAAGATGAGAGACAGCAGATGTGGACTCTGTGTGTGTTAGAGAGAGAGAGAGTGAGTGGGAGGCAGATGTGCCAAGATAAAAGGGCCATGCTGACCATTTGTGTTAAATCATGGGGTGAAAGGTCGCCAAACTTGTATTAACACGAGGCAGATGATGAAAACCCAGAGAAACTCTGCGCTCGGTCATCGACGTCGTGCCAGGTTCTTCACACACCAAGAAAGCAGACATGTTTGTCCAAAGCTAGTTTCATGAGAATGTAAGTCTCCAGAACAAGTCTCCATCTCCTCCTGGTGACGTCGGTACACACTTAACCACCAACTCAGGAAGAAGTACAGTGACCACCTCACTCATCCCAATACAGTTTTCCATTCCACCTCCAGCGACTTCGTACCAAACGTGGCCATCATCATCAGTGCCAAGTGGTCTGGTTCGGTCCATCTTCATGTCTGCTGAAGTCTTCTTTAAGGAGCCAACTCTCTAACCTCATTATTCTTGTTAACTGCAGAGCCATCTGCGTTTTCTCCAGCTGTTGCACATCTTCATATCTTTAACTGAAGAACTTACTAGATGCCGAGCAGTATGCTTACAATACCGATCGTTCCACGGATACTTCCGTGGAGCTTCCGCTGCCTTTGACGCTGTGAATCACCAGATCCTCACTTCCACGTGGGGTTTGGAAGCTATGATCAGACCTTCAGTAGTTCTCCTCATACTTACAGAATCGCTCCATGGAGCGGTCCAGATGTGACACTTCACAGGTGTTCCTCATGGGTCAGTTCTCTTCACTTTTTATACCAAGTTCTAGGATTAGTGATAGTCTCATGGCTTCTTATCACTGCTACACGTCTGACTCGTGTCTACACAAGATATCACCGCTATGTTATTCTGATGTCATCACATGACCTCCACTCTGCTGTAATGTTACATCTGTCTGGATGAGTTGGAATAGCAGGTCTGATCTTGGACCAGCTGTCTGATACGTCTTATGGTATTAAAGATGTTCTAGAAAAATGGCAGCGAAACAGAACTTCCACATTGTGAACATCTGAGGAATGAGTTCTGCTTTCAGTTCCAGAAGTAAAATATTTAACGAGGAAGGATGAGGCACTTGATACAGAAATGGTTTAGTGAGAGAGAGTGGAGATTAATGTTATAAACGAGACCCTCAGAGACGTCAGACCAGACTTTTATTTATTTATTTATTTATTTACTTACTTACTTACTTACTTACTTATTTGCCTTCTTGTGTATTTTTTGTTTGTGTTTCTTTGCAACCTGAAATTCAGTACAAATCTGTATTTTATTCGAGTCAGGTGTTTCTCAGCCCAGCCTGGGCGAGTAGTGCTACCCTCCTCAATCCTCTTCTCCTTTTGTAAAGTTATTTATTTTTTATTCTAGGTCATCTTCCTGCCTTCCTGGAAGCGTGTAGCACCGATCAGTTCTTCCGTTGTGCTGCCGTACTTCTCCGAAACCCGCGGCTGGACCTCACCGTCGCCGAGAAGCTCAGCGTTCTCCTCCAGAAACTCTCCTGCATCAGGTCTGAATTCATTACTTCATCTTCATCATCGTCATCGCTTCAGTCATCAGTAGAAGGTCTGAGGGACTCCAATAAGACAATAAAAGAGAAACTATAACCTGGAGGCTGTGTTCCAGCAAGGCAGCATGAAGGATTTATCATAAAAGATGAAACGGGAAGTTCCAGGTTCATCTTCTCCAGGTAGCGCTTGGAGATATTGAGGTGTTTTCCTGACGTCTTATTTCCAAGCGTTCCTTTTTAAACAGCCGTATCAGTTTTCGTTAGGAGAGGCTTAAACCTTCTCAAAGTGAAGGAATAAAATGCTCAAAACTCAGCAGTAATACATTTATTTCACTCTTTTTGTTCAGAACTTTGAAGAAGCTCCACCCACTCTCATTATGACCTACTCATCTGGGTTTTTTATGTTTTTTTCAGAAGTCACATTTTCTCTCGCTAAGTAGTAGCTTATAGCAGAGGAATTTCCCCAAATGGTGATAACTGTTTAATTGTTTAGGAAAGATTTCATACTGAAAATGGCTTGGAAATCGTTAATGATGAATATAATTCATGATTAAACAAACTTTTATAGTTTTTCAAATTGACCTGTAGCGTGCTGCCTGAAGTTGTCTCCGTCTCCGTCTGTACCCCGAGTGAGGCTTTACCTCAGCACTCCTCCTCCTCACTTCCACGGAAACCAGATGGTGAAGCCGCGTTTGTGCTGAGCCTCGTCTCTTCATCTGTAGCAGACCTCCGGTTGTGTAATAACGGTGTAGCGTGGTGTAGCGTAGCGTAGCATAGATCTGCTCTCGAGTTACATCGGCATGTCTTATTTCCTGAGTGTCATCCTCGCCACGCTGACCTGCTGAAAGGAAAACACCTCGTTAGCTTGGCTTCAGTGTCTAAACGAGCTCATTAATCCTCATTAGTAGAGATGGGGTGAGGGCGGGAAACGTCTGGAGGAAAGAGAAACTCTGCTGACGGGCCAGATGTGAAGTTTGTACTGAGACGCAGTCGTGTTGGAGAATAGGAACGCTCTGTATGGATTAAAACAGCGTGTGCGGTGCTGTTACAGGAAAATAATCAGCGTCGGGGGAGGTGCGATGTAGCTGAGTTAGTGTTGATTATTTTGCTATAACAGCACGTCGCTGTTTTATTCCTTTTAAACCACTGCTGATTACAGTTTTATCATTTATTACAGATCACATCATAGTGTTTAATCTGTTTATAGTCGTGATTAACGTTGTGGAACGTCCATGAGACAAGTTCTCATCTACGCTACAGCAGCCGTAAACCTCAAAATGTAAATCCTTCTGTCCTGAAAAACTTAGTGTTACAGAGCACTGGAACTGGAGACTCCTTCCGAAAATGTTCAATAAACATGACTGCACGCTGTTCGCTTATAACTCCATTTATCAAGTTTAAATTAGACCACACTGTGGAAATTGTTACTATAGAAACAACAATGTGTATATATATGTGTGTGTGTGTGTGTGTGTGTGTGTGTGTTGCAGAAAGAACCGGCGTCTGTTTGAAGCGTCCTCGCTGCACCTGCTGCTACAGGAAGCGCAGCGCTCGGCAGATCCGTCTCGAGCCTTCCTCAACATCAACTTCAGCTCCATCCTGTTTAATCTGGGCGTGACCTCCCGTTCCTGACACGCCCACAATCTATACAGGAGAGAAATAAATCATAAACGTCGTGGCGCTTCTCAGTATCGAGTCACGGTACTGTGTTTGTGTTGTGATGTTTAATGGGTACTTTTTTAATGGGTTGTTTAAAGTACTTTTATTAATGAATTATTTACAAATTTATTTATAATTATAAATTATTCTGCATTATTTATTGGACTTTATTATAATTTGCTTAACATGCTAATTAATTATTCATATTTTAGAAAAACACTACCAAATGTCCTGCTTCATTTATACACACGCTGGATTTAAATGATGGACTGAATGCACACACATCACACACACACACACACACACACACACACACACACACACACTGGAGCAGCTCGTCTGTGTTTATTTCTGTGTTCTGATGAACATGGTTTCCGTGTCCTCAGCTGCCTCTCTCAGACCCGTTCTTCTCCGCATGTTGGTACTAATCCCGTGGTTTGGTTATTCTTGCGCTGATCTACAGCGACGTTTCATTGGCCAAGGCAGAAGAGAACGCGGCGTACGTTTGTACACTTGGCCCGCGTTTGTAAACCTGTGGTTTTCAGAGAGCTTCCTCACGTCTCGTGCATTTTAACCGAATTAAATCGTTTTTTTTTTTTAGCAGAATCAAACTTTTTTTTCCGGAGATTAAAACATTTAAGTCAACAATCCTCTCATTGCTTCTCAAATAATGTTTTTTTTAAGTAGCTGTAAACTGAGTGCAGTTGCTGCTCGTGTCATTCAGACGGTTTGATGGAGTTTACGGAGACTCGATGGAAGTTGTTTTCCTGTGAAGTCACGCGTTCATCGATCACTTTCTGGGTTTGGTTTTTATTCACGCAAACTTAACCCCTCACGATGGATGGAAAATGGAGCGGTGTACACACATGGACGGGACCATGTGCTACTGCAGTGTAAGACATGCCCACGGGGACAGGACCTACAGTATCAGTTCAAGAGAATGTTTAATCGCATGAAAACGAGACGAGTACAAGATGAATCGTCAAGAAAATGATAAGGATTCTGAAAATAAAAACAGAGCTTTCTGTCCCTGTCTGTTAGTGTTAAAACACCTATATGAGGTATACCTGAGGGGAAAACCGTGTTGGAGATCTTCTCATTTTAATTGTATAGTTCTCACTTTACCTGACAGGTTTGTGCTGTTATTAAGGGGGGGAGGGATTCTGCAGGTCAGGCACGTGGTCCATCATGGAGAAGTTCATCACACACATTTGGCTCTCTGCTCCCACGTTGATGTTTGGACACTAGTCTCTCCAGCAAACCAGCTGATCTTCTGGTTTTACCCGGAGTTATCTTCATTACTTAACTTGGCGATGAGCTCGCGATGTGGATCAGGAACAAGACAAAACCCGATATTGTGCTGATGTAAACCGTCGGCTGATACGTAAACACCGAGATATAATTCCTCCAGAACATCCAAACTAACACATCTGGGAGGGGTTAGTGCTCTACATACTTACATTAGTTAAGCAGATTTCTTTGTATGAATTTTTGGTAGAATGACCTACGGCTGCAATTACCTCTGCAAGTCTTCTGGCATATGTCTCTGTCAGCTTTGCACATCTGGATCCTGATATTTTTTGCCTATTTTTCTTGGCAAGATTGCTAAAGATCTGTCAGATTGGATGGAGACCAGTGGAAAACGGCTATTTTCAATTCGCGGATTCTCAAGTGCCGTGCATGTCACCCTCAACCCTGAACGGTTTCCCAGTGCCTGCTAATAAGAAGCATCCCCACAACGTAATGCCACCACCACCATGCTTCACAGTAGATATGGTATTTTCTGAGAGTTGAGCGGAAGACGTGGTATTGTCGCAGTGATGAGCGGTAGACGTGGTATTCTCAGAGTGATGAGCGGAAGACGTGGTATTGTCGGAGTGATGAGTGATGGAAACTTTTCCGGAACGTCGTCCCGCTCTCGTTTTGTTAGCTGTTAATTCCAAGTGCACTTTCTTCCGCAGTTACTTGTTTAAGGGAAATTTATTTATAATGATTATAGTTTTTCGTTTTCATTATCCAGGAAGTGGACAGTGCTGGAGGACCTGACTTTACAATGTGAAAGGAAGTTCTCGTTACCCTTTTATGAAACAACTGGCCAGATAAATAAACAGAAGAGGATTTGATGATTCGATTTTGCAGATGTGAACATCATGTGAAGGATCATGTGAACAGACGAGCTGTTAGTGCTGAGGGGGGGTTAACTGGCGTACACTCTCTCTCTCTCACACACACACACACTGAACTCATAGCTGAAGCGTCCAACTCATAAGCAGATCTGTCTGTTCTTGAGGCTAAAATTATTCCAATTGGCTTTTCACGACAGTTGATTTGTGTGTGTGCTGATTTAGTTATAATAATGCTTTTGTTATTGTTATTAATGTCTTAATAAATCAGTAATACTTTGGAAACAGATTAAAGGTTATATTTCAAAGTCTGTTTCATTGTTTTCAACGAAATCCAGCATTAAGAGCCTGTTGCAATATAATTGTGTTTGATGTTGAGATTATAGAGATTTTACTGTGCGTGTCTCTAATACTCTTTCCATAATTCACATATACTGTTTATGTACTGATAGAACATCCTCATCACCATGTCACACTGTGTATCCCTGAACTCTCAGCTACATGTCCATGTGAGGTTCCTCCAGGTTCTCCAGTTTCCTCCTCCATGTCGGAATGTGGATTGGCTCTAATTTGCCCGTGTGTGTGTGTGTCTGGTGCTCTGGGATGGACTGATGTCCCATCCCACCCAGCGTTCCCAGGACAGTCTCTGGATCGACCCTGCGCAGCATAAAAGTCTTACTGAAGGTGGATGGAGTTTATTGCGTGTACATTACCTGCACTTTATCGGTGATACTGGAACAGAATTTTGCTGCCTTGTGCTCCGTGTATTGTATCTACGGTGTTATCTAGGGATGTGCAGAGCAGGATGTGTGAGGTTTAGTCAGTAATTTTACTGGAAGTTAGCTAAAGAAGGCTGCATTGAAACACAGTATAAATTTAATGGGAACTGTATTGGTTTGAAAAGAAACTGTAATGTAACTGGTAATTTGTTGTTTTCTATTGGTGGCATGTTATGTCTAGTGGATCCCATTAAGGACCGACATCCTTAATACGTGCGCACGGTGGCTTAGTGGTTAGCACGTTCGCCTCACACCTCCAGGGTCGGGGGTTCGATTCCCACCGTGGCCCTGTGTGTGTGGAGTTTGCATTTTCTCCCCGTGCTGCGGGGGTTTCCTCCGGGTACTCCGGTTTCCTCCCCCAGTCCAAAGACATGCATGGTAGGCTGATTGGCTCGTCTGTCCTTTCAAGAACCTCACTGACACTGGAGACTCCTTCCATAAATGTCTGTTTACACAAAGCATCCACATTTCAACATTTATAAGTTCTATGTTAAACAACACGTTTTTTATTCATTCATTATTACATTATATGATGCGTCTGCTTTACACGTCCCTGTGAATGAGCCGTTACTATAGTAACGATAACGTATTAGAATGAGTGCATTAATATAATCCTGCGCTGTTGTTCTAGACACATTCTGACCAATCACAGTCCAGACTTCAGCAGCATTTAGAATGTCCCGTCCGTGTTCTCCACGTGGTCTGTAGATATTTTAAAGGATAACACATGTTCCCCGTGCGCTCTTCAATTACATGGTGTGTGTATGGGAAGATGGATTCGGTGGTCTCGTATAACAAGCTTAATTTTACATTTCTGGCCAGGCGTAACCACCATAAAAACATAAATACTGTTTTAACGACAGGACAAAATCATATTTCTGAACACTTAACAAACTGGAATAACGACGGTAAATAAATCAGGCCCTGACAGGCACTTCAGCTCTTCAGAAAGGCTTATTATTACAGCCTTTGGGTAAAAGCCACTTGTGAACAGACGTAACGCAGAAGGAGAACGCGCTATTCTGAGAGTGTGAGAACCGAGGTTTAATAAAGTTCTGAATACCAACAAGAGACACAAACGTACACAGTCAGCTCCGGACTGTTTGGTGGTGATGGGAAATTTAATTCAATTAGTTTAATCTCACGATGAAAATGAGATAAATGTCACCTTTAGTAGAAGAAAATTCTGAAAAATATTTTTCTGATTATCTGCTAACCCGAACAGTAACTGTGAAGTTTAAAACAGCGGATGTTGTAGTGAACGTTCCTGGAAGAGCACACGGCTGTATTGTCCCCTCATGTATAATAAGGAGGATGTTGAGAGGCAACAATTCCCCAAGGATCACAATTGGAAATGTGCAGAAACCTTTTTTTGGTCATTTAGTCTCTAAATAAACAATATATTTGGGTGACGTTCCATAAGAAAGCCTTTTCTTTCATCTAACCACAAACGCCCAGAGTTCACCAGACACTACTGGAACCTTGACTGGACCTGGGTTCAGGATGGGTTTGAGTAAAAAGGATTGTTATACAGAGAAGAACCTGATGTTGGGTGTGATGGAGGATCTATGATGATGTGGAGCTGTTTTACTTTCAAAAGCCCCAGGAACCTTGTTAGTACACATGGCACCATGGACTCCATGAAGTACGAGGAGTTGCTAATGAAAGTCTGCTTGCCTCTGCCAAGACGTTACAGCTGGGTCACGGTTGGACCTTCCAGCAGGACAGTGATCCAAAACATGCGTCCAAGAGCAAACAGAAATTCTTCAGTGACCACAGCATCAAGCTTCTGACACGCCGGTCCCTCAAATGATCCCAAGCCACGGTTTGTCTTTCTCAACAACCATGACTGCTTAAAATGATTTGTAGTCAAGACACTACTATCAAGCGCTAGTGTGTATGATGTAGCCTTATCCTTAACTCAAGACACCTGGCTGTAATCTTCTAATTTACTGTCAGAACCTTAGCTGCTGTGTAGTCAAATAAAGGTGAGTGGAGTACGGCTGAGCTGTACTGAGGAAAGTTTTAGGGATAATAGAGGTAGAAACAATCGGGCATTGATGTGAAGCTTGCAAAAACTTGCTCAAGGTGAAGACAAGAATGAATGAAAGGTTCAGGAACAATAAACAGGGCAAATCACAAGGTGAACTGTTGGGCATTGCTCGAGGCTGTCTGCCAATTTGACAGCTAATTACAATCTCGTCATGTTTATACCAACACATTCAACATGGCTTACAGTTGTAGCAGACAAAATGCATATCACTATGGTACTTCTGTTTAAAATTTATTTTTTAATTGTTAGAAAACCATAGCTTGTGGACTGTTGGCGCAACAAAGTGCCATAGGACCAGTCTAAATAATTTAGTGAAGTGAGTCATTTGTTTTGTCGCTTTAAATGACAACTTTACATTTACAACCAATTTACATAAAGTTTAGAAACTCTCAGTTGAGTCAGTTGGGAAATACACGGCTAGCCGTCGCTTGGTTGGAGCCAAATAACAGAATCTACATCTAGTTAGTGTTCTTGTTAATCCATCTGCCATTTTATGAAACACCTCAAGAGCTACAGCACCTGGAATTCATTCCAACGAGAAGTCTTGTGTGATGAAATTAAACAATCTGTAACACGTCTCTAAAGGTTTAACGTCCCTGTTTCCCTGTGAGGTGTTAGCTGAGTGTTTAGCCAATTTATGCTAATCACTATTTATCTGAGTAACTGCTGCAGAGTTATTATGACTTTTTTTTTCAGCAGTTCTTCTCCTGCACTCTTAAAGATAAAGGTTCCAATTAGAACCAAAAAGGCTTTTTCAGCTTGATGTCATAGGACAACCCTTTTAAGTTGCACAAAAAACCTTTTACTCTCGAGTTCTTAAGAGAACCATCTATTTACTGGTGCTTTAAAGAACCCAGAAATGGTTCTTCACAGCAGTGCCACAAGAAACCATATTATAAGTTCTCTCTAAAAAAAAAAAACCAAAAAAAAAAAACCAACCCTTTATTAGTGTTTTAAGGAAACCAAGGTTCTTAACAGTGAAGCCAGGAAAACCCTTTCCAGTCCCACAAAGAACCTTTTAGGGTTCACTTTAACCTGTTATGGGATGATACCGTGAAGAACCATAAAGATAATGAACCATAAGGAACTTCTTTAATCGCCGATGAACCATGCAGCTCAACTCAAGAACCCTATACAAAAATGGTTCTTGACAAGAAGAAGGTTCTTTGCAGAATCTACGGTTCTGTAATGAACCATTTAAAGAAGCTATCATTTTAAGAATGTGTCCCAAAAAGTTTCTTCTATTGTTTCAATCGAACTGTTATAATAAGGAGGAATATAACACAGGTCCAATCATCTCACCATTACTAACCATACAGCTGTAAATATTTATTTACAACCAAAGCTGCTGTCTAACCTTACTTTGGATGAGACAATTAATTACATATCATGTATTAGTTAGCTAACTGTAAATGGTTATCCTTAAACAAAACTAGCTAACAGATACTTAGCTGAGGGACACAACGTAAGTCAGCAGATGGTAAGCAATGGAGGCCCCACAGTGGAGAGTAAGACCAAGGTCAATCCTTTTACTGTTTCTTGTCAGTAAGCTGACAAGAAAACAACAAGAATTAGAAATAAGTTAAATTGGCCAAAATCAGGTGAGATAGAATTGGCAGAATTCTCCTACTGATACAGAGGCAGTGACTGCTAAGAAAAAACTCTAAAAAGGCTGTAACTGGGGCTGTGGCTGAAGACATTGTGGGAGGAGGAACAGCTTGGCTGACTACAGACCACAGAGCACATTCAGAAACAGAAGGAAAAGCCAACTTTTTAGAGTTTTTTGAGATACACCCAACAGCTGCTAGAGGACAAAACAGGAAGCTAGAATCCACCAAAGAGGAGTGCACAGGCCAGTACAGGGACCGCAAGGACCGCTTCACTGTGGAAATCCATAAGGACCTGCCAGAAGAAGCACTATATCCAGATGGAATGGCAAAGGGCAGTGATGGTCTTCAATCCTAAACAGCAGAATGTCAGTGACATCAGTGATTTCATTAAAACATTAACCTGGGAAGATCTCCATCCTGGACAAGAGGGGAACACCAACTGGAAAAACAGGTGTGGGGGCCTGGCTTTCTTTGGTGTTTGGAGCTTTTGGTGGGAACAAATCCGACCTCTCTAGTTTAACAGCATACTCTAACCCTAAGGATCCTGTGGAAACTGATGAGGACCTGCTGGAAAAACTGAAGAACCCCTGTATTCATATAGAACGGTGAATGGCTGCAATAGTTTTCATTCTTAAGGAGCAGAAAGCCAGCAACATCAGTGATCTCAAAATGTAAAGGGGAAGATCTGCATTCTGGCCCAGAGGATGATCTCATGGTTAACAGCAACAAACAAATCCAAAGAATCAAGACAGAGAAAGTGATTTAAACCCATGTGATTGGATCTTGTATTGACCTCCAGTGAAGTTCTTCATATCCCTGTGTACGCACCATTGATAAATGAGAATCCTGGCTTTTTTTCCATGTTCACACACCCCTACTAACTACGAAGGCATTTTTTTTTAATTGTGAAAGAAAACTGTACTCCATTGATAATGTCTCTAACACAACCATGTAGAAGAACTACCGCTCTCCCCAAAGCAGGGTTTAATATCCCTCGAGTCAATCTGACCTTGATGCTGAGAGAGAAAGAATCAGGGCTGGAACGGTGCCATGTTTCTCCTCCCATGAGTGGACTCTGTTACGCTTCTTTGAGCGCTAAATGCTAATAACGTGGTTTGAGAAGCAAACCCTCAGGAGCTTGTCAGACTTAAGCTTCTGAAATCCTGTGATCGTTGTCCGAGGTAAAATAAATAATAAAAAAATCACCGTTTGAAATCTGAAGAATGCAGAATTTCACAAGCTGTGGTGTGTTTAGACGAAGTCACTAATCCCCAGCTGACTCAAACCCCAGTGCAGCATTTGGAACAAGACCAAATTTAATAAATTATATGGATTAACTGTGATGTGATGTTCTATACAGTAATTTAATCTTTACAGGGAAGTCTTATTAGTAGCGTAGAATTCAGACCTGAATGAACACGTTCTCACACATCGCTGGATTAATGTTTACAGTGTTTAACACACACTGTACTGCGTTAACACTTTTGGTGCATCTATAGTTCAGAACCTGATTTTGGAACTTGAGAAAGCTTTACAGAGATATTCGCACAGCTAGCTGGCAGTTATCAGCTTAAATAGAACAAAAACATTTAAAGGACATCTTTTGGATGTGTTTACGCTCAGTGGTTGTTTATTCCCAACCTGGAATTTCATTGGGTTTATATGTCGTATGTGTCGTGAAGCATGGTGGTGGTAGGATCAGTTTTTAAGAGCTAGCCTTGGTCTCTTGATGCGATTATTTGCCAACAGAACATCTTTACATGTTTTAAACAGTTTTATATTCATCATTAAAGATGTAATTTCAAAGTGAAATGGAGCCTTATTTCAGACATTCTGACAATACTGCAGTTTAATCAACTTTACATCTTAAATTAAGTTCTCAATAAGTTCTCTTTTTTTTTTTTTTACAGCAACAGAAGTGCAATTCCACACTTTCATGTGCAGTTGCAATCAAAATTATTTACCCCCACTGCAAATCAGGTTTATTGTCAGAATGTACAGACTTTCAGCTGTTTGTAATGAACACATCAAGCAAAAGCAATTGAAATAATGCTTCAAGTGGTTTCCCCAAATTCAACTGAAAATGCAACTTATGATTTCTACAGTCTCAAAATTATTCACCCCCTACATGACGAGCATCTTTAGTACTTAGTAGAGCTCCTTTTACTGTTATGACCTGCTGCAAACGAGATGCAGAGCTTCTCCAGCGTTCCTGAGGAATCTTCTCCCGTTCCTCATGAGCAATGGCCTCCAGTTCAGTAATATTCTTGGGTTTGCGTGC
>JANDJT010000199.1:33108664-33123168 GCA_024331685.1 Stegophilus panzeri | reverse complement strand
ATCCCACCAGAGATTTTCTATGGGGTTCAAGTCAGGTGACTGTGATGGCCCTGTAGAATCTTCCAGGACTACTTCTGTAACCAAGCCTTGGTGGAATTTGAGGTACGCTTGGGATCATTGTCCTGTTGGAAGGTCCAGTGACACCCAAGCTTCAGTTTCCTCACAGACGGCATGAGGTTTTCTCCTAGGATTTCCTGATACTTCAAAGAATCCATCTTGCCTTCCACACGCTGCAGGTTTCCAATGCCAGAGGATGCAAAGCAGCCGCAGAGCATCACTGATCCTCCACCATGCTCGACTGTGGACAGAGTATTCTTTCTTCATTCTTCTTCCTCCAGACATACCGCTGATCCATCGTGCAGAAAAGTTCCATTTATATGATTTGTGAGCGACTTTTCTTGTGCTTTTGGGTCAGTAGTGGTGTATGTCTTGGAGTTCTGGCATGGAAACCTCCTGCGTTTAGTACGCGCCTTACTGTGCTCACTGAAACCTCAGTGTCTGTTACACCAAGTCTTGCTGCAGGTCTTTTAGTCACTCGAGGGTTTTTCACAACCTGCCTTCTCAGAAATCTGCTTGCGGCCATTGATAGCTATCTTTTTCTGCCCCGTCCAGCTATTTCATACATTTTCTACCCCTAGCCAGTTCAGGTATTTCATGTGTTCCAGCTCAAGCACACCTGGTGCAACTAATGAAGCCCTTGATTAATTATATCAGGTGTGCTTGAGACAACACCTGTTTTGCATATTGGTGCTGTTGTGAGGGATTCTATTCAGGGGGGGTGAATAATTTTGACTGCAACTGTATTACATGTATGTCAGATTTGATCTGCAATTATGAAATGATAATTATAATAATCTTATAAAAACACCACAGAATAATCAGCAGTCTAAATATAATTATTTTATTGATAGTTATTAACATGATGCATATGTACAGTAATAAGTTAATAATATATACACTCATATTTGGTAAGAAGCTTTCTTTTGCCTTGACGTTGTAAATGAGGTAACTTGAGCAGGTCTGTACACGGCGAGATTAACCAGGTGTCTTTCTAGCTTTCTGTGTCCTTTAGTTCCTCTCGGAGCTCTGCTCTATTTAGCTGTCAAACAGCTAACAAAGAAACACACACACACAAACATTAAAAACCGTGAAACGTGTAATATCATTTCCGTACGGTTCTGCTGCTTGTCGCTGATTGCTTGAAACGATCAACAACACGCCATAAACGCAGATCCGGAGCTCTTCGGAACGACTGAAAGCTTATTAGTCGTCCTTTAGTCTTTCCATCTGCCGTGGTGGACCTTTCTCCAGTTAGCTGCTTGCTGCTTTTTTTATTTTATTTTATTTTTTTTAAAGTTAACAAGGTGCTGGAAATCTCAGGCACTTTATACCGAAAGCCGTAAATCCACTAATTTCAGCAAAATAGGGCAAGAACACACACACACACACACACACACACACACACACACACAAGTTCATTTCTCAGTCCAACATTTGGTCCACAACAATCTGAAGTCGTTAAGACATTTTTTTCAGATCTCACACGTCTCACAATATAACTACAAATATATATATATATATATATATTAGACATGTGGCAATAATCTTTTATACGACATACTGCGATATTCAACACACAATATTGTGATCGTACATACTTCAAAATACCGAGGGTCCATTCTGAAGCGCTGCTGAGTTTGGAAGGCGGCACAGGGACGTCTGACCTCCAAGGATCCTTATTTTGGACAAATTTAAATGAAAATTGCACTTTTAATTACAATTAAAAACCAATGCAAATGATCTCTCCGTTAAAATGCTGCCAGATACCCATGTCCTTTAATTTTTATTTTAGATAAAACAGCTGTAGCTATCAGGATTGTTAATATCATTAATTTAATATCAGCATCCTGACTGTAAATA
Organism: Stegophilus panzeri; assembly: GCA_024331685.1. Lineage (NCBI taxonomy): Eukaryota > Metazoa > Chordata > Actinopteri > Siluriformes > Trichomycteridae > Stegophilus > Stegophilus panzeri. Next base: position 33,121,248 of record JANDJT010000199.1, on the reverse strand, counting down.
AAGTAGAAGTTGGACTAATTCTGGAGAACGTCACGAGAAACACGACGTTTCAGACGAAGTCCTTCATTACAGGATGAAAAAGATTCTTTAGAAACTTTTGCATACAATTCTTGAATTTGTCCAACCTCTAATTTTCTCGGGAGAATCATTTAATTCAGGAGGTCCTTAATTCTGGGTGTCCAGCACAACATTGGTCTATTTTGGACTTTTAAAAGAAAAATTTGCAACAGTCACAAAAGAAAACACTAAACAAGAAAAAAATGATGGCCAGAAGGGGGCGCTGCTCTTTCTGACACTCATTCATTGTTGCTTAGTTTGTTGGATCTCTCAAACGCTAGCGCAACGTGAAGAAATCGTCAGATGCTGGCCAGAAGGAGGCGCTCCGAGAATATCGAAGCATAGTGCTTCGACCACATCCAACCTCTCAATCTGGACGAGTCGAGCTAGCAGGTCCGGGATGCTGTACCCAGCCGTGCTGACACGGTCGAAGAGCTGCATGCCGTCTGTCATTCCTCCGATTTCGTCACGTTTTAATCCGAAGCTCTCGGCCAGGTGACGCCACGTCCTGACTAACGCCTTCTCCGCGCTGTAGGTGGTGCTCAGCATGCGGCTCGTTCTCTCCAGGCAGTCAAAGGGCAACTCGACCGGACTCACACCTTTAGGAGGAGACAAACGATGCCACAAAGGGGTTAAAATGACTTCACAGAACGATGATCACGTTTTACCACAAACTGCCAGTTAGTTACGCCGTGTTGCACATATCACGATATCATGAGCCCGAGGAGGTGCTTTATTTTCTGAAAGGTGGATCCAGGACTTGTAATATTGTGCTGTTCACTAGATCAGGCTTGATGTGGGTATTACACCGACATATGAGCTATCTAAAAACTATTTAGACCATAGATATCTATAGTTCTATAGAACTTCTTCACATTTTGTAGTGTTACACCCTGGAACTCCACTGGAATTATAGGTCGTGAAGCATGGTGGTGGTAGTGTCATTTTTGAGCGTTCTCCTTGGCCTCTTGATGCTTCTCTGACTAATCCCCTCTTTACCTGGTGTTAGACGTCCGGCTCTAGGCAGAGTCACGGTTATGACACATTCTTCCCATTTTTAACAGTTTAATTAAACTCTGAAACATCTCCAGAACGTTGTCCTGGATTTGCTTTGATAGCTCCTTGGTCTGCATGATGCTGTTGGTTTAGGTATGTATGTTCTCTGTATTTATATTAAGATCATGTGATGCTTTAACTGCATACAGCTTGACTCCATTCAACTCATCCTCTGACTTCTGATGGCACCAGAACTAACTTAGGAGTTTTACAGCAAAGGGGATGAATCCTTAAACACAGCTTAAAGCCGTAATACTTCCCCCAGAGCATTATGGGTTATTTTGTGTAGATTTATGATGTATAATCCCAGTGAAGTTCATTCAGTTCAAAAGGAGGGAAACCTTATTTAAGGCAGTGTGTATCAAGATCTTTCAGAGCAAGTCAATTCATGGGGTTTCATTCGATCTTATATTTATCAGGCAAAATGTTTCTTTGGTGCTTTTTGCTACTTAAAACTGTAATATTTAATTTCAAAATCTTTGGGTTTGTTAATTAAGTCCAGGTCTGTAGGTCTGACTCCAGCTGAACTGTGTCCTGATTTCCACTTCACAAAGGAGTTAAACTGTCCCCTTAACATAGTCATGGCCCATGTGAAAACTGAGTTTGACTTGTTCTTGCTGGAAGCCATTATCCTGAACCCCTGAAAGGTCAGTGTTAACTCTGCACAGTGCCAGTCGCTACAGGTGGCATTCATTTCGCTGTCAAAACATCAAGATTTAAAAAAAAAAAAACCAAAAAAAAACCAACCATGCAGAAGTTGATCGCTGTTGAAATGCCTGGTACAAAATGTCCTGCTTTGTTTACTCAGATTTAATGCATTCAAGACACGAGATGCATGACGGATGTCCTCCATCTCACATGCACGTTTACTCCACTTACTCAGAAAACCACACTTTTATTGCATTCTTTAAACTCCAAACGGATTATTCCTGATCCTCTAAGAGGAAAGATGTTGAGTCATATACACTACCCGTCAAAAGTTTCTTTATTTTTATTTTCCACATTTTAGAATAATAATAAAGTCCTCAAAACTCTGGAGTAACACAAGTGGAACTATGGGAATTATGTTGTGATAAAAAATCCAAAATAAATCAGAATAATTCAATATTTTAGCATCTTCAGAGTCGACGCCCTTTTTGTCTAGAATTTACAGAAATGTGTTCTTGGCGTTTTCTCACCGGATTTCTTGAGGAATTTCCCTGAGATGATTCTTAAACAGTATTAAAGGAGTTCACACCGACGCTGCACACTTATCTCCTGCTTTTCGGAATATTTCCCTCCGAGTCGTCCGTTTAAATAAATAATATTATTTTGTAAATAAAATGTTATTTTTCTAATGAAAGAAACGTATACATCGGCACGATTATATTTTTGTCTACGACACCGATTTCAAACATTTGATCTCACACCTTCAGATCAAAAGGTTTTTAACATCATGAGAAACGTTTCAGTAGATTGTCCACAAACTTTTGACCCATAGTGTGATGTGTCGTGTTTAAGGACATCACTCAGTAGGAGTTTTTCTTATTTATTTTGGGGAAAAAGACTGTATAAAGACGAGAATACTTCAATCAGAATACGAGAGAAATTACTCAGCAAAGATTTAATACTGAAATCGAGTAGGTCAGTATTCATACCTCTGACATAACTACAGACTTATTATGTGTTTACGTGAGAGTTACGCACATGGGGGCGGAGTTTGTCTAACCCAGAGGTGTGTCACACTTACACGTGATTCTGAACTTGGACTTAAGTGTGAAACTGGTTCGAGTGAGGAGCAGTACCAAATCCTATGAAACGCCACTGGATGATGACTTTATTCTTTTTTTATTTTATTCAGTCTGTAACTCAAAAAAGCGTGATAAAATCTATGATGTCCCGCACAGACATTTAGATTTCATGCCCCCTGTCTTTATCTCGTGGCTTCATTAATTTCAGTAAACTGTCCGTGTGAAGTGTGAAATAGCAGGATGTGCTGGATCAAGTGCTATTTTATACAGTCTGCTGCTGAATAAGAAGCCATGTTGTTCATTTAAACCAAATGTGGGCTGATTCATGCAGAAATTTATCGGAAATTTAATATTTATTCAAAATTGTGTTATTTTACAGTATTCAGTTTTGCGTTGTTGAATTGTGTGTTGCTGAACCCCACATCGCATTACGTTTGGCAGTCAGCATTTTCTGTCCCTGATTATTTTCAGGTGTAAACGTGAGTGTTTGTGTCTAGACGCTGGTGAAGAAAACACCCCCAGCACACCTATCAACCTCCTCCCCGTCTCAGACGCTTCTACTCGAGACAGGAACTTCCTCACCTAAATATAAACATAACTTTTGGATTTCAAACCAATGTTCTGTCATGTATAATGTCTAGTCGGACATTTAGATTTCATCGTATATACGACATGCTACGTAGTTGATTGCTGATGTATGAGAGTATACTGATCTTATATATTAGTTTTTGACTTTTGTAACAAAAACAGTTTAATTTAAAGATCAATGAAATTTCTAGAAAGAGAAGACGACGTACCCTCGGCAACACCGCACGCTTTGGCGTACAACTCCAGGATTTTTTTCCTTCGACTGTGAATCTGCAGCAACAGACAAACATAAGTGGATTATAGTGTGTGTGTGTGTGTGTGTGTGTGTGTGTGTGTGTGTGTGTGTGTGTGGAAACCTGAACCAAAAGAACTAAAATATAAGATTAGAGCAGTGGTTTGGACGCTTGGCAGAACGAGATGCTCGTTTGATCTGGTGTCAGCTGTATTCAGTTAACTGATGTTGAATTTGTGTAAATAAGACGTTCAGTGTGTGTTTAGATCACGAACATCTGCTGTAGTAAACGTTTCTCATCTTCTTCAGTAAACGCGAGGTCATATTTTTACAGCTTTTTCTAAAATTTTCCCCTGTAGTTAAGCGTTCTTAAAAAACTCATTTTACTACATTCTTATATATATATATATGTGTGTGTGTGTGTGTGTGTGTGTGTGTGTGATTTATTTATATATTTATTTTATCATCACTTAATGCACTTTGCTCCATTATCATGTTTTATCATGTGTACTGTATTTTACTTTTAGTTACATTTTCTTACTTCTTTTTCAATGTGTAATTAATTCTACAGTAATTTTATTTATTTATTAACCTGTAGTTACTGCATTTCACCACACTGTCCTTTTTTTTTTTTTACTTATATTTTCTTACTTAAATCTTTATTTAAATTTGATTTTAATTTTCTTATAAATAAAGTCGATAGTGACTGTATTTTCTCATTTTTAAATTGGTATTTAATCATTTATTTTCTTACGTATACATTTTAATTTGTAAGTTTACTGTTCTTTTTCACTTCCTTCTCATGTTTTATTTTATTTGAATTTTCTTGTGGTGATGTATAGGAGATCAGCTCTCAGGATTGTGTTTGGATGTTCATGATCAGTATCCTGAGTTAACTCTATTTTTTATCTTTCTCTATTTGAATCTATACTTTGATCCCTTTTATTATATGTAGGTATTATTTTTATCTTGAACTAGTCCTGAATTAGCCTAATATTAGCTTATTTTAGCTGATTTAGTGAAATCTTCTCTGTTTATAATTATCCTATAGAATTATTTCTGGATTTTCTGAATGAACTCGCTTGTTTTTCGCTCTCACCCCCATAGTTCTGCTGTTGTTGCTGCAGTTGTTGTTGTTGTTGACGGTGGTGCTGACGGTGTTGTTCGAGCAGGTCTTGTCTCGGGTGAGATGAACGAGAGATAAAAGGCACAGATCGGTGGCTCCTTGTTTCTCCTGCGCCGCTTCTTCATCGCTGTCGATGCTGCGGCTCAGTAGCTGCTCGTTCTCGGACGACGCGTCGTTTTCACTGGAAACAAACACGCGTGTGTTACTCGTATTACAAACGGCTGCTAAATGGTACCACAGCTGCCTTTGCATTAGCACCTACAGTATTTTAGCATCAACGCTTTAACATGTTCGTGTGCAGTAAATTCAAATTCAAAAGCATGTTACTTTATGAACATTTCTTGCCCACACAAAATGGAAATTGCTACTTAAGTAAACCAACATAACAGAAATACTTTATAAAAAAACAAACAAACAAAAAAAAACCCCAGCCATATTCAAAAGTTAGCACTGCTGCAGCTAAAGCTAAGCTTCACCTTAACAACTTCTTAGACAACGTTCAACATTTGGAAGTTAAAAACCTGCTCATTAAAACTGTGTTTATTATTATTATTATTATTATTATTATTATTATTATTATTATTTACCTCAGTGTTTTTTTTCCTCAGGAGGTGACTCGCCTCCTGTTTTTAACATGTAGCTAAGCAAACTGCACAAACTCTGGATTCACACTCGCCTTCATCCCGGGCCAGAAAAATAAAAGCTCTTTGTTGACAAAGACGAGTTAGAGACGCTCACAGAACGTCATTGTTCCTCAGAAACACGATACCTGCGCCAGGGTTTGGCAACCGCTAACATTAGCGATTTGGCTGGCATGCGCCGCTTAGCCGCCTTACATGCGGTGTGAGGAGGGAAAAACGCCTCTTACTGTTCTTCACCACGTGTAAATGATCACTCCAGGCTACTACAACTCTGTTGTCCCTCAGATTTCTTAAAGACCTTCAGTAGATGAGAAACTTTTTAAGCTAACTTCAAGCTAACCTTTCACAGCAGTTTGTATTTAATACATGTAGCAGCCTTTTACGTCCAAAATGTTTATCACACATCGTTTATGTAAAAAAAAAAAAAGAAGAAGAATTTTTATTATAAATGTTAGAGCTGAATAACTGTAATAATCAGGACTGTGTGAGTGAGGTGGAGATGATGAGTGTAATTATTGCTGTCTGTTAGAAATGACTCAGTGGCCTGTCAGTCTGCACCAGACGTCTCGGGGGAAGTGCTCACCTCATTTATCCCTCAAAACTGTGATTCGACTGCATTTGTGAAAAAAAACCTAACATCTTCGCCCTGAGGTGCGTTTTCATCAGACTACCTCAAACCGCATAATGTTTCCAGTCAGGAAAAGACGACGACGAAGAAGAAGAAGAAGAAGAAGAAGACAAGCTTAGCTTAGTTCTCATCTCCAAGCACACTGAAAGCGCTAGCAGCGAAACCTTTACTGCTGGAACTTGTCCTGTGGTGACTTAAATAGCGTCAGAGGAAAAAAAAACTGCTAAGAAGAAAGAAGGAAGTGTGTTGTTTCAGGTTCACGCAGAGTGCAGCGGCCCTGACGTCTCTCACCTTTAAACCTGGGATGGAGTTTTCTTCATAAACACTGTTTATGAGAATTTTTTTTAAACATTCCTTACCTTTTTACTGCTTTTGTTGGAGGAGGCTTGAACTCGTCCTTCTCTGTGAATATTACAGCATTCTCTAAAAAAATTAAAATAAAAACGATTTCGGTTAGCAAGTGAACAAACCTACAAAATCAGGATTAGCACTGGATTAGATATATTTGATTTCAAATATGTAAATAATTTATAAAGAGATTCAGTCATGTGCTAGAGGAAAGAGGCGTTAAGTGGTTACGCGATATGTTCAACTTGTTAGTGTTAATTAGCATGGGCATTAGCATTGTTCTTGTGAACGCTTCAAATTATTGACAAATATGAGTTAGCTGTCTGTCTTTTTTTTCAGTCAAATTTGAGTTTGAACTTGTTTCTTTTAAACTTTTCAAACAAACGCACTGTTCCTCAGAACAATGAGGGGGAAAAACGACAACTCATATTTGTAAATACATGGTCCTATGTGCTGTAGCTAGCTAAACACTATGTAGCTAGCTGTCTATGAGGTTACATCGCGTTAGCTAGCTAAGTAGTGTGTGCGTACCATGTAGCACATGTAACTTAGTTATTACAATGTTTTACACATTTTTTTTCGTATTAGTTTGAATGTGTATGACATCACAGAGGGTGTAATATTTAAACAGAATGCTATTAAAGAGTAGAGTTTGGGACACGCCCAGTCCTGATCTCTCCGTCCCTCACTTTCAGCTAATAATAGGTGCTTTTCTGACCTTTTGCCATAACCTGACAGCTGAGGTGTGTAATCACGGCGGGGATAAGTGAGGCAGGATAATTGAGGCAGGAGAGAAAAGAGGGTCATTATGTTATTGCAAAGTCGGAGAATTTATGGCCTGAAGTGAGGAATGAATGCCAAACATTCCATCACACACTAGCGTGAAGGAGGGAGAGGACTGGAGATGAGAGGAGAGGAGATGAGAGGAGTGGAGTGGAGATGAGTAGAGAGGAGAGGAGAGGAGAGGAGTAGAGAGGAGAGGAAATGAGGGGAGAGGAGTGGAGATGAGTTTAGAGGAGTGGAGATGAGAGGAGTGGAGATGAGTAGAGAGGAGAGGAGAGGAAATGAGGGGAGAGGAGTGGAGATGAGTTTAGAGGAGTGGAGATGAGAGGAGTGGAGATGAGAGGAGTGGAGATGAGGGGAGAGGAGTGGAGAGGAGATGAGTTTAGAGGAGTGGAGATGAGAGGAGTGGAGTGGAGATGAGAGGAGTTTAGAGGAGAGGAGGTGTCTGGAGTTAGTTTTTACATTCCTGTTCTCACCTTGAGCTTCTTTCTTCTCCTCCTGCTTGTTCGTCGGAGCTTCTATGGTCTTCACAATCTGACCCGAACAACATGCTGGGAAAAACCAAACAAACAAACAATAAGATGCTCGTTCAGTTAATTATTAAATATAATATTATTATTTATTAACTCCTACAATTATTTTCCCTCAGAGACGAAGATGTTTTTATTCTCTCTCTCTATTCCCTACTGCTGTTTTCATTTAATGTGAGTTTCTTTATTGGAGCTATATGGAAACTCAAAGCAAATATCTTTCTCTGTGTGTGTGTGTGTGTGTGTGTGTGTGTGTGTGTGTGTGTCTCAAGTTGCAAGACCACCATCTAACACTCATATGATTTCACTTATGGTTTATTCCCGAGACCGCACTCTGGTACAGAGCTAACGCGGCAGTTCAGAGCGTAACCCTCAGACATGTTAGACGAAAGAGGATCAAAGGATCAAAAAGGGCGGAGCTTAATTTATATCTCACAGCAAAATCACAATACGGCGTCGCTAGCATTTCCATTTCTGTTCACTTCTTTATCTCTGTAGCATCTTTATCTTAGACAGTTACACTTTCACTTCACACAGTATTAATAGTGTAAACCTGCTGAATCCTGGACTGTGATTGGTCAGAAGGAGTTGATTAGTTTTCTGTAACAGCAGCTCTAACAGTAGCACAGGTTTATACAGTGTTAATGCGTTCGCTCGAACACATTATCGTTTCCATAGTAACAGCTCATTCACAGTGAAGATGAAGTTCCACAGCGCTACATGTTACTAGAAATGGATAAAAAAAAAAAAACTGTGTATGATGGGTTGTTTCGGCGAGTTTCTTTGTGATGTCGCGTCACACCACCCTGCTGTGGATTATTTTCCTGTAACAACGTGCCATGTTGCTTTTTTAAATGAGCCCAGCACTAGGTTAGTTATCTAATACAGTGGGTAGCTACAACTAGTCACCAAGTCTCTAAGGGTTTCCATCAGATTACTGCAGGATTCCATTAGGGATTTACTGCTTACTAGTAATCACCACCAAAACCCAACAGCACCTTCTGTCATGGACAGATAATTAACATCAGGTTGAAATTATAGAAAGTGTCAGGAACATTGTGTTAAACTACCATTAGAGACCACCAAAGCCCATTACAGACCACCGAAACCCATTACAGACCACCAAAACCCATTAGAGACCACCAAAGCCCCTTGGAGACCACCAAAGCCCATTTGAGACCACCCCCATTAGAGACCACTAGAAATCTCTGATGGTTTTAAATAAATGTTTCTACCAAACCAAAATTTCACACTTGGAATTTGTTTTGCGTTTTTTAAAAAAAGTTGTCATGTTCTCTCACCTTGGCCGCTCGTCTTTGCTTTCAGGATGTAAAACATGATGATCATCACTATGGCGATGGCCATGATGAAGATGGTTGACATGGCGATGATGAGGGCTGTTGCTAGGTGACCCTGCCCTGTTGGATCTGCAATGCAAAGAAAGGAGATATTTTAAAAATCATGCGTGTTGGATTGTCAGTATGAATGTCATATAACACGCACTTAGAATGTTCTCCGTACCTTTTTGGGCGTGAGGGAACGTGGTGGTGCTGGTGGACGGTATTCCTGGGACATGCTTCGTGGAAGTGGATGTCGTTCGCATACCTGGGGAAAGATATGTCATCGTTACTCACACCGACGTTTTATTTCAGAGAGGAGAGGGAGGGTTTCATTTTATCCTGGAGTTTTTCTTCTCATTACTGGTCTGTAGCACTGAAGAGACCTGGATAACGGCAGGGTTCGGGTTCCTCACGCTATCGTGTATGGGTGATGTCTGAACTGTGTGTAGCGTGCAGTAGTGTTCTCTTCAGACACGCTATTATTCTGAATGAGTCTTAACCATAAAACCCCAAACAGCTCTGGAGAAAATGTGCAAATATGAACGTAAAAAAAGTACTGCATATGCAACTTGATATACAGTGGTGCTTGAAAGTTTGTGAACCCTGTAAAATTTTCTACATTTCTGTATAAATAGGACCCAAAACATCATCAGATTTTCACGCAAGTCCTAAAAGTAGATAAAGAGAACCCAGTTAAACAAATGAGACAAAAATATTATACTTGGTCATTTATTTATTGAGGAAAATGATCCAATATTACATTTCTGTGAGTGGCAAAAGTATGTGAACATTTGCTTTCAGTATGTGGTGTGACCCCCTTGTGCAGCAATAACTGCAGATAAACGTCTTGCTCTTGGAGTGATCTTTGTTGGTCTCCACTCCTGGGAAGGGGAACAATGGTCTTAAATTTCCTGACTGAAAAGGAAATTTAAATCTGTCTGACTGTGGATTGGTGGAGTCCAAACTCTTTAGAGATGGTTTTGTGAACTTTTCCACCATGATGAGCTTCAACAACTCTTCTTGTGAGGTCCTCAGAAATCTCCTTTGTTCGTACAATGATACACTTCCACAAACACGTGTAGTGAAGATCAGACTCTGATAGATCCCTGTTCTTTAAATAAAACAGGACGCTCACTCACTCACACTGATCATCATCCTACCTGACTGAAAACACCTGACTGTAATCTCACCTTCAGATTAACTGCTAATCCTAGAGGTGCACATACTTTTACCCCTCACAGATATGTAATACCGGATCATTTTCCTCAATAAATAAATGATCAAGTATAATATTTTTCTCTCATTTATTTATCGGGTTCTCTTTATCTACTTTTAGGACTTCTGTGAAAATCTAAAGAAGTTTTAGGTCACATTTATACAGAAAAGTAAAAAATTCTACAAACTTTTGAGCACCAGTTTAAACAGGAAGGATTAGCATGATTGAGTTGTTGTTTTTCTTGGCGGTTGATTTGAGCTTCAACTGTTCGCTGCTCCTGCACCCCGGTGTTGGTGAATATGACGAGCTGAGCCTTGCTTCATTCAGTGGCTGGTTTTTAAAGTCAGAACTTTGCCTGACGGTGACGTTTCGAGTGAAATGTTTGAATGGCTAATTGCTAAGTGGAAGGTGATTGCTGTTTTGGCAGAAGACTAAAGCAATTGTGTTGAATGGATTTTAAAGGCTTCGGGTCGTTCGTTATTGACTGGTTCAAGCTAACGCAGAGCTGAGATTCTGTTATTAATGATGCTGAGATTAGCGCTAATGCTAAACGTGTCGCTCCCAGTGAAAGAAGAGGACGCTGATCTGTTATTATTATGAATATGATAGAACATATTTTATCAGTGATGTTAACGTTTAAAGTTTATCCAGATGTTCGTAACACATTACTCTGCTGAAAGTTTCCCTGCACGCACAAGCACCTTAATTTTGTTTTTTTGTTTTTTTATACACCCTCTGGACATTTTCTTTACTTTTTTTTTTTTAATGATCAGAAGCTAACTCTGCTGTACGCGACTGTAATTAGCAGATTAGCTGGCAAGAATCGGCTCGTCTTTACCTCCGTGTTTTCCTCTGCATAGTTTTTAACCAGAAAATGTCTTCAAGGCTCGATGTGAGGTCTTTAATTAAAAATGTTTTTAAAAAAAACAACACCTGCCTCATTTCTGACTTTCTGAAAACAAACAAGAGTGTGTGAGTGTGTGTGTGAGTGTGTGTGTGTGTGAGTGTGTGTGTGTGTGTGTGTGAGAGTGCGTGTGAGTGTGTGTGTGAGAGTGCGTGTGTGAGTGCGTGTGTGAGTGCCCGTGTGAGAGTGCATGTGAGTGCGTGTGAGTGTGCGTGAGAGTGCGCGTGAGAATGCATGTGAGTGTGAGTGTGAGAGTGCGCGTGAGTGCGGGTGTGAGAATGCGTGTGAGTGTGTGTGAGAGTGCACGTGAGAGTGCGTGTGAGAGTGCATGTGAGTGTGCGTGTGAGTGAGTGTGAGAGTGCGTGTGAGTGAGTGTGAGAGTGCGTGTGAGTGAGTGTGAGAGTGTGTGTGAGGGAGTGTGAGTGATAAACAGATGAGAAATTGTGTATGATTATATTTTCTGTGTGACTCTCTCTCCGTGTCGTCTGAGACGCTGGATTGAGTCGGAGACGGAGTGAAGTCACGTCTTGTTGTTCTAGACTCGATGTTAAGACATCTCTGAGAATGAAAGCTGCTCTTACACTCTTTGGTGTTGCGTGGAGCGTTCTGACAGGAATGACACATCATGCTGTAGATGTTTCTCGGACGATTTTCCAAGATGAAGTACCTGTGTGAGGAAAAGAAAACGCTAGCTTTATATAAAACTGTAAGTCACACACAACTCTTCAGTGATAAGAACAGAAAGGAATCTGTACATCATTTTATTTTCCTGCTGTTGTTGTTTAACATCGACCTGCATATGTAAATGTACAGCTCTGGACTTCCTGTACAGCTCTGGACTTCCTGTGCAGCTCTGGACTTCCTGTGTGGATCAGTTTGTTGTGATTGTTGCTCCATTTTGTTGCCGATTTTTTAACTTTTTTTTTTACTCGAATCGGCAAAATCGCAATTGGCATGAAATTGTTGGCAGTGATGTTTGTTGGTAAACGAGACGTTTTAGCTGTGCTCGTGAATCGAAGACGGTTTTGGCTGTGATTCACTGTGAGGTTTGTTTTCTGTTATAAATAAATGGTGATGTATTCAGAGACTCTTTAAAGCTCTGGCCTTCAGTACATTAAATACACTCAGTAACCTTCTGCTAAAGAGCAGCACTCAGTACATTTACATTAACACTGCAAGTGTCCCTCTTTAACTGGGGACAGAAACGTGTGCTCGTGTGTGTGTGTGTGTGTGTGTGTGTGTGTGTGTATGTGTGTGTGTATGTGTGTGTATGTGTGTGTGTGTGTGTGTATGTGTGTGTGTGTATATGTGTGTGTGTGCATATGTGCGTGTGTGTGTGTGTGTGTGTGTGTGTGTGTGTGTGTGTGTGTATGTGTGTGTGTGTGTGTGTGTGTGTATGTGTGTG
>JANDJT010000199.1:33041546-33051843 GCA_024331685.1 Stegophilus panzeri | reverse complement strand
TGTCTGTGTGTGTCTGTGTCTGTGTGTGTGTGTGTCTGTGTGTGTGTCTGTGTCTGTGTGTGTGTGTGTCTGTGTGTGTGTCTGTGTGTGTGTCTGTGTCTGTGTGTGTGTCTGTGTGTCTGTGTGTGTCTGTGTGTGTCTGTGTGTGTCTGTGTGTGTGTGTGGTGTCAACCATTATATATCACCAGACCAGGACTTTCTGGAACTGCGCGGGTGGAACAAAACAAAGCGTCTGATGCTGACTCTAGATGTTTCCACAAAGAGTGACATGACAAACTGTGTGTGTGTGTGTGTGTGTGTGCATTCCAGTCTCTCCATGACTGTGTATTTGCCTGCTGCTGTTATGATGACGTCATCCTGTTGCTTTTCATCACACACACACACACACACACACACACACACACACACACACTTCACATATGACTATTGAGCATTTTTATGGAAATTCACTTGAAGGTTAGATATTCACCCCTCCCCCCCTCCCCCCCTCGCTCCCCTGCTTAATTTCCCAGTTCATTACGACGCTCTCGGTCACTTAATAGAGATGAGGGATAAAAAGAAAACACCCAAAACACCGAGCGGGTGTGGGAGGAGGAGAAAATCAGGGGTCTAGATGAAAAATAAGTCCATTACAAAACATTAAGACTACAGCATGGTCACATGACTACACTTTGATGGTGTTTTACGGTTAGAGAGCGTGGAATAAACCACTCTGTGGTGTGCGGTTATAGTAAAATAATAAACGGCGGTGCGGTGCGATGAAGAGTTACAGTCTCCACTCAGAAGTTGATTATTTTCCTCAGAACTCTCACACAAACCTACAATACGCCGAAAGTACTCACACGATTTTACTCCCAACATGGAGTCCGGACAGAACCGCTCTCCAAGTCGTAACTCCTACTTCCCAGTTGGAAAATTCCCAGCAATTTTACTGCAAAATAACTCTTTATTAAAAATCTGAAATAATCTTAAAGCATGTTACACACACACACACACACACACACACACACACACACACGGAAGAAACCCAACACTGCTCATCACCCTGAGAACACCATCCCCTCAGTGAAGCACGGTGGTGGGAGCATCAGGTCACGCATTACCCTTGTCCTCTTGGTTAGTTCTCTGACTAATCCCCTCTTTACCAAGTCTTTCTTTACTTGGCAACAAGCAGCAATTTTCCTGGAAATGAACAGCAGTTATCAGTATAGCTAATTCTAGCTAGCTTTATATTTGCCAGATGTGAAGATGCTACACTCAGCTCTTACTCCTCCGAGATAAAGCATTTTTAGTCACAACATAACATCAGTGCAGTCAAATAAGGTGTTAAAGTCACCAAACGTGTGACGTGTTCTTCTCCAACGTCCTATCCAGGCTTTCAGCTCAAAACAGCACGAAAAAAAGGTGGAGGTGGAGAAGCTCTGGGTTTAATAAGAGCGCTCAAGTTTTACACAAACAAAGCAGTCAGTACAATAAATCAACAAATCAGACATTAGAGAAACTAAAACCAGGTGATTATTTCGGTCTTGGACTGGCCATAAACAAGGCGGTGAGGGACTGAGTAAGATTTTCCGAGACCCAGCCGTGCCGAGAGTTCGCGCTGGACGTTCTCTCAGCACGGGAACGTCCTCGTGAGGAAACACGTCACACGGATATGCTCAGAGAAGTTCGGTATTAACCCCGAGGTCACACAGGAACACAGCTGGGACTCACAGGGACCTGCTGAACATCAGTCAGACAGAATCATCACGATATTTTACCATCAGCAACACGTCATGTGTTAAAGATCAGGACAGCTGCTAAACCTGAGGGTCCTTAAAGTAAAGACGCACAGGCTGATGGTGATAAGATCGTAACCTGCCGTAAAATGTTTACATAACAATCCTTGGAAAAAAGCGAGGTCACAAGTTTAGCTCACAATTTACACAGTGAGGAGGAAAGAAGGGGGAGAAGGACAAAGACACAACTTGAGACACACACACACACACACACACACACACACACAGAGCTGCTATCCCCATCTGGCTCACAGTCCTCTTAAAGCCCTAAAGCCTTTCTAAACCTGCTGGAAGTCTTTATGAGGCGCCGCTCACGTCCCAGAATGCCTCAGAACGCAGATGGACAAAATGTTCAACAACAACATTCCAGAATAATTCTTTCATTTCATTTAGATTTTTTAGAAAGATTTTAAGAAAGTCTGTTTTTTTCTTTTCTTTTTACTATAGTGATGTGATGGTTCAGCTCGGGCTTTACCCCAAACCCCCGACCGTCCTCCAGACCGACTCACTGATCTGTTCCACAAACATCACAGATAACCAAACTAACGCAGAGCGAAGAAATCCAGACAAAATAAAATAAAAATCCAGAAGCAACATGTCCTGAATTACGAAAAACAAATCCTGAACTAGCAAACCTGGATTTAACAAATATCTACAGATCTCAGAAATCCAAACGAGAGTACCAGAATCAACAAATCCTCAACTAGCAAACCTGGATTTAATGATTCCACACTGAACAAACGCTGAATAAACAAATCCTGTTTTAAAGGTCGACTCAATCAGAACTACTGAATTCAGAACGAAATGCTGAACGAACAAATCCAGAATTATATATATATATATATATATATATCCAGATTAAACAAATACTAAAGAGTGAATTTGTGGATTAGCATTTAACAAATCCAGAAGGAATAAAAGTAAAAGTGAACAGATCCTCATGTACGAGATCCAGACTGAATAATAATAATGAACAAATCCAGAACTAAGAGCTCTATAATCTATAATCTGAGTCTTTATGGATCATTAACCCCTTATGCAGAGTGCACTACTTTAGAATAAGAGTTTTACACTTTATTTAAAAGTCAGATGAACTGAACTGCTGAGTGAACAGGAGCAGGGGAACATGCCCAGCAGGCTGATGATCTCAGTACTGACTTTATAAACAGTTATGAAAGTGGAGATGAGGTAGAACTTTCCCAGATGACTGCTATGAACATCAGGACACGTTATAACACGTTATTGCACACACACGCACACTGCAGTCACTTCATGCACGGATACACACTTCTGCATGCAGTGTGTACTGCAATCAGTGTGTGTGTGTGTGTGTGTGTGTGTGTGTGTGTGTCTAATCGCGTTATTGCATCTTAACTCTGATCTACACGCACGAGCTCAGAACCCGAACTTCCAGCACTAATGCACTAAAGATGCACGAGACACAGACACGCGCCGCCATTTTATACATCTGTACATACCCATAGTGGCTCCTCTGATAATTCTCTGCAGCGAGGAAATCACAGCGAGCAGCAGACTGAGAGTGTGTGAGAGTGTGTGTGTGTGTGAGAGTGTGTGAGAGAGAGTGTGAGAGTGTGTGTGTGAGAGAGAGAGAGTACTTGACACGCAGACCGCTACTTTAGGAGGACTCCCTCTGACGTCACACAGCGAGCCACGCCCACTCCATATTCACGCCTGCAGTGCGTGATGGAGGCGGCAGAGGGCGCGCGCCGCCACAGAGTATAAACATGGACGCCTTTATGTTCTCATTTATTTGTTTTTGTTTGTTTTGTTTTTTTTTGCCGTAAAGCTTAGTGATAAATACCTTTAAGCTGCTTAAGTGAGTGATTGATGTCTAAATCACTCGGAGGCTGTGCTGTTACAGGAAAATAATTAACACCAGCAGTTACCACAGTCTCTACTGTAACAACACCAGCCACATCCTGAAGTGTTTTATTCCTCTTACTACAATCTCTTAGTGCTTTTCGTTCATCCATTTAATGTAAAACTAGTTACCTCTTCCTGTTCTCACTTACACCACACACACACACACACACACACACACACACACACACACACAAATAATAATAATAATAATCAGCACCTTCTGACAATCAGATTCAAGAATTCAGCGGCGCTGTGGTGTAACCGTAGTGAAGGTAGTCGGGTTGTTTTTAGCTTTCTTCAGTGTTATTAAACCTCGATGAGCGACGCCCATATTTTTTCAAATCTTCCTATTAATAAGAATAATCTTACTGGCTGATAACACTAAAACCTAGTGCACGCTGCACAATTTCAGCCCCGATTTCCCAGACTAACTTTTTTTTTTTTTTTTTTAAGAAATAAAATAAAAGTAGCTCCAGATGATTTTCATCTCTCTGTATGTCTTTTCCAGCTTGATGTCCCCACCTCAAACGTGGTTGATGAGACAAACATCAGCAAAAGTCCTCAGATAACAGCCTTTTGACCAAGCGGCAGCTCTTGGAAATCAGGTAGCAGCCGAATTTAGGCTAATAATAGATTCTGTGCCCCAGTCACTGGTCAAGAGAAGTATCGTGACCTTACTTTACAAAGCACAAGAATCTGAAATGAGTATCAGATCTGCAGCTTGTCTCTACCACCACCACCACCAACACCACCAACACCACCACAAACTCCACCACCACCACCTCCACCACAAATTACACCACCTCCACCGCCACCTCCACCACAAACTCCACCACCACCACCTCCACCACAAACTACACCTCCACCACCACCTCCACCACAAACTCCACCACCACCACCTCCACCACAAACTACACCACCACCACCACCTCCACCACAAACTACACCACCACCACCACCTCCACCTCCACCACAATCTCCACCACCACCACCTCCACCACAAACTACACCACCACCACCACCTCCACCTCCACCACAAACTCCACCACCACCTCCACCACAAACTCCACCACCACCACCACCACAGTCTCCACATCATCTTCCCTATAGCTTCCTCAAGTTCCTCATCCTTTTATTCCATATTGTAATGTTTACAGTGGGAGTATTTCTTGCACTAGTGTAGGTTTTGTAAACCCACAGTCTTGCACAAAATGTTGAGGTGTGATCAGTACAGTTCTGAATATAGTAACGTTCTGAATAAATAATTTAAACAAAGTTTCAAGCCTTTATTTCACAGTAAAGAGTGACATCGCAGTTATCACACAAACAGTATAAAAGGTATGTTGTACAAGGACTCAGTGAGACCGGAATTCAAAACTACATGTGGGTTTTTCTAACACAATTCTATCATTATCATTAATAATCACACTCCACATCAATCCAGACAAGCAGTACACACATAGGCATATCAGTGGTTATTGATACTGTAGCTCGGGTCTCCAGGTATCAGGTACCTTCAGTTATTTTTAAAGGTACGCTATATTCACATTTCCAGCCAGTACTTACTGCACAAGTAAGATATGAGAAATAGCTGTTTAACTTTTTATAATGGAATAAACATACTGGGTAAGCTGTTTTCTTTATAAGTCTCAAAACTTTTGGGGCAGTCTCACTGAGGTTTCCCTACAACACAAACATCTGTTGTAGACATTTCCTGGAGTTGTGGGGGTTGCGAAAAACACAGATGTGCAACGCACACACTTTCTGTCTCAAACCAGCTCGGAGAGATTAAACATATAAAAGACCATATGAAGGATCAATCAAAGGAAAGAACGATGAGGTAAAAATGTTCTAGGAATGAGACAGATGAAATCATTAACAAGTGACACACGCTGCAGTGATGGAGTGCGTAGTAACAGAGTGGTGGAAAAGTCCACAGATGGACGGCATAATGGATTCTACAGGAGAGAGAGAGAGAGAGAGAGAGAGAGAGAGAGAGAGAGAGAGAGAGAGAGAGAAAGAAAACCCGCTCCACTATTTAAAAGAGGGAAACAAGCAAAGCTAAATAAATAGTTTCATGATGTTGTTGATTAATTAATACTGTGTACTCGTACTCGAACTCCATCTGGGGGGAAATGGTATTGATGCGTCCCTAGTTTCTATTTTCTGTCTTCATGTCGTTGTAATCTCATGTTTGATTTGAAATCACCACCAGAAGGCAAAACACTTCAAGGTATGTGTATATTTTACAATATAATATTTTACAAGAGGTAACAAGTTGGAGGTAGGTGGAACCTGCCTCTCGATCATAGAGCGGATGAGGTCAGCTGCTTTGCGTCGGCAGAGTGAGTTATAGCTGTTCTCCAGGGCCGGTGGTGGGATTCCAATGATTTACTGAGGACTGCTGATAACCCAATGTAGACCTTCCTTGTTGGCTGTGACTACACCAAAATGCAGGCATACTCTGCATGGTGCCATGGTAGAACATCAGAAGAAGCCATTAGGGTGGCGTATGTTGGGTAATTTCACCATGCGCTGCTACACTGGAGCAAACTCAACCCACCAGGTGCCGTCAACCTCATCCATATCTCCAGCATGACGAGTGGAGGCTTATCTTGAGGCTCTAGAAATATCTGGTTATGCCCTATGGCTTGGCCGATGCCGAGTCTCTGTCCTAGCTCTTTGTCAATATCTTCATTGACCTGCAGGTTTGTTGTTCTCTACATTGATGACATTCTGGTGTAACCATCAAGTCTGTCTTAGTCTTAGCCTCGGTCTGTCAAACCTGAGTATGTGAGTCACCAGGAAAATCCGTGCCATAAAACTGGCCCTGCGGAGTGGAGACACTGGCTTTCAGCACTGTAGTCACTGACGACGGCGATCTGGAGTACTTCAGGTGATGCCCAGTGTCCCACAAAAGCCAATGCTCTTTCTTGACTCTATGATGTTAGACCAAGTGACCACACATCAGATATCATATCAGACTACCACAGCAGCTGTACTATCCACCAAGCCACCCGTAAAGTTCACGGCACACACACTACCAGCTTAAGTGCACACACACTGGCTGCATAATTTCCATTCTTATGTGCAAATATATGTTTCTGTGACGCCTAGACACCTCCTGCTGGACTGCTGGAGCCTCGGCTTATACCCCAGTGGCCCTGGTCACATGACGGCCGTGCTGAAGTACTATACTGTACACTATATAATTAAATGTATGTCTCAGTTACTGCTGCTGTGTTTGAATTCAACCACAGAGGGGCATCAGTGCGTCAAGTCATGATGAGAGGACTTTCCATTAGACCAAGGGCCGTCCATTGTCATAATTATTAATACAGATAATTAATGCTATATTACACCTTGATTCCCATGGGGACCAGCCCAATGTCCCCACAAAGTCCAAACTGTCAGGTATTCCTGTCCTTTTGGGGACATTTCATCCCACAGACACACACACACAGACACACACACACACATACACACACACACACACACTTCTAACACAGTGTTAAATGTTGTGGTTTCCTAGCGACTCATTGGGTTCACTCCTCTGTGTGTGTGTGTGTGTGTGTGTGTGTGTGTGTTTTACGCTCCTCATCAACACTCAGTAAACACCACCACACTCCATTTAGCACTTACGTACATTAATGAAGCATTATGGAGACTCGAGATTCAGACACGTTAGACACTGCTGATTTCTTAGAAAGACGTTCTATGATTCGTCCGTCATGAGAATCTCCAATCCTATTATTGACGTTCCCATGGCCTTGTTACCATGGAAACAATGTTTACAGCCCTACAGCGGTCTAAAAATGACTTGCGTGTGGGAGACGAGACACAGATGTTACACAAATGCTGCCGTTGGTTTTATGTTTATTTTTTAAAATCTCATATTTGTTGACCAAGACCACGGATTATATTTGGATTTTAGTGATCCACTTGTAACCTTTACACACACTACACTACTACACTATAGGATATCATGAGAGGAGAGTGTGTGTGTGTGTGTGTGTGTGAGAGAGACTATTCATTCATGCCTAGCTATGTATTTAGTAAGTATTTAAAGCTTCTAAGACGGTTAGACTCGCTTGCTATAGGAATGGTTAGCTTGTTAGTTTTACAGATTGTTCACACAATGTTCCAGTTACGTAAGAACTTCCAGTACGCACATGTTTATGTTAAAACCTTTATAATGTAATGCTCTCTAACAACTGAACGGGTTTATTCCTAAATCGTTCTCAAGAGCATATACGCAAGAAATGTGGTGTTTGTGAAAATCCAGCGAATGTTCAGCTTATATGCTGCATACGGATTTGTTAAACGTGTGTGTGGAGTTTGCATGTTCTCCCCGTGCTGCGGGGGTTTCCTCCGGGTTCTCCGGTTTCCTCCAGCAGTCCAAAGACATGCAGGGTAGAGTGTTTGGCATGTCCAACATGTCCGTAGTGTGTGAATGGGTGTGTGATTGTGCCCTGCAATGGATTGGCACCCTGTGCAGGGTGTACCCCGCCTTGTACCCCATGAGGATAAGCGGTATAGAAAATGGATGGATGGTTTGAAAGAAAAGAATCCATACAATAGCGTTTAAATTAGGACAAATGTAATGGCACCCTATAAAAGGAGGCGGTCGTGTGTGTCTACGGTAGCTGATGCACTGGCCGCATGTAGGAGGCGCTCTTTCACCGTTTAGTCATTTTCAGTATTTTGTGAGATTTGCCTATAGCTAATGTTTGTTTGGCCACGAAAACATTCACATACAACTTCATTAGAGTCTTTACTAAGTTCAATAAAGGACACACAATGAGTGACTATGCTGATATGTTTAACACATAACCTTCCTAGTGTGTGTGTGTGTGTGTGTGTGTGTGTGTGTTAGATGAAGAGACAACTCTAAGGTGGTAGCTATGAGGAGCACTGTGTTTCCACAGCAACCAGAGAGAAGAGGAAATGAAACAAATATGAATGACTCCCTGATGGAAACGCGCGCACACACACACACACACACACACACTCGGTTTCAACATGAAAGTAAAACCACACCCATGTACACATTTTAATTGAAATTAAAATAAAATTCAACTCTGTAATTTTAAAAGAGATGTCTGTGTCTGTGTCACTTGGATTTGTTCGTTTTCCTTCTAACTCTTGGACATGATTAATGAAAATCTGATGTATAGCTGATTCTCAAGGACCATTCCATACTGAGTTAACCCTTGTACTCTTGCTTGGAAGTGGAATAATCGAAGCCGTCAGCTGTATGATGAGTGACGACCTGTAGACGTGTGCACTCTTATCTGCAAAGGGCCTGGTGTGGGAGAAGGTCTTCATTCCAACCAAGCAGGAGCCACACCTGATTCCACCTGTTTAATCGGTTTCAGTAGACCCGGGTGTGGCGTCTGCAGGGTTGGAATGAAAACCTGCACCACACCGGCCCTTTCCGGATATGATTGGACACCTCAGGATTACAGAGGTTAATACAAAGCAGTTAAATACTCAGAAAGGTGTGGAGTCCTGAGGAGCTCCTGGGGAAACGTTCACCAGGCCATAAGACATAACTAAATATTTGTATGGCAGTATATTTCCCCTCATTGCTCTCGCTGGTCCTGATGAGGTTGTGTGTGCTGTACAGATCCACTCTCATGCTCCCTGCATTTGTTCTACAGCTGCATTTTACTGTCACTTCACTGAATCTGCTGCAAATCAATGCAGGGTCAGAAACCGGCCATGGCAGGCAAGATAGAGGGATGAATGCACCAAGGTCAGAGTCTCCATCACTTATTCTTCCCTGGCTCAGGTTTGGGCCACTGATAGATAAAGCCGACCATGTGGGTAGTGAAAATCCAGTGAAAATCCTGGGACACTCAATAATGCCTTTTTCCCACTGAAGATGCTTTTGCATGGTTGATCTCCACTGCGTCGCTCTCAGATATCCAGTCCATCTCCATTGCTTCAAGGCTAGTGCCATGGTGGGGTTTTTTGGCCCTTATTAAATGATCAGATTGTATAGCCTGTTTTTTGTTTAAATAAATTGGATAGTTAGATCTCTGTCCAAGTGAATCGTTCTTAATGTGACATGTCACCTGAGCAGAGACCTCCACCTCACAGGTTCTTCTCGACAGCATAACCAGAGCCTGAGAAGCCATCCAATTTGATTGACTGACTGATTTACATGTTAACTCAGTGACTAATCTAAAACACTTCCTGTTATTGGATTGATTGGACCTGATTCTACAGCAGCACAGTGAGCTCAGGGCATTCTTTACAGGGAATTATGGAAATGTGCAGGCGTTTGGTCAGACGGTCTATTCTCTACAATCAATAGTGCAGCCCCCTCTGGGAGGAATCATTTCCAGGATTTGTTCATGTGTCTTTTACACACACACACACACACACACACACACACACTTACTCACACTCACACACACACACACACACACTCACTCTCTCTCTCACACACACACACACACATACACACTCACACTCACACACACACACACACTCACTCTCTCTCTCACACACACACACACACACACATACACACTCACACTCACACACACACACATACACACTCACACACACACATACACACACACACACACACACACATACATACACACAAACACAAACACACACAC
>JANDJT010000199.1:33008117-33019576 GCA_024331685.1 Stegophilus panzeri | reverse complement strand
AACACTGAACTCTGAACTCCAAACACTGAACTCCAAACACTGAACTCCAAACACTGAACACTGAACTCCAAACACTGTCTAGTATTAAACAAACTTTAATTCTTTCCTTTTTCTTTCTTTTTTCATGGTGTACTCAGTTGATCTTTATTATTCATGAAGCATCATTTAAAAGCAAAACATCCATTATTTTTTTTCTTTCTCTTACAGCCTTTTTTATTTACTTCCTTCCTTTATACTTATATATTTTCTGTCTTTCTTCTAAACCTCATCTTTATTCTTGTTCTTTCTTTGCTTTATTTCTTTCCCTTCATTCTAATCATCTCTTTTTGGCTTTCAGACGTTTTTATTTGCTTTATTTCTTTCCCCTCGTTCCATCTAATCATCTCTTTCGCTCCTTTCTTTCCTTGAGAGGATTTATTTACGTGAGTAACGGCACCTTTAACACCTCTCAGTAGCACTAATCGAGCAGGATAATAAAGCAGGAATTAGAGACACAATCAGGAAAAAATTAAACCGCTTTCCCGTATTTCAGATCTTTGACAGCTAGCCTTTTTTAAATACATGAATTAGTTAAGTGTTGTAATGAGAGAACGTGTAATCATTCACACACTAGCAACGCTCTCTGAGACAAAACAACATTTAAGAAACATCCAGCTGCACATTAACAAGTGGATACGTTTAATCATTCATTAAAATTCTTTACACCACAGTGCTGGTGAATTCTGGGTAGTGATTGGTCAGAAGGTGTTGATGAATTAACAGCAGTACAGCTGCAGTTTATCTTGAAGCCATCTTTTTTTTCATCTAAGGAAACGTTAGCTGCAGATTAGCCTTTAGCTTGACAAATTAGCCTCATGAATTTAAACCAGTTGCCTGTTTCTTCACTCAGCATTAAGTTTTTGGTTCATGTTAGGTTGTTGTTTTTTTATATCCAGGAGGAGGAGCTAAGAGAAGGACGCTTCCATTTCTCCGGCTATGGCATAGCTACGTGCATGAAGGATGGCATAGCGGTGAAAAGTGACAGCGGAGTGCAGCAGACTTCGGTGGAGAACAATAAGAGGAAGTTTGTGGACCGAGCAAAGAGGATCGACACCATTTCCAGAGCAGCGTTTCCTTTGGCCTTTCTCATTTTTAACATCTTCTACTGGATCACGTACAAAATAATCAGACATGATAACACCGGCAAAGTGTAGCAGCTGATGGTTAGAGAGACTGCATTGTAGCATCACGTTGTCGAGAGAAACAGCAACGGAGGAGCGGCAGGTGCTGATCGATTTCAATCAGGGATAAACAGCATGGGCAGGATTTGTGGACGGGTAGCGAACACTCTGATTGTGTTCCAGATACAGGAAATGAGTTGTGTGTGAGGAAAAGTCCAACTCAGTCTGCAAGTAATCGAACAGTGTGGAAAGTCAGCTTTAATGACAAGGTTTTCACATCTATATTGGGTGAACTCTACAGGAAATACAGCCATTTATAAACAATCCTCCTATTTTAGAAGATCAGAAGTAAAAGGTCACATGATCCGACCAAATAATGATGGCTAGCGCTTGTAGCTTTATTACGACATAATTTATATCAAATACAACTAAATTACTCTAAGACTGGAATAACCCAGGCAACATTCCTTGTATGTCTATTCTAGTAAAGGGAGGTGTGGCCTTGTGTGTCAGTTACAGTGAAGGAGGTGTGGCCTCTGCATCTGTCAGTCCCAGTGAAGGAGGCATAGCCTTTGTGCATTAGACTCAGTGAAGGAGGTGAAGCCTTTGTCAGTCCCAGTGAAGGAGGTGTGGCCTTTGTGCATAAGTCTCTGTGAAGGAGGTGTGGCTATTGTCAGTTCCAGTAAAGGAGGTGTGGCCTTTGGGTCTGTCGGTCTCAGAGAAGGAGGCATAGCCCATGTGCTTCCGTTTCAGTGAAGGAGATGTTGCTTTTGTGAGTCCCAGTGAAGGAGGTGTGGCCTTTGTCAGTCCCAGTGAAGAAGGTGTGGCCTTTGTGCTTGTCATTCTTAAAGAAGGAGGTGTGGCCTTGATATCCCTACACAATGTATTGCACTGCAACAATGATGCACACGCCCAGTTCCCACTGCATATAATTAATATAAGGTTTGAGTTCTTATTGGTAGTGGTAGTTTATTTAGTTAATTTATTTTTTTTCAGTCTTCAGTTTTGTTTTCAAACTTATTTTTTCTTTTCAGTTAAGTTCTGAAAATCCCAGACAATTCCACATTTTGGCCACCGTAAACCCACCACAGTTACAGTGAACTCCACTACGTCTCTCATCCACACTCCCTGGCTGAATCCTGGGAATACTTCAGACAGTTTCCTTCCCCTGACTCCTTCCTTAATCTGCTGTGTAGTACAAAAATCTCACACAATCCCCACTTTATTATTAATATCTACCAGTTTTTTTTTTAAAGAAAAGCACAGCGTCCTGAACTCCATTTAACAGTGAAGGCGTGACTGAGTCTTATACTGCACTGCGGTCTTAAAAAGAACAGAGAAGAGAACATTATATTGCTTAGAAGCAGCTAAATACACATACTCTTCATTACTCACACACATTAGATGATGTGTGGAGGACATGGGATCCTTTTTATATTAAGTCACATTGATCTGTTTGGCAGATTTACTGATCTAACTTACAACTGAAGCATAGAGGCACGGGTAACGGGGTCTTGTTGTTATTGCTGGAATATCTCTGGGATTTTAGTCCCGCCCTAAGCCGTCATATCAGTCATTTTTTTGGGACTGCGTGTGTACGCATATCTTACCTTTACAGGTCATTCTGTGAAGTTATCAAAGTTCAACAAGGCTTTTTTTTGTTAGACATGGCATCAGTGATTCTAACACATCTGATTTCTGATCTGCCTCTGATTGAGTTATTCAGGATTTGAAGCTTTATATTATTATCTGATTTGTGGCACTGACACCTTTAAGGGATATTAATGTGACATCTAGAATGAATTAATTTTAACACCTTTTATTTTCTATCTTGTTCCTGAACTAGTGATCCAAAGACACACCACCAATTGCTTTTGGTCCCATAAAATGTTTAAACTTGTTCACCTAGTATAGACGTGACTACCCTTGAAATTCACAGACAAATCAAAACTGTCCAAATGTTACAGTTAAAGTTACAGGCCAAATTTGAAGTGAATACACTGCCAGAATATTTGTATGAACCTCAAAAACATGTAAGTATTCTACTGGTTTTTATGAGATTTAATATAAAATGAGGATTATCCAGTTTTTCTAAGATTGTCTTTGTACAGAATTCAGTGGCAGTTCCTACACATTCGCCAGGTCCTTGGAGTGTGTGAAGCTTAAACTGTTAGGCCTTAGACCTCACATGCTCATCAGTGTATGTTTCTATTTCCTCACTTTCTGAGCATTTCTTCGACTGCTTATATTAATGAGTATGGATTGTGTTTGTATTTTAAAACAACATTCAAAATAAAGTAGTAAAAAATAAAGGTATCTTTGATGCGTCATTGCCTTAAGCTATTCAACACCAAACGAACACAGTCGACATTCTCCGTGTGCAGTGATGGACCATGACCAGATCTGAGCATTTTCTCTCTAACACTTTAGCAAAGACTCAGGGCAACGAGGATGTGCCATTTATTTATTAAGGGTTTTACCAGATTCATCCGCACTAACCAGATCTACAGGAATCCCAGAAACTACACAGAAACTAGAACCCAGGCAAAAAGGTTTATACTGTACAATAACCATGTTATGGGAGATATGCCTTGGAATAGAAGCATGCTGGATTGTGCAAGAATGTGGGGGAAAAAAGCTATGTCTCAAATCCTGTGACAGTGTGGATGAGACAAAACACTAGTTGCAAATGTAACTGACATTTTTTAAATCCCAGACAAGCAGGGATAATGTTTAAACATCTAACACCTATTGCAAAAACCTTTCACACATGACAGTACTTACTATAAGGACCTGGGAACCTAGCCAAGTGCCTGCTGTGCCAGAGGCAGCTCTGAATAAACGGGAACCCTGACAACTAGATTAGTGACGTTGACCTTATAGAGTAAGGACCTACATACGTACATGGTGATACACAGGTAGCTGTCACGCAGATAACCTACAGCTGAACACCACTCAGTAGTAGTATCCTGAAGACGATAAAACCCTGCTTGTGGAATGGCATGTCAGTGCCCAGCATTTCTGTAGACTTTCGTCACCCAGTGGGCCAGTCAGAGTTAGACAGGGGAGCAACCCATGCCTCTGAATATCTGCTGAAGCAAATAACTGTTATGCAGTTTAAATAATACTGTAATGGATGAACTGAACACAGAAGGGCATGTTCTGCAAGCTGACATTCATAGAACACTTCAAGGTTAATCACTTACTTCACAAACTTGGGTGATTTAGACAGGAACACGAAGTTACTCCAGAATCCAACACATGCATATTTCCAAGTGTGCAATGCTGGCAGAATTCAACCAGCTTCTTGTGTACAACTCTCCTGCCCTTCTTTCTAAGGTAATTACCAATGATACCCATTTCAGATCAAACTCCTGAATGGGGTTTGAGAAAGAGAACTTAAGGGGCTCCAACATGAAGGGGAGGCTCACACTGGGCTCCTCTGGGAACATGGTGAATGGAGGCATCTAGATCCCGTCAAAAATTCTGATTTGACCTTATAAGCTTCCATTGAGGTGCAATGTGCCCTGTCGTGATGGGCTGAAATTCACCACATACACCTTTAGTGTCCCTCTGTACTCAATCACTTGGGGAGGTTATATCCTCACATGGATTTTCATACCACTGCTATGGGGATGACACTCAACTCATCCTCTCCTTCCCTCAGACACTCATTTTTCCACTCAGATCTTGTAGTCAAAAAACTTCCAGAGACAAGGGGTTATGGATGTCAAAAGAAATTAAACTTTATTCCAGACAAATAAATTGAGACCTCTGCAGACAGTCTAAACTCATGCAACATAACATGGGTCTTTTATACTATTCTGAACAGTGTGCTCATCTTAAGTGGGGTTTTCGCCACAATTAATTACTCCTGTCTCAAGACCAGCCCCTACCACCTTAATGATTTCTTTCTCCTTAGTTACCCTGAGGCCCCAAAACAAGTTCCCTTAGGTCCAAAAACTCCATACCATATGGTATTTTTCTAACTCTGTACACACTTATGGTAATATATAGAATATATAGAATATAGTGTAATTAGAATATACTCTATAGTTTTTAATTATGCTTATACTCTATTATCTCAGCATGTCTGGCACACTCTCATCATGAATACCAGCTCATCAGCTGAAACTAAATTCCAGCAAAACTGAACTGCTGTTCATCCCAGGTGATTCATCACCATGTTAGGATCTTGTGATCTCCCTGAACACTCAGACCTCACTCTCGGTCACTGCAGCCAACCTTGGGGTAACCACAAACAATCAACTGTCCTTTTCCTCTCACATCGCTAATCTGACACGCTCATGTCGAGTTCTCCTTTACAACATCAGAAGGATTCCTCCATTTCTATCCACACAGACTGGACTATTGCACCTCGCTCCTGGCAGGTCTGCCTCTGAGCACCATGTGACCTCTGCAACTGATCCAGAATGCAGCTGCATGACTTGTTTTCAACCTTCCTAATTTCTCCCACACCACCCCATCGCTACGCTCCCTCCACTGGCTTCCTGTAGCTGACTGCATCAGATTTAAAACACTGATGCTTGCCTACGAAGCCAAAAACTCCTCTGCACCACACTCATTCTGATCCTCTAGAACCGCTCGACTGGTCCCACCATCTCTCAGGACACAATGAAGACCTACATCAAGACTCTTCTCTGTTCTGGCACCTGGGTGGTGGAATGAACTTCCCCTAGATGTCCGAACAGCTGCGTCTTCAAACAACGTCTAAGGACCTGCCTCTTCCGGAAGAACTTAAATTAGCACTATAATTTAATAATTTAAACATTTACATTTAGAAAATTGTATTGTCTGCGTGTTTTTCTCACTATATGACCTCCCCTACAGACAGACAGCATTCTTAGTCCGTAACCCGGTGAACCTGTATCAGGTTGTATTTATTGATAGAGACTTCAAAGCACTTCTGTAAATTACTCTGGATTAGGGCTTCTGCCAAATGCCATTAATGAAAATGTAGATGTATCTGCATTCACTCAACAGTTCCTAAAAAAAAGTTAACACTGTAGGCACTGGGCAGCACACC
The DNA here is from genome assembly GCA_024331685.1 of Stegophilus panzeri. Taxonomy (NCBI): domain Eukaryota; kingdom Metazoa; phylum Chordata; class Actinopteri; order Siluriformes; family Trichomycteridae; genus Stegophilus; species Stegophilus panzeri. The sequence goes on along the minus strand of JANDJT010000199.1, from coordinate 33,013,369 downwards.
GAGTCCAATATGTGGTTCCCACCTGACAGCACATAAAACCTACGTACTAAGGCTCAGGGCCATTTCTTGGACCTGTATATTGCAGACATAATACTGTTCTGAGGGGCCAAACCCACAGACTTGGGGATGCCACACCTCTCCATTCATCTGTTATAACAAGTCCTCTCAGGGAGGAAGTTGCCAGGGTATTCCTCTCACTGGTGAGAGTAACAGCAGGGACCAGAGATTCAGAGCAGAACTCTTTTTTACATTTTGTCTGCTGAATTCTCTATAATGTGGTCAGGATCAACAAAAGATCTGAAAACTGGACAATATGCCACAAGGCCAGTCATGATCTATTGTGTCCTGACAGTGAGTCAACTCTGTGTCGGTAGAGAGCTACGCCTGTGCCTCAACATTTCCCATAATTCCTGAACCACCTCTGGGTGCTGGTGCCGCTCTACTGAACATATGCACTGGATAGTGAATCTGCTGCTCCACTGTGCTGACCAGGAAGATGAATTGCCCTCATTGAGGCTAGCTATGGATGAGAACACTTGAGCAGTGTCTGTGTGAGGTGGAGGGCATTCCAGAACCTTGATGCAGAGGTCCATGGGGGCATGTGGTTCAGACTGAACATGTCAGAGCCAAGGCTCTCAGCATGGAGCTCTGGGACGTGGAAGGCAACTACTGAAAACCTGCTATATGCAATCTTCATGTCATGCAATCTTTACACTGAGTTACATAGAATTCTGTGGGGAACGTTGAACAAAAAGGCACATTTGGTGCAGTGGGTCGAGTTGCTGTGTCCAGACCCAAACGAGTCACCGACATTTTAAGTGTGGTAGTCCTGACTGATTTGAAGCTTGCTGGCTGTCGGAACTGATGATGAGAAGTACAGCTTGCCTGTTGGTCAATTTTCTGGTTGAAAAAAAAAAAGCTTTCTGACGTGGCAATGGACCTGCTGTCCACTTCAGTCGAGCACGAGGCAGGTTCGGACCTCGGGCTATCAGGAAGACTTTGTGCATGGTTTCAGTTCCAAGATTAGTTATTTTAGCCGTGTCATCTCTGTAGTCGCTGTCTTTACACTCTCAGAGAGACGTATGATGTATATCTTGGGCTTTTTTTTCTCTGCATGTAGGCCAGCATCAATCCCAAATGTTTGCAATTTACTTTCAGGACAGGTTGGATTTGGGTGGCCTCAACAGCGAGGACTTGGCCTGCTAGTTACTGTTGTGAAGTTGGTATTGGCATAGCCTCACATTCTGTGCAGGAGGCCTCTGGATTTTATCTCGCAGACTGATACGGAGACACTGTCATACTCTGGCTCTAACAGATTCAGGCACTGCATGAGCACAGAATCATGGTGGGTCAGGCTACACATAGCGATGTCATTGGGATCAATAAGCAATATGAAAGTGGTTTCTGGCCTGGTGAAAAAAAGGCATGCCTGGTGGCACTAGACAACGGAGAGAGTATTTTCTTGTCTGTCGCACTGTAAATGTACAAAATAAACATGTCACATCACACTATTTAAAGATTTACCAATTCTTAAAATGCACTCATCTGGAAGACCTGCAGCTGAATCACTGATTCTGATCAATGTGGTTCAAATGCGTGTTTCAACAAGAAAAATAGATACAGTATCATAAAAAAGACAAAAAAAACCCAAACATATTTGTCATTGTAAAATTGTTTATAAAACTATTGAGAACATATTGTGTTTTTATTTTATTTTTGTGTTATTTTGACCAACAGTCATCAGAAAGCGTTTTCATTTTCACATTCAGCAGAATTCAGTAGTTTTGACACTAAATATAACAAAGACATAATTTTTACTAGAATACAGTACAACATGTTTATAATCATATTTAGTAGTGTGGAAATCACAATAATCACAAACACAACATACCACAGTTCTATATTTATTTATTAAACAGTGCAGTACATGCACATTAGTTCACAAATAGCCAAGAAATACAAACTGCTATATTACAAACATACAATACGTAATCTATATATGCAGCATTATGGTGGTAATAATAATAATAATAATAATAATAATAATAATAATAAAGTATAATAATAATGAAAAAATGCAAAGCGGGGTGGACATTACAGTATCCTGAGCACCCAGCACAAGTAGATTTCATGTCCTAGGCTATTAGTTTTTTTATTTGTAGTTGTCCAGTGGAAAAACCTGCTCCTTAAGGACTTTCACATGAATATTTAAATGTAATGAGCTTCACGGTGGTGTGATGCACATCAGCGCTGGAACTGTGGCACGAGTTATTCGTTCTGATGCCACCGCCTGCTGCACTACACACATTTTAGTCTTTTCTCATCCCATCAAACTTCATCAACACTTGTTAAGCTCCGCCTCCACGAGCATAGCAACATCACTCTCCATCTTAAGGTTAATCGCTCTTTCCATCATCCGGTGATAAAGCTTTATCTCCACAAGTGGGCGGAGCTGATCACTCCTTTCTTTTAGCCACTGCTCACGACTGATATGAACGATGAGATCGCTACTCGATTCTTCCGCTCCGCTGCGGATCAGATCGGCCACGCCTTCTTTTATCGTGCGAATCTCGTGCTCCATAAAGAGGGCGGGGCTTCTGTTTCTGCCCTGCCCAGTTTTGAGAAGTTTAATGCAATGAGAAGCAGGAAGGAAGTTGCACAAAGTATCCAGGAAACGAAGCAAGCCGAGATGATCGCTGCAAGGTAAAGGACAGGAAACGTCATTCAGGGATATGTTACTTAGTCAGAAAAATTCATGGTTTAGTTTGTATGATTAAAATAAAAATAAAAACCTGCAGTGGATATCCAGTACTCCGCTGAAGGAGCTGCAGGGCTTCCAGTGGAAAAGCACGGTGCCGGACGGTGGTGTGGAATTACTCAGCATATAACGAGGATTGATTCTTATTCGTTTAGCTCTGAATTTCTCCTCCAAAAACCTTGATACGTCCATCACGGTGCGATCAGTACTTACGATGCTAAAACTCCAACACTCGAACGCTACCATCAGACTCAGCAGATCTTCTCTGGATTCATCTAAACAGTGATAACAGAAATTAGAGCTGCATTCTGGTAGGTGACGTATCACAACCCCCAGTACACATGATGATGTTTACTGTGGACGTATTAACACCTGCAGGTTGTCTTGCTCTGGTTAGTGTTAAAAGTTAATAATACCAACATCATCACATATAATAATGGAGTAGCACGCATTACCCGAGTCAATGCTGCAGTCCTCGAAGAGACGAGGCTGAAATTTCCCCTCCAGTGCACCCTGTAAATCTAAATTGATCAATTGGCAATGCTGAGATGCACTTCCTGCTTCCTTGGTAGAAAAGCACAGCAAAACAGAGCATTTAATGGGGTCGAAGGTCAATAACGGGGCAAGATCAGTGACGAGAAGTACGGCTGGACCACTAGGAAACTTGCTTCTTTTAGCATTCGGAGGTCCAGGGGTCACAGAGGTCAGGGGTTCAGGGTAGCACACGATTTTATTCACACTTTCAACCATAGGGGGCGTGGCTATGACAGCAGCGATCATGTGTTCAGGTTCCGTCCTGAGAGACAAACCAAGTGGGAGGAAAAGAAACAAAGAGAGAAGTAGCTGAAAACACCTGCGGCATGAAACACAGAAAAATTAGTCGTTTGTTCAAAATCAAATCTTAAGATTATTGTTGGTATATAAATAAGTTTTTAAAAATAGTTACGAGAGAAACTTATAACAGATTAAAACAGTATAGAAAAGAGATGAGAGACGACGTCACTGTACATGAGATAAAATCATCTGAGAATTAATTAATTGACATCACAGTCGACTAAAGAAAAAGAAGAGACAGACATCAGAACAGAACTGAATAGATTAGATTAGAAAACAGAAATGAGATGACATCAGAACAGAAGACAACCACATGAGGTGAAGTTTAGAGTAGAATAGAAATAGAACACAGTGACTATCAGAAGTTTTATCACAGTTAGAGAGAGAGAGAGAGAGAGAGAGAGAGAGAGAGACTTTCAGTCTGTTCCCATAGAAACCAGATTGGAGGATGTTTTGAAGGACAGATATCTGAAGCACATGAACACACACTCCTCCGTTTCAGTGTGATATCTGTTCGTTCAGTGCAGTCTCTTCTCTTTAACACGGCCTCCTCGTGTACTTCTCCTTCACTTCCCTCCGAGTATGTGAGGATAAGAAAGGGAGGACTCGAGGCCGATTGTGTTTGAGAATTGAGACGTCCTTGTTCAGGGGGGCGTGTCGTGAACCAGCTGTATCACCCGTCACTGGGTGTAACACATGCGAACATTACACACTAAATTAACATCACTGGAAATGTTCACTGATTTTTATCTGTTGAAAGATTTTTATTTGGGCCCATCGTTTCTGTTTTATAACGTGACACGCCTTGTTTTTTTGTCTTAATAACTTTGTGTGTGTGTGTGTGAGAGAGAAAGAGAGAGCAGAGAGAGAGGAGAGAGAGAGAGAGAGAGAAAGAGAGAGAGCAGAGAGACTGTTAAAGGAACGACTGTTTATAGCTGCTATAACACAAGAACTGGTTTCATAACATTAATGTAACTATAAATGGATAAAAAAGCATGATGTGTCGTTCTTTAATTGACGGAATATTGTTAGCATTGACAAGCTGCTGTGGTGTAAGAGGAATAAAACGTTCAGGGATATGCTGTTATAGGAAAGTAATGAACGTTGGCGTGGTAACAGTAACTCCGCTTCATCACACCACACTGCCCTTGATTATTTTCCTGTAAATGCACACCACAATGTTTTTATTACTTACATAATAATAATAATAATAATAATAATAATAATAATAGTAATAATAGTAATAGTAATAGTAATAATAGTAATAATAATAGTAATAAGCACTTTGATATGCATTCGATATTTAATATGCAATGTTTTATTATTATTAGACTGATTATTATACATTTGATTGGTCTGCGCTAAAAGTGCGCCGAATGCGAGCCTTTGGCCGATGACTCTGTGCCAGACTCTCTCCACTTTCGGAAGACTCGCGTCCGATATCATTTCCATCCTTACACGTGGAGTGCACCCGTCCTCCTCGCTCTGTTCATCATCCAACAGAGACACCAGTCCTTCCTGTAACGCAATAAAGGAATACAGGCTGTATACGGATATATATCCTGCACACTGCACCGTGGACACACTGCGTACTACACACTATTCCCACTACTACAGTATGTGAGTATAGTACACTACTACAGTATGTGAGTATAGTACA
>JANDJT010000199.1:32995628-33008017 GCA_024331685.1 Stegophilus panzeri | reverse complement strand
TACACTACTACAGTATGTGAGTATAGTACACTACTACAGTATGTGAGTATAGTACACTACTGTAGTCATGTGATTACAAAATGTAAAAATGATTCAAACCAACATCAAATTAACCCGACGTGATGGCCAGATGTTCTTACATCTTCTACATAAACGTGTGAGACAGAGCTGTGAAACTGCAGCTGAGCGCACACTGAAGGGTTTAAATAATTCACGTGAAACACACTTATCGCTTGTGTATTATGTGAAACGTGTGACTAGACGTGCTCCATAACTGGACATTTATTCTTAAACGATGTTGTCTGAGACAAAAAGGTTGATAAAGTGTGAAATAAAATAAAAGACCTGCAGTGCAGGAGGTGCGATGTGCTTCCTGTCTGATAAAAGGTCACGCAGAGCCGATACACACTGCTGGATGACGTGATCTTTAACACGCAGGTCTCTCCGGAGGTCATGAAGGAAGGTCAAGCCGCTCTGATACACACACACGCACAGGGTTATTTATTTTATTATGACTATCAGTGACTTCAAACAACACGAGACGTTCACAGCTCACACGTGGAACACCTGTCAGTCACGTGTCCCAGTACGTGTGCTCAGCTGAAACAGTAATGACAACAAAGAAACCCTAATAAGGTAGGAAAGTGTTAAAAAATAAGCTTCGAACCTGCAGTCTGGCCTCTAGAGCGTCAATCGTCAATCTTATGTTCTCTTCTGCCGTCTCGCACCGATTTACGTCTTCGCTCTCCGTTCTTCCACGCTATAAACAAACACACGTTATTTTCCTGCTGCACTGCATTTCACTCATCGCTGTATTGTCATCGTGTCGCACTGAAATGCAATCACTGTCCAGTCACAACCCGAAGCCATAACCCACATCTATTACAAGTAATAGAACCTCAAGAACTGATTATTATTCAACATGAAGAAAAGAAAAAGTGAGGAGACGAGGATGGTAACTTACGGAGTAACAGACGCCACAGAGATCCGTGAGGAGGAACCTCCCCAGGATTTCGTCTGCCGAGTCAATTTCCTCGAAAAGCAGCAACATCTGCTCGAACCCCGCACCAACAAAATCATCCACAAGCAAAAGGCGCACATCTGTCCAACATGCAGCCACCTGGGGGGAAAAGAAGGATCACTTTATATTACATCTTTCATCAAAGAGTAAACGGACCGGACGAGTTCCTATAGGATCTGTCGGACAAGATCCTCAAAGGACACGTGGAATACTGCACTTTAAAACCAACCGGGACACCTGAAGGGAGCTTCGCCACGGCTGGAGTCCTTTCAGTTAGGTTTCATGTGAGCTCAGAGTATTTAGCGCTTTAAAAGGAAAATGTCAGCAGGGGCACTACCACTGCATGGCATGATGCAATATGTAGGCTAGAAGAGGCAACGTTACCTCAATTCCCAGAGTCGACATCTAAAGGCGCCTCGATGCCTCGTCTTAATACATCCTTTTATTTAGGGTCGATGTGAATGGTATCAGGCATCACGTTTACTTCAGCTTCAAAACCAACATCCAAAACCAGGTGATGCGCTGATGAAGAGACGATCTGGACGTATTGAATAACATTAAAATCACTTAAAGCTCTTAAACGTAAAACTTAGCATAAGAAGTTCAGTGCATTTCTGCGATCGAACAATCCTGGAGGGACGGACTAATCACACTGGGTAAGAGCCGCTCACCTAGGGTTGTTTGTAGACATTTTTCTTCTCAAATCGTAGTAAATTTAATATTTAAAATGTGTTACCAGGTTATCTTTATTGTAGGAAGATGCTGTAGTTGCTTCTCTTGATATTTTCACAGAACACAGTTTGCAATCTGATTTGACTGCCATCGTTTATCGTGAAATACGCCCAGATCGCAGTCCACTGGCGCGACGGCATCACGTAGTACCACCCGGGATCGGATGTTGGCGTTGGAGGTAAAATTTTAATTGGTATATTCAAAGCTCAGACTGAAATTTAACATTCAACACCATCTGTAATGTTATGTGTGGAACTTCTTTCACCGCTTCTTCATTTGAGGCAATGTTTTTGTTTTTCTGGAAGAAGAACCATTACATTAAAGCTATATTTCAATCATCTTATATTAAAGAGGGTACAGAATCCCTAGGACCAGAGTTGAGATACTGTGGGATATGAGGTCTTAATGAAATACACTTCACTTCACAACTACCTACAGCATAACTTTAATATACAACATGGCAAACCGTAAAAGCACCATAAACGTACGCCATTGCCTACCTTGAAGGTATCTTTCCACACAGCGCAGACGTTCCCATGCTCGAACACGACAACGATGAGAAGGCCGCTTCCTGTATGAACTGTTCGAATGCTTTGGGGCTCTTCGTACGGCAGAAGACATACTTCTTCTGGAAGTCCATTTTCAAACCAAACCAACTGTTTCCTACATGTAGCAGCCACCAGAGTAGATCTCAGCGATCCATCTACTTCCATGGCTGAAAGCACCAGCATGCACCGCACAACCGAACTGTAAGCACTGGGTATAAGACAATCAGCGCTAAAAGTTCTTCCATCCTCTATGAAGTAAAGAACAGTTTTATCCTCCACATCATTTTCCATCTGCTCTTCTTCTGACATCTTTTGTGAACCAAGAATTGCTAAAGGTCTTTGAGGAAGGGGCAACTCGCCAAGAAAGCTGACCTTCACGCGTATCGGGACTTCTTTCACGCTACCAGTTTCCGCGGACGTGTAGAAGACAACGTCCTCGTGACTCCAGATCAAAGTGGGTCCGCGCAAAATCGAGACATCGTTGCGCATCTCGTAAGGTAATGAAAATTCCACATGTAGCTTTGCACTGGTCCTACTGCTCAAAGAGTAAAGCATGTACTTAAACCCATGAGATCCCTTCCTGTGAAGTTTCAACAAAATGCACAGGACTCTCTGCCTCGTTTTCACGTTCACGGCAGAGGTGCAACAAACGATGCTGACTGCTCTGGAGGCGTTTTCGTACATGGGGATTATTTCATCGTCTTTGTTTAAGAAGGTGCCAGAGTCTCGGTTGAACGACGTACGCCAGAAGGTGATCTCAGAGGCTTTTGAGCTTGGATGCTTGCACTGAAAGATGACAAGATCACCACACAGCGTCACCATATGGACGCACTGATCTGAGGCCATCTTTGTGATTAGATAGTGACAGAAGTTGCCATGAGTCTCAACAGAAGAAAAGACAGCAGTAATATGTGCCGGAGGAGATACGACATTAAATAGGGAGATGTGACAGAAGCTGGGTTAGTTGTGACAGGAGTTACAACAGTTGTGACGGGTTTGGCAAGAATGCAACGGAGACAGAAACTGCGAAATGAGTTGCGACAATTACAACTGGAGTACTGACAGAAGATTTAACAGGTACAACCGGAATTGTGAAACTTTTCAAAAAGGGATGCAAGAACTTAGGAAGGAGATTAACCGTAGGTTCACACTAGCAAGTCACAAATACAAAAATTTTTACGCCCCAAAATGGATGAACCATAGTTTTATCTTATCCTGATATATACGACCTCTCGTTAAATGTAAATAGAGACGTTACGAAGGGAAAATAAAGCTTGGAAGGAAGTAGCAGAGATCGCTGGTAACTTTGGTGTGTGTGTACGTAGCTAGTACAGATAGCTCGCTTTTCATGCAACTAATCAAACAACCAATTTTCTCACTGATTCGTGCATTATTTCATTTGTGTAGTTAGCTTTAGAGACTTTATATAGCTACTACTACATGGGGGAAAAACAATGGTGGTCAGGCCACGCCCACACGCGACAAATCGTCTTATTAGTGCGAACACAAGCTGAAAGGAGTCGGAACAGAGACTTCCAGCCGCGAGACATCAGTTTTGAGTTGTGTGGCGTTCTAACAAGACATCTGGAAGGATGTTTTTGGAATTTGTGACAGGAATTTCAGAAAGCTCAACAGTCGTGACAGAGGTTTGCAGAATTTCCACAGCTTTTCCCTTCAGTCTCGATGAAAGCTGCTCAAAAAAGAGGGAAATAAATTATAAGCTGGATAACAGAGTAAACAAAATACATCACATCAGGAAACAATATTAGTTAGTGCCTAATATTGTACTGTAGTTGATGATAAAAACATTACCACATTAAACATTTAAGAATAAATGAAGAATAAATACCTGAAGAATAACTATATGTAACTGGTGTTTACACACAATACCTGAGTAAGCTCGTGCCTCATTCCTGTCAGGAAACCATTCCCGCCAAAATATTTCCCGTCCGCATACGTATTCCGTGACTTCCTCTCTCAAGCCATTCTCCGATTGGACAATGAAACTATTATCCAATCCTAGCTCAGGTGCCGGTTTCGGGTGATCCAATCCGAGCGCAGATTGGGCGGGACTTGTTGGAATAGTGACAGTGAGCCACTGTTTAGTTTTTTTTTCCCCCAGAAACCTTTTCTTAAAATTAGTCTATCTGTCTGTATATAAATATTTTTAATCAAAATAAGTTTTACCTGCTTTAACATAAACTTCAATACTAAACTTGACTCAGTATACCGCGTACATCCCGCCCCCAGAACAAAAGTTTTTGCTTGGCTTCGCAGAGCCAAGATGGCGCCCATTAGGTTACAGTTTCAGAGAGTCAAAAAGGCAGACAACGAGTTGCTGTTTCAGGAAACACCGCTGTTTTGCAGAATCTCGGTTTAAACTAGTGACAGGTGTTGCCAGATTGGTTGAATTAGTGTCTTTTGAAATATAAATTACAGCTGAATTTAAAAATAAAACGATTTTGAAATGTCATATAAAATGTTTATTATTGCACATTATTATGCTAAACATTATTATTAAATTTCCACTGTAACAAGAAATTACTGACTCATTTTCTTGGTGGTGTCACTGTTTTTCCCCTAATCATAATGAAAGTTAGACATTTCATCTAATAATTATTGTGGAATTCTGGATTCCGATTGGTCAGAAGGTGTTGATTAATTTTCTATCAATAGTGCACTATGTTACTGTTTCTATAGTAACAGCTCATTCACAGGGACTTGTACTGAGGATGTTTTGTACAAATGGATTTAGAAAAACGTGTGTAATATTCGACATGGTGAAGCTTTCTGTAAGGAAAAGTTTATGAAACATTTGTGGAAGGAGTCTCCAGTGTCAGCACTTTGTCCCAGTCAGGGGTAAAGCTGTAACTCTAAGTTTTCCAGAAGTTTGACAAGCTGGGATTTTTTGTTTTATTGACTGAGAGAGAGAGAGAGAGAGAGAGAGAGAGAGAGAGAGAGAGAGAGAGAGAGGCTGGTGAGGTAATGACTGTTTATAGCTGATATAACATAAGTGAGAACAGGAACTAACTTTTATGCAAAACATTAAATGTAACTATAAACAGATAAAACAAAAATATGATTTGTTGGTCCTTAATAAATGAAAAAGTAATTGTTAGAAAATTGTAGGAACAGAGGATTAAAACACAGTATGTGTGCACACTATTCCCTTCATCTCATCACCCTGTCACTGATTAGTTTCCTATTACAGCATGACACAGAATGTTTATTTATTTTATAAACCATGTGTATTTTAACCCCATGGAGAAGACATGAGTTTTGAGACTTCATCTCTGAGAGTATTATTTAGTATGAATTCTGATGACAAATCATTATATTATTACTAAACTTTGAACTGAAAATGTTATCCAAGAGTGAAAAAAAAAAAAAGGTGTTAATACAGTGCAGGAAAACTCTTAGCGGATGGCAAAACTGAACTCACTCCAATCTGGCAACCCGGATGTGACAGTCAGTTCAAACAAACATGGCGGACGCTGCACAGCCTGAACCGCAGGTTCGAGTTAAATCAGGAAATTTCACTATCATCGGTTTTTTCTATATTTACAGCTCATAATAACCTGGTATTGTTGTTGTTGTTTTTTTATCTTTTAAAGGATTTAGAGATCAAGATTCAGGAAACGCGTGAGAAGTTTAAAAATGATTTCGTTCAAGGTGAGTGTGTTTTAATGAGTTCAGTTCCTCCAAAGTTCCTCCAGACACACGACCGTCATCCTGATCATCCAGTACATTCATTCATCTTAAAGTGCAGAATAATCTCAGAATCTGTGTAACTAACTACAAGTGTCTGAGTGCACTAATCTCTGCCTGTGTCCTAAATGGCTCCTTGAAGCCTAGTGCCCTACATAGGGTGTATAACTAGGGAACAGGAATCTTAATCTGTCTCCTTGGACAGATAGTGTGGGTGCCATTACTTTTCACGCACCTAAATGCCAAGTGAATTCTTTTGGACAATTATTCCACACTGTAATATCCACAACACGACACGTTTCAGAGGCAGCGTGGGGATAAGAAATAGATTTTTATGATATGGTAAGGAATGTTTATCGCTGCTTTAACGTACGAACAGGAAGTCACTCATCTCTCGGACGTTCCACGACAATAAATCTAACTCTAAATAAGTAACGTGCGGTTATATGAAAATAATGCACTTCGGGAGGGATCGCGGCAGTCCGCTTGCGCGTAGTCCCACATCACACCCCCTGAGGTGCGTTATTTTCAGATATAACGGCGTGGTCTGAAGGGCGTCGTTCCTTCCATATCGCCCATACCAATTCCTCGTGTTCAGACTCGGGTTACGCACATGCGTAAGTCAATTTTCTGTTTATTTGCACGTATCCTCGCCGTGACGCATGATAGAAAATACATTCTGAAGAAGGAAACAGTGTTTTCTTCTTTCTTTCTTTGCTGTCAGATGTAATACCGTGCAACTTTAAAGCAAGAATCGGTTTAAAAATGAAAAATGAACGTACTAATATGATCACATACGAATGAGAAGACGTAATAAACATCTAATAATCATCGTGGTATATTTTCAATACACGTTGCTGAATGAATAGTTCGAAATGATCACGTTAATCACCGCAGCATTTGGTGTAATTTCACAACATATCTTCCGCACTCAATAGAATAGCACTTGATCCAGCACGTCTTGTTATTTTGCGTGATGAGCTAGAAGCTTCTTATTTAGATTTTTCTGAGTTAATAAAGTAATGCCAGAGTTTTGGGTAAATCAAAGTAAAGAAAACGCGGCCACGGATTGAAGGATAATCTGACCGAGCACTCATCACTCAATATTAATTCATTATAAGTGTTATATTTATGTGTGTTATATACTGTACAGTGAAACCCAAACCACTCTGTATACTGGACATAAAGTACACTACATAGTGTGTACTCTATTAATTAGTGCTTCATGTAGTGTACTTTATTATTAATCCCAAATGTTGGTGTCTCAGCTGTGAGTTTATGCCTGATACACTGCGAAATGTCTCTCAGCTGGACTTGATGCACGGTGCAGGATGTAGAGAGTGATTTGTGTCACATATTAAAGTAGTTGAATGTAAATGTTGTGTATTGGGAAGTACAGAGACTTCTTTATTTGTTTAAGTGAGTCAGAGTTCAGTTCCTTCTTTACTTACCCACAGTGAGTGTTGTATAACTGTAATTAACGACCGGATATACGGTCCACGCTGACGCTGAACGGGTTTTAACTGCCATCTTCAAACTTTTACAGAAGTTCCTTCTTTACTTTCTGGTTTTTTGTTTTCGTTTAAAACTTTCACCCAGAAACATTTCGTAACAAGCGTCAGTCAATCAACACGACAAGCTCGTTTTTGTTTAATGAGTTATAAACATTCTGTAATATCTAAATAGTAATAAATGTGCTATACTAATGATAATGAACAAACACAAAATTCTGTTAAAGCATTTAGTTTTTGTCTTTTTCAGACTCCACGCAGAAGTACGACAGCAGAGACGTGGAGCGACTGTTTAAAGACGACGCGCTGGTGGAAAGCTACCTCACGTGGAGGCAGTTCGTCGTGGACGACACGCTGAAGATGATCGACGAGAGTTTTCAGTGGAGAAAAGAGTTTAATTTGAACGGTACGTCACGCTAACTCTCACGCTGAATAAACACAGCGCTACGGTACAGTTTTAACTCGACGTTTATTACAGCGCTAAAAGTTCAATACAACAGAACGCTAGCAGTGAATTCTTTTCTTTTTTCCATGAAATGTTTTTTTAAATAATTGTATTGTTTACAATGTTATTTTATTGTTTGTGTTAAATTTAGTTACTTATGTTGTTTTTATTTACTTTATTTACTTATCTTGTTTTGATGTTTTTGTTTACTTTAGTTGCTTATTTTGTTGTTTTTGTTTATTTACTTTATGATGTTTTTGTTTACTTTAGTTGCTTGTTTTGTTTGTTGATAACTCTTTAGCTTTAGACTCATGCTTTACTAACTGTAAACACTTTGTTATTAATATAATGAGTAAACAATCCAATAATGCAACGGCGTGTCGAATGTTTTGGGACAGATCTGACCGAAAGCAGTATTCCACGCTGGATGTTTGAAACCGGAGCTGTTTATCTTCACGGCTACGACAAAGAAGGCAATAAACTCTGTATGTGCACATCACCATGGTAACACCTAACCGCTTACACTCTTATTACGGACGTTAGACACTAACATTTTGTCTATTTTACACACACACACACACACACATAAATATATATATAAACACGTTCCAACAGTCAGTTCCACGATGCAGCTCGATATTTAACTCAGTGTTGTTCAGATCCGTCTCTCTGAGTCGAGTCGTGTCTGTGCCCCGAGATAAAGAAATCCCTTATTCTGGATAAATCTGTAATATCACATGAGGCTTAATCCCGTAATTGTGTTCTGAGGAAGTTTGGGGATAAACACAGCACTGAAGTAAAGAGACTCGACTCTAGTGAAGCGAGAAATAATAAAATGGCTGATGAGTGATGTTTGTATTTTTCAGTCTGGTTCAAGGTGAAGCTTCATGTTAAAGACGCCAAGACGATTATGGATAAAAAGAAATACGTGGCTTTCTGGCTGGAGCGCTACGTTAAGCGTGAACCCGGCATGCCTTTAACCGTCGTCTTCGACATGTCCGAATCCGGCCTCAGCAACATCGTAAGTGTTCGTGTGATTTCAGCGCTGTTCCCAGACGTCCAGGTCCGGTCAGGACAGACGGGTGCGTTAGGGGATTAACCTTTTAATCTGTAAACACTTCTAATCCTCACAGTGCCCGTGTCTCATTACAACTTCAAGGAGAATAAGACTGTTTAAAAAACAGATAAACAACCAGAAGTCTCCTTCAGTCTGTGAGGGTTAGGGTTAGTGGGATGTGGTCATGTATGGGGTTTCAGGACAAGTAAAGGAGCTCCTAGCATCAGTGTGTTATCACTGACATTCTAACGTAATCAGCACTTAAATAAATATAAATAACTGACGTGAATAATTTGCTGATTTAGTTTAAGTTAGTAAAGTTAGATCATTTACACTGACCGAACCACACTTTGGTTTCAGAGCCACGTCTTCTATAAAAAAATAAAAGTATTCTACAGGGTTTGTTAATAATGTACTGCGCTGTCTGCCCTCTTCCACATACACCAGCTCACAGACATTTTTTAATATCAGAAAGAACATGTGTTTAATTCAGTTACGTTTGATTTGTATAGCACTTTAATAAGTAAAGGTTTTAATAAAACGGATTTAGATCCGTAATGAACCGTGCAGAGGAGACGTCTTCATCTTCACGTCTTCATCTTCACTCTCCAGCTGAGGAGTGTTCAGTAGAAGCGTCGGGGTGATCGTCTAATCTAAATCTAATCAACTTCCTTTTTTTTTTTTTTTTTACAGTATTATCATGTTATTTAATTTATATATAAACGTGAATGCTTACGTAAGTATGTAACTGTAACATAATATATGAAATATTCCTGTCTATTTATGTCTCGGTATAAATGGTATATTTCTCTTATTTACAACATTTACATTTTTAAAAAATGTAATTAGTTTATTTAATATTATTTAATCATCTTTTTTTGCCAGTATTATCATTGTTGATGTTTTGCTTTACTGTGTGTTGAGTTCGCTTTAAGGATATTGTATAAAGGTAAAATAATAAACTTTGGGATTGGAGCGTGTTTGTGTGAAGTCCACTTCCAAGAACTGTTTTTCAACCCTGACACAGTCTCGTGTAAATCCTCCCTCTCACACTGTCCTACATATCGGTCCTAGTTATTACTCCACACTGAATCAGAGATCCCCCCCGAGCAAGGACGTGAGGAAACTCCCCAAAACTCCAGAGGAGGTTCTCCTCACACAGGGAATTCAAATCATCTCTTCCTTTATAACAGTCCATCCGGGGAAGTGTTATTACTGTTTAGTCTCAGCCGCTAATCAGTTCTTGGTAGTGAACTCTCAGACCCGTGTGTGTGTGTGTGTGTGTGTGTGAAAATCAAGCCAGAGGTCGAAGGTCACCATTTCAAAACGTTTACGCGTGCTGTGATTACACCCTCTCACACTTGTCCTTCTTTTTTTTTTTTTATTACAAAACTTCATTTTAAATAGTGACTTATTGTAGATAGTACACGTAAGAAAACGTGATTGGAGACGGCGTATGTGTCTAGACGCCACGTTTACAAGCGGTACATTTGGATACGTATCTATCCCAAGCCGTTAAATCTTCAGTGGTTTGTCTTTTTGTGTGCAGTGTGCTGAATTTGTTTTCCTGAACACTGTGATTTGGGTTTTTTTTGGGTTTTTTTTATTTGCCGCTTTTCGGATTTTTGAAAAATCTCAAACACATTTTCACAATAATTTCCAAATATATTCATAATATTATTATTATTTTAAAACATTGCTTTAAGTCACTCATTTTCCATCTGTCCTAATGTTTATTTATTTATATTATTTATTTATTTGTTTTTTAACAGGATATGGACTTTGTGAAGTACATCATCAACTGCTTCAAAGTTTACTATCCCAAATTTTTGTGTAAGTGCGCTCACTTCTTCCCTTCTAGCGTGTGTCGAATCACTCCGCGTCGTGCTGCTCTAGGAAAATAATCAGCGTTGGGGTGATGAAGCGGAGGTACTGTCACCACCCGGGAGTTGATTAATCTCCTGTAACGGCACGCCCCGATACGTAAAGTTTCAGCTTTAGCTCTGACTCTCACTGGAGACTCCTTCCATAAATGTTACATAAACACCTCTTTACAGAAAATCAAAAATGACATGCGACATATAACTGTTGCTATAGAAACAATGACATATTAGCACGACCTACTGTCAGAGCTGCTGTTATAGAACATGAATCAACACCTTCTGACCAATCAGAATCCAGTATTCAACATCACTGTGGTAAATGATTTATACATCTCTGTATATTATTTACAGTGTATTTATATACAAGCGCGTGTGTGTTCTTCTGTTCCTAGCCAAAATGATCTTGTACGAGATGCCCTGGATTATGAACGGTAAGGATTTGAACTCTGTAAGGACACACTGATGTGTAACGTGCCTTGGTGAGGGAAAGCTGATGAATTAGCGTGTATGTGTTACAGCCGCGTGGAAGATTGTTAAGACATGGCTCGGCCCAGAGGCCATCAGCAAGCTGAAGTTCACCACCAAAAGTGACGTCCAGACGTACATCGACGCCGAGCATCTTCCCCCGCACATGGGAGGAACGGTAAGCGCCTCAAAACAGCCAAAGTTATATATTTATTTATATGTAGGAAGTTTGTTAATAATGAAATTGGACGCCATTTTTTTAAAACTCCATTCTGTGAAAGTTACACCGCTATAAGTTAAGTTAATGACAGTTAAAAAAGCACTGACACTGGAGACTCCTTTCCATAAAATTTAAATAAATCTCCTAATTTCACCAAATGAACAATTCTATATATCCTTTTCTTTGCTAAATAAATAAACAACACGTGGTTTCTTATTAGACTTGTGTGTATTCTTTCCTAATCACTACTGAGATGTTATCAGCCTCGTTATGTGCAGTAACATCCCTATATATTTAATCATGCTTTTTTTGGAAAATATGTAAATATTCAATAAATATTCAATAAATATTCAATATGCAAACAGAATACTATAAATACAACTTAGTAAAAAAAACTTAGTAAAAGCTCCAAAAGCAGAAAAGAAACCGAAAGCAAAAGCAGCGTGTGAACATCATGAATATTTCCAGTACCTGAATTTCCCAGTATTACACATTAAAGGAAAACTATAATAGTGCAGTGAATACATCAGCACTCATCCATAAATATTAACATATTTTTGTGTGTGTTTAATAAAATGTTATTGTAAGATCAAAAGTAATTGGACAACTGAATTATAAGCAGTCTCTTGGCGAGGTGTGGCCTGTTTCCTCATTATTTCACAAGAAATTAAGGAGATAAAAGGTCTGGAGTTGATTCCAAGTGTTGAATTAACTCAGTATACGGTCCAAAGAGGTGTCGATGCAAGTGAAGGAGGCCATCATTAGGCTGAAAAAGCAAAACAAAACGAACCTATCAGAG
>JANDJT010000199.1:32978035-32989823 GCA_024331685.1 Stegophilus panzeri | reverse complement strand
ATGGGGACAGGTGGTAGGTATGGAGAGGATGGGGACAGGTGGAAGGTATGGAGAGGATGGGGACAGGTGGAAGGTATTGAGAGGAGGTGGACAGGTTGAAGAGACAGAGGGGTAGTGTACAGACTGTAGTGGTGGATGGGTAGTGTACAAAGTGGTAGGGATTGAGGGATAGTGTACTTGGAGGTGATAGTGTACCTGGAGAAGGTGGACAGGTGGTAGGGATGGAGTGGTAGTGTAGAAAGAGGAAGTTGACAGATGGTAGAAACAGACAGATGTGTACAGGTGGACAGGTGATAGTGATGATGGAGTAATATACACGGGTCAAGTTCTTTGTTATTATAACCGCTTTCTAATATTATTTTCTCTCTCATCTTCCCCCTGGTTGACGCCCCCTGGTCCCCACCGTAAGGGCATTACTGTATCAGCTCACGTAAAAAGATTGTTGGATGCAGGATTGAATCAACATGTGTGTAGACTTCAGCAGTACAACTTACCCAGAAGGCATTGCTCTGCAGCACACACTGGTACCCCACTGTCCCTGGTTGCCTTGGATATTAAACATTCTAGGACTTAACGTTGTGGTCCTGGTCTTGAATTTCTCCAACTCCCATCAACTGTCCTGTACAAGTGGAGAACAGATCTAGCAGTGATCTAGCAATCTGACAGGACTGTTCAGTAGGAACACTGAGAAGGAAGAAAAACCTTCTGTAAATCATGAAGCTGGGCTAGTTGTTTGGTGTGTGGAGTTAAAATGGTGCTTTATTTACACATCAGGGCAACATGTTGGTATTTGTTTAATACACAGAGTCCCATTGTTGAATAAAGTCCCACTTCCAGGCCAACTTATTAGCATGAGCATGGATTTGTATAAAGCCTGTTTTGGTCTTCCTCTTGTCTTGTTTCCTAAAGGAGGCTCTGATTCAGAAAGAAGAAAAGAATAGTCAGTAAAGTTATTTATTTGTATTATAAATGGTTTTTTTTAAATCTCACTGGCAACTTTGTAGGTTCATCAGAAGTTTGCAGGAGGTTCACAGGCTTTAGCAGATTCACTTGGTACATCTGTTCACCTTTTTATCGCACTATGTCCCCAGTTTCTGCATGGAGAAGACTGGGTCCTGTCAAAACAGCAGGAAGTTATTGTTCAGCTTGGCTTTCAGGACATCCGTTGCCTGGTTGGAAATCCTGGGGTTGAGCAAGAGGGATGTACCCTGTCTTCCCCTGGAGCTCAGCCTATATAATGCTGTCCTGCATGTTGCGTATCTTCATACTGTAGCTCTGTAACGACTGCACATAGTCAGTAATGGAGCAAAAGTGGGATGGTTGCCAATCCCAGGAATTTGACAGAACAAAGCGGGCTCTAATTGACTGACTATCCTGTTTGTTTGGGTCTAACACACCAAGGTTTGTAGGTGTTAAACTTGGATGAGCTCACTAATTTCCTACATTGGCCAGGACATGAAGGCATCCTTTTCTTTGGGGATTTTTCCTAGTGAGGGGGTAAGAGGTCTTTGGCAGTGGCTTTGAATGGGGCCCTCTATAATGACACAACCCCAGGATAGTGCAGAACATAATCCACCAGGACCAGGAACCTCAACCAGGTGGTCAGCCTCCTCTTCCTCAGCATATTCCAGTTGTTGTGGGAATGTCAAGGTACTGTGAGAGTTCCCTACAGACGAAGAGAGAGTTTCTCCTACAGAAAGTGGACACGCTCTCACAGGCCTCCAGAGAAGACAGGGGCAGGCAGGGTGGAGAAGTGTGTCAGGGTGATGGCATTGTCCAAACCAGTGCTTCTGTCTTAACTCTATGGAAGGCACAGCTGGCCAGTAAGGGCTTTTCTCTCATCTCATAGAGATGAGATCCATGGGCCCTTCATCCATGGGCATGTGCTCATACTGGGATAGGACCTGAGGGATGTTCTTGGTACTCCTGCCACAAGGTGCTCTTTTGGTGCAGTCAATCCCAGAGAGGACCAGAGTCTAGCCAAGTCAATGCTCCAGTATGAGTTTTATCAGGAGTGCTCAATCAGTTCATCAGACTTCCTGCATTTCTGACCTGCAGACATTCAGCAGAGCATCTGTCATCTTCTTGTGATTGTGCAGCTGATTCTGATTAAAGCACCAACCTGTCCTTTAATTAGACCTGGAATGATTAGACGTGGCACCACCTCAGGTGCATGTGCATTTCATCTGTGCAAGGAGCTGGCCATGGCACTTGAGCTTCCTCTGATGGCACTCCAGGCATGCTAGTACCTCTTACTTGCAGATCCAGCATCACAATGGAGTTCAGAGCACAGTGATCAGACTTTAGGGTGCAGGAAAGAAGGGGTAGTGTACAAGGAGTGTGGAAGGCATTTCTGCGATCTGATGCAGTTTCATTTTCAAAGTGGTGGAAGCTGGTTGTAAACGTAAACAGGATCAGTAAAGTTCTTCGTATTTCAAAACTCTAGCTTTTCACTGACTTTGTATAGGAACTTATGTGGATGGTTTGAGTCTCTGAATTCGAAATAGTCTGGGTCATTGTTAAAGGGTTTGGTTAAGGGTTTTTATCTGTGCCCTTGATTATCATATTTTTCTTCTCATCTCATTTCCTTATTTTCTCTAAAATGCATGTTGTGTTTTTTAGGACCTAGGCGTCTCGTACTGCTCACCTTCACACTTTAAAACTAGTATGTGACGATAGGTACTGATAATGGTGCCCCATAGTGGCATTATTGAAACCAGACTAGTCCTGCTGTTCTAGAAGCATCCGCTTGTGAGAAGTAGAGTGTCATGTGCACCACCTGGTGTTGGACCATCATCAGGAACACTGTTCTACATTTCTTGCCTGAAATACTTTGAAGTCATGGTAAATATAGCTTTTCCTCCATGACATGACGTGTAATTCGGCAGAGTTTGTCTTTACAGGGGTATGACCTGAAGTACATTCATGGATGGGACAATGTGTTGGCCAATGCCCTGTCTGGGTCGTAAGTGTTTATATACATGTGAAGGGCTTGTATTATATGGGTTCATATATGTTCTTTGGGCAGATGTAGGCTACATTTGAGCAACCTCCATAAGGGTGAGGGTTTTAGGTCTGGTGCACCTCTGCCTGGAGCGTTTTTTTTCTTCTATTTTTTGCTATTTTTAAGTTTCAAAAAAAAAAATTTCTACGTTGTTTCCTTCACCTGCAATCACCTGCTGGGAACATGCCACACCCAGTCTCGCTCTCTCTCTCTCTCTCTCTCGCTCTCCCTCTGTTGGATCTTGCATCTAGTCCTGCATCATCTGGATCTGCAGCCACCACAGGCTTTTTTCTTTCTTTTGTAGATACCTATTTTTTTATTATAACTTTATTATCTCCTTTATGTGTTTTCTCTTGAACCATGGCTGTAAACGCAGCTAATCAGCACATCAGCAAACTAATCTAATCTTTTTTCTGCCTGTCTCTGCTTCAGTCCCGCTGAGGAACTCTGTTTCGGCTCCAGAGAAACGGAGAAAAAGTGTCACATCATCCTGAAGAACATCACCAAAAATCAAGTGGCCTTTAAGGTGAGGGTCTCGTGCAGACCTGCGGGGACGTCGGGTGAGCCCGAGGATTTTTCAATGTTTATGACGTTATACCTAAACTTAGATTTTTTACATTTTGTTTACAGGTGCGAACGACAGCGCCGGAAAAATACCGCGTTAAGCCAAGCAGTAGCACCTGTGAGCCTGGAGCCAACGTAGACATTTTAGTTTCGTTACACGGAGGTACGATACTCATATACAGACACTTTCCACTGCAGGACATCCGCGAGAGAAACTCTCTCAACCTTCTCAACCTTCATTAGTTATTCTCTAACCTCGTGTGTGTGTGTGTATGTGTGTGTGTAGGCTTCCAGGCATCTCCTCAGGACCGGTTCTTGATCATGGCAGCCGAGATGGAACCAAACTCTGGAACTTCAGATCTTTCTCAGTTCTGGAAAGAAGTATTGAAAACAAAAATCATGGAGCACAGGTGATTAAACCCAAACCCTTCACTCATATTTTCCTTTAGGCCTCTACCTTTAGGCCTTTGATGTTTTTTCATGTATTAGAGCTGTACTAGTGAAGAAATGTGAATTGTAGTTATGTGATAACTGATGAACGCCTCTGCTCTCCTACAGGCTTCGGTGTCACGTTCTCGAGCCTCCGAAATCTATATTGAGCAATTCAAATGAAAGCATTTCTGTAACTTCTACCAACGACACACATGATCTACTGACAGCGGTAAGTGAACATGTCCGGCCTCGTGTATTAGCCGGATATGAGCAAACTTATTCCTAAATCATTTACAAGAATGTGGTATTCATTCAGTTAGTTTAGGAAAAACACCTTGATATCCTACATTTCACTCCTGAGTTTGTAAAAACTTCCATATTCTGTGAACCTCGATCGATCGTTACTGATGCTTCTACAATATAAATAAAAACACTGATGATTAAAACACATTTATTTGATGCCTTTCCTGTGTGTCCTCCAGCTAATGCGGATCATGACCACTAACTCGCGTCTGGAACAGAAACTGGAGACGTGTTTATGGGTGCAGAAGGTTCTTCTCGTCATGGTTTCAGTCCTGATGGCTTTCAGTTTCTCCACCATGTATTCGCTGTGGAGATCGTAGACTGGACACATTTCCAGCAAATAAATAAAATACACGAACAATAAGCTGCTGCGGATCAGAGGATCCGTACGACATCATCGGCTCACAGCTGCCTCTGTCCTAACTGAGCGGAGAACTTCCTTATATGATCAAGACTTTATCAGTTACTTGTTAGTAATAATGTTATTAATAATGTATTTTTTATGACTTATCATGAAAAGTTTAATTTATAACAGATGCAGTGTAGCTTGTATAGTAATTGTTAAGCGACATCATTTTGTGATCCATTGTATAAATCAAAGAAGCAGGTTTGTATATATATAAATTTAAAAAAATAAATCTTTTTAACTGCCATTGCGAAGTTTCATTTATATTTTAATATATTTGGAATTGCACGCAGGCATACTGTATTTGTTATATGTAAATATAAAACATTTATATTATATTATTTATATTATATTATATTATTTTATTGTATATATCCGGAAAGGGCCGCTGTGGTGCAGGTTTTCATTCCAACCGAGCAGAAGCCACACCTGAATCTATTGAAAGCCAAGATCAACTGATTAAACAGGTGGATCAACTGATTAAACAGGTGGATCAACTGATTAAACAGGTGGATCAACTGATTAAACAGGTGTGCCTCCTGCTTGGTTGGAATGAAGACCTGCACCCACGCCGGCTGTTTGCAGATAAGATCGGACACCCCTGATCTAACCCGTACAAGGAGGAGCTTAGAACAAGTTCAGCCATGGCTTGCATTTGTGGCAATAAGATATTGAGCCTCACATGATTTGTAGCTCGTTTGGCCACAACATTCCCAGGCTTCCACACAAAGTAAACACTCTACACACTGGCTAAAGCCATAGCTCACCCGCTGGCGTACCAGATCCCAAACCCAGAACCCAGAACTCAGGAGTGAGTGGAATAAAAAGCCCTTCATTCCCAGTGCGACACAAAAGGCCTGTGGATCAGAACTGAGGAGGCAGGTCCAGCCAGACACCGGCCTCGCCATGTTCAACAGAGCATCTGTCCCTGAGTTTGCTCCAAAGAACATAACTATAAACAGTGTGCAGATAGTTTGATGCCCACATCATAAAAAAAACAAGACAGAGTCTGTTCGAGAATCAGATGAGTCTCACAAGCACATACCAGTGCCAGCGGTTGATAAAAAAGCTCCATGGTACAGTATTCAGGCCCCAGGCCAAGAAGGCACTCCACAGATAACACGTTCCTCTGAGCAGGTTCAAATCAAGCCACCAGAGGGTGCACCAAGGCAGTTCAAATGCACATGGGCTGTCTTTATAGCAGAGTTCCCTGTTAACACGTGCATGAATTTAAACTGGGTTTTAACGTCCGTAAGTCAGGGTCGGCAATGTGTCAAAAATATTACCAAGTTAGATCACGATCCATGATATTATCATGATTATGTTGTAAGTTTTCTCCTTATTGATGACTCGACAAACCTTAAAGAAAAAGAATCTGGATTTCGACACACCCCTCGGGATGAATTTCTGAGTGGTTCAACAAATTCATGGTTCCTCGACATGCCAATCTTACATTCGCATATTTTGCAAACAACGTTTTTTTTTTTTACCGTATCCATTGTGTAAAATCCAAATCAGTTCCATAAAAGTGATGATGAAGTTTTCTGGGCAGAATCTCCTCCATTCTGCCATGAGGAAACGTAAAGCTAAGGAACCGACTATACTTTACTGTTTTGTTCATGAGTCCGTCAGGGAGAATGCGAACTTGCTTAATGAATACTGTAACATCTGGTTCATAAAACAACAGTGTTTTCAGTTTAACTGACAAAATGTTTTTAGTATCATGGCTCTCTCTCTCTTTATCACCCAACACCTCTCCAGGAGTTACAGCTGCTTTACTGGATGTCGCAGGACAAAGGATAATCCGGTCCTAAAGAACCTAAAGATCTGAGACCGGTGTTTGATCGGTGTGACCTGAGCCAATCTCTGAGACGAGATTCGAGCCTGTATTTTGAGGCATTTCTTTTCAAAGTCAGGACTGCATTGAAGAGAGCGATTGGAGATGTGAGTAGATCATGCAGACCAGGTATTGTAGTGTGGTTGTGGCAGATACAGGGATAGATTACACATTAAGCAATACAGTGGCCCCAAACCTCAACCCAACACTAATTCAACCCGTTAAAGGAAAATGAACGTTCTCTGGCCAATAACCCAGCTCCAGTTAAAACCAAATTGACCGCTCATTGGTTATAAATTCATACATACAGACCAATAACATTAATTTACATTCTGAGACTTTAACTTCCTTTCATTTGAGTTCTATGTATGATGTGTGTGACAGAACAATGGCCTGATCATTCACGTCAAATCTTTGCTGACCGAGCGCCCCCTGGTGGCCGAGTCCCCAGTCGGCCTGGTCAATAATTCCAACAATATAACTCTTGCCTGCTTTGAAATATAATCTAATTTTTGACTATGCTAACATGCACATAAAAATCTAATAAATACATTCATGTTGTCTTCTTTTCTCTCTTGTACCATTTGGTTTGAAAAATATTGCAGCAAACATGATTGCAAAGCTCGTCTTTGGAAATGAGAAGCTAGAAAGTGTCCATTCCCATTGTCAAAATATCGTAGCTAAATAGTGCAGGTAGTAATGTTAAATAAAAAGAGAACAACTAACGATAGTGGCTAGGGTTAGGGTTAGGTTTTACTTTAGCTAAATAGAGTACATTGTGAGTTAGTCTCCCTAGTTTTAAAGTAATGTTAGCAGCAAGAAAGCAGCTAAGCTAAAGCAGTATAACAATATATGAGTAACTAACATGTAGATTTAGCTAAAAAGGAGTTGGGAAGGAGCTTCACCAGAGCTGAGTAGAAAGAATGAGTAAGTAAATTAATTAAGTGAAGCTAAATTTGCTGTGAAGAAAATTTGCTAGGCACTTTAACTAGAAATGAGCTAACTAGTAGCTTGAAAGTAACTGGTGTTAGCTACAGTGGGCTTGAAAGAAGCTGGTTACCTCAGGTGGAAGATAGGAAGGTGAGGGCTAGAAAGTAATTAGCTAACGTTGTTATAAAGGTAAGTAGCTAGAAATTAGCTTATACTTTTAGCTAAATAATAGAATGTACTGTAGCTAGTTGTCTTTGCTAAGACGGTAAATATGTAGCTGGAAAATAGCTAGAAATATTAGCTTCTAAGAAGAACTAAACAGAAATCGCTAATAAGTGTTCATCATAATTATATAAGTATATAAATATATACTATACTATACTATACTCCTTCTGAATGGTGATACTGTTGCACTGTATGCCAGTGAGAAGGAGGTTCTTCAGAGAGCAGTGGTGATGGATGGAAGGTGTAGGTCTACAGAGATGCAGTGATTCGCTTTAGACACGCTTGCAGCAGGTTTTCACTCCAGAAAGCGAAAATCGATCAGTCTGTCTGCCAGAAGCACAAAACACGTGAGCACTTTCACTTCTCCTACACTGGCGTCCAGCTTCACTTTAAACAGCTTTATTATCTAGGTAATGAAAATAAACCACAACAAATCAACACTTCGGAGCACATCTGGCGAGAGTCTTGAATATACAAATGTATACAGTACATATACACACGTGGCTGTATTCAGACAGTTCATTTTATCTACCATCAGATATCCGATGCAGCTCTCCGTCACTATCACACCACTAACACCTCAGCATTGACCATCTAGAAGAGCACGGCCCTTTAGGTTAACCTTAGGATACTCTGACCTAAATTAAGAAAACATGGGTGTGTTGTGTGGAGGGAGACTGCAGTCCTAGAGCTTATCCTCCGAAATCCTCAGGAAATGGCATGTGGTAATGTGAAGAAAAACCTCTCAGCCATGCTAGTAGCATGTAGCCACAGGCTTGCTAGTCAACATGATGGCAAGAGATGTGAAAACAGCTCAGCTAGCAGAGTTAGCAATAAACTCTAAAAGTGTGTGGTAGAGGTGTGCATTGGGGCTAAGATCCCACAGAACCCAACCATGTTGAGGGAGTGGGCATTATTTATCGGACTATAGGTTGCCTGTGCGTGGTTGTTCGTCTTTTATCCTGATCAGGGTTGCTGTGGTTTTAGGTACAGTTTTGTTTACGTTTTGGGGAATAAACCCGACTAAGTTCATTAGAAAATATTGCATGCAAGTATGGGTGGGATTGGTCATGAGCCTCTCTAGGTATGATTCATTCATTATAGTCCTAGAATGGAATTCTACAGTTTTTCTGTCTATATTTACATTGTCCAAACTATACATTTCAGGTCACAAAGAATCGTCAGACTCTGTAGGTCACCAGGTCAGTAAAATGCTTTATATGATGCAGTAAGGATCTCTGGTTTCTTACCCTCGCCAAAGCAAGGCACATCTCCAGTTCAGCGCTGCGTTTACCAACACACTCTCTCAGTCCAAACCCAAGAGTGATGGAGCTGAACCGGTTCGGTCGCTCCCACCCATCCCGTAACTAGAGCTCAGGCTTGAAGCTTCTCTGTTCAGGGAAGACCATCTGGAAATTTGTCCTCCTTAATGATGCTGCTCACTTCCTGATTCAGGGTGTCTTGTGCTTTTGGATTCCTTGACAGCAGGTACATGGCCATATTATAGAGTCTTAAGCAAACAAACATTTCAGTGTATTTTATTCTCCATCAGACCTCTGAGAATCCCTAAGAACCATACGTTTTATACTAATAGTTCAAAAAGTCAATAATAGAGTGTAGTGTTAATCCTTACAGCGTCCACTCCTGCCAGGAGCAGCTCAGTCATGCTCCCATACACGTCCTAACTGCTCAGGTTGGTTTTAGAAAGCAGGTAATTTCCTGATCTGCGTCCAGAAGCTTCTGAATGTCCTCCATTTTCCTGTCAATCAGCTTGCATCCCGTTCAACACCATGCACGTATGTCTTTCAACTTAAAGGTGCTCTGGTTTTTCTGATCTTTTTTCTTGATCTTATTATTACAAATAACGTGGGAATAGGTGGAGAACCTGAGGAACCTGTTTACCCCAATGTGATCAATTCCCACACAACAGCTAGCTTTTGAATGAAGCTCAACCGGGGAGTGTGAAGGCGTTAGCACATGCTTCCTCTGAGATAGGTGAAGCGCTAGGTGTCCTCAGTGTTCCTCAGTGTTGCCAGATTGTAGTTCTAAATGTGCTCACTGAATTATCTATAGTAGGCTATGCTCTCTGAGTGAGAGGGGCATAGTCTCTCTCCTCCTGTCAATCACAGCGACACTAGCCAATTGTGGATGTCTGTGAGTTCACGTATGCAGAAGAGGACAGATAGTGATCTCGACCGTGTGTGTTACTGTACACTGCCCTGTGATGCACCAGGTTTGAAAAAATGGGGCTCTGGCTTCACATTATTTTAGAGAAAGCACACGTTAGCCTTCACCCTCCCTGGTCGCTGTAGGGGAGATGTGGCTGGTGGGTGGGAATTGTCAGGCGAACAAATTTAAACAAAGTTTAAACTGTTTGTCTGGTCAAGTACTATATGATGATGAAAACATAACTATCTAGTGAACTAATGTGGAAGAACTCTGCTGGACACCAGAGATTCTGGGTGGTGGGTCTTTGTGTACATCTGCATTAGAAGAAGGTGGAGTAAAGAAATCATTCCAACGTTCGCCTGGTAACCGCTAATGCCCAAATTCTACCCAATGCACCCTTAAATAAACTCACACAAAGCTTTATATAAAAATATCTGGTACTGTTTTAGAGAAGAGAGATCAGAAGATAAGAGATGAGAAGACCCAGAGAAACCTACTTGTTGTGTTTATCATCCCAAGCACTGACGTAGCGCTGCCAGAATGGCAAATAATCGTGTGTCCACTTGGGAAACAGGAGCACAAGCACTCTGTACATAACGATGTCCTGAGTCTCAGCTGGAATCTCATTCTCCACACAGCCAATCCCAGTCTCAAACAGTATGCAAGATATTCCTGTATAACATAAGTATTCACCCACACTGTGTTACAACCTGGAAATGAAATGAACTTAATTGGGATAGTACCTCATGAATCTACAAATTTATAAACTGTAAAAGTTGTGATTGAATAAGAATTCACTCCTGTTGCTATGAAACCCCTAAATTATCTCTGGTGCACCAAGTTACCACCGGAAGTGACGTAGTTAACTGAATAGAGTCCACGTGAGCTCAAGTAAAGTGTCATGTGATATCAGTATTAATACACCTGTTCCTGGAACCCAGAGACTGTTAGAGAACATACCTAAACAAACATTATCATGAAGACCAATGAGCTACCAAAACACGTTAATGAGGGTTAATAAATCCATTCATGTAGAAATATGACAGAAAGAATAAACAATAACCGTGACTGTGCCAAGCAGAGGCGTCAGTGTGGATCTCTCCAGTCAGGAGCTGTAGAGATTACCAGCTCAGGTGGGAGAAGCTGTTCACCGGACATCCACAGCCTGGACACTCCACACAGCTGTGCTTTATGACAAAAAATCAACATTACTGGAAAAATAAAAACATGAAATCAGTTGGAGCAAACATGTGGGAAACATGTTCTCTGGTCTGATGAGACCACAACTGAATTTTTAATCTTGGAACAAAGCGTTAGGCAGAAACCCGACACTGAGCACCCCAGCCCCACTGTGAAGCATGGTGGTGGTAGAATCATGCTGTACGTATGCTTTTAATTAGTAAAGACTCTGCAAACTGGTCACGGTTAAAGGAAGTTGGACTGAGAATGGAGAAGTTTCACCTTCCAACAGGACAAAGACTCTAAAGCTGCACTGGGGAGGTTTAAAACCAAGAACCTGAATGTATTAGTCTGACCTCAGGCTGGTCCAATCTGTCTAATCTGACAAAGCTGAAGCAACTTTACTAAGAAGAATAGACAATAATATCATGATTCAGAAGTGCAAGGCTGATAGAGACATACCCCAGCTGTAACTGTAAAGGCCATATTGACCCAAAGGGTATGAAAGCTTATGCAACCAACAAACGTCTGTTTTTTAAAATGACCCTTTGTGTGACAAAAACATATATTTTGCATCTTTAAATGTTTGACAATTTTATAAATCAAATGGTAAAAATCCAAACGATGTCAATTTCAATTGCATGTTTAAACACTATAAAATGTGAAAACGTGAAATATATATATATATATATATATATATATATATGCTCAAATCAAAGATTAAATTGGTTTATTAGAC
>JANDJT010000199.1:32920176-32932579 GCA_024331685.1 Stegophilus panzeri | reverse complement strand
TGTGTGTGTGTGTGTGTGTGTGTGTGTGTGTGTGTGTGTGTGTGTGTGTGTGTGTGTGTGTGTGTGTGAGAAAGAGATGGACACATTCTTGAGAACACACTGATCAGGTTGCTAGGGAATGTGCATTCACTGTCCTATAGAACTCTGGGGGGGGCAATCCCTCCTCCACCACTCGTCTGTTTTCCGCATGAATGAGTGAACGGTTGTGTTTCTTTGCCTTCAGGAAGCTGTGTGTGAGTGTGTGTGAGTGTGTGTGAGTGTGTGTGAGTGTGTGCGAGTGTGTGTGTGCGAGTGTGTGCGAGGGTGTGCGAGTGTGTGTGTGTGTGTGTGAACGCTTGTACACAGATCACCTGTGCATCACTTACAGCTGACATTTCATTCATATTTTGATCTTGAAATATTATCGAATTCAATTGTAAAAGACTCCTCCCCTTTATTGATTGATTGATTGATTGATTGATTGTTAGGAGAATTTCATCGACCTCGCCGGCCTGCTTTTCTCCTGCAAGTACAGAGTGACTGTTCACACACTCAAAGCCAAGAAGCACTCTGAACTGGGCACGGTCGCCTTCACCACGCCATCTTGTCCTGCCGTACGGAGTAAAAGTCATAAATCGGTGGTTTGTCCAGGAGAAGAAGGTGAGAACCCGAGTGCTGCATCGGAACCGAGTGAATCAACACGACCCGATCAGAAACATGCCTCTCTTCTTTCTCTGGATTATTTCAGTAGTCGTGAAAGTGTTGGCCAAACCGGAGAACCTGACTGCGTACTTTACGGCTAACGGCGAAAACGTGACTGGACACTTCCTCTGGCGCGTCTCCCGCCCTCAGCCTCCTCAGCCAATCACGGGCTTCCAGGTCACGTGGACGGACGTAACGGTGGTGAATCGGGAGAACAGCCTTCCGAACAGCATCGTGTCCCAGTCACAGATCCTCCCTCCGGTGAGTTCCCGAGTAGAGTTTACGCTTCAGGACTGCAAAATTATCTTTATTTCTTTCTTTCATGTTATTATTTTGTATTCAATGTTTTCTCATTTGGCCTTTCTTTTCTTTTTCACAAAGGAACTACCACATTTTTATTCAAACAGGAACTTCCTGGGTTTTTTTTAGTGTCATAAATTCCTGATTTATGGCTAGTCTTCAGGAAACATCCTGTATTCTGACTTCTCTAAGTCAGGACTTCCTGTTTTGTGGCTTCTTATTTAGAGTCAGAATTTCCTGTTTTGTCGATTTGTTTAGACTCAGAACTTCCTGTTTTAGTTTTTTTTCAGGAAACTTCCTGTTTTGCGGCATTTTCAGTCAGAACTTCCCGTTCCTGTTTCATTATGTGGGGTTTTTTTTAGTAATAACTTCCTGCGTGTTTATGTTGTGTTTTTACCCCCAGGATCATAACTTCCTGCAGGTCTTGAATCTCAGGCCCGTGTCCTCCTATAGATTAGAGGTGCAGGTCATCACCAGTGTAGGAGAAGGTCCTGCTACCATGAAGGTTTTCCACACACCCAGTGTTTCCTCAGCTGTGCACCACAGTAAGCTCCTCACACACTGGTTCAGCGGGTTTTAACCTGCTTAATGTTTGGTCCACTCTCTGTATGTAAATCAAGTTCTCATTTCTCCCAGGGCCCAAACTTCTTCAGCACTCAGGACATCAGAAATACTCATCAGAAAAGCACTGAGAGACCACAACACCTTCAGAAAACCTCAGCGTCTTACAGACAATCTCTTGGACTGATTCCTTCACTGAAGAACTACTTCTGTGTTTGGTTCTGGACTGGTTCTCCTGCTGAAATGAAATCTTAGCTGTGAGATCTTCTGATGACCCAGATGGCAGAAATGGTCATGGTTCTGGTTCTCCTGGTAAAACTGGTTCTTGTGTGGTTTTCCTACTACGATTTGATCTGGACTAGTCGGTGTCGATGCAAGTTCTGGACCGGTTTTCCTTGTAAAGCTAGTTCTGGTGTTGGAGCTGAACTACTTCATAGTCTGTCAATACAAGATCTGGACTGGTTCTGCCAAAGGAACAACTGGATCTGGACTGGTTCTTCTCCTAGAACTGGATCTGATCTGCTTTGTTTTCAGTACTGTGTATACTGACAGAACTGGTACTAGAAGTGTATTGTGGGCTGGTTCTCCTTCTGCCAGCACTGATTCTGCACTGTTCTTCTGGCTACAAATTTATGGACTGGTTCTCCTCATGAAACTGGTTCTACTTCTGGAACTTGTCCAGAACCCGGTTCTGAAAGGTACTAGACTACTCATAGAAATAAAAAAAAAATAAAAAAATGGAAGTATGTTTTTTTTTTTTTTTTTAAAGTGAGAATAAAATATTTTTCTACTACATGCTGAGGTTTGAACAGATGAATGTATCTTCAGAAACGTGGAACTTTAGCAGCTTTTGACTGGAAAGTGTTCAAAACTAAACACAAGAACATTTCCGTACTTTTTTAAACTGTAAATGAGTTGAAACGCATGTTCGGTGTTGTCCTTTACTGAAATAATGTGTGAATATTTTCCACTAACAGATTAACAGAGAGCCTATATGAGGAATATTACTGCGTATATTGTTTATTAATAACTTTATAACTTTGGGATGGATTAAACTGATAAAATGGTCAAAAATGTTCTTGGAGAACGTATTTGCTATATCAATATTTATTTATGTGTGTACCATTTACCATTTTTGAGTGGTGTATGTGTGTATCGTACTCTCCTGGGGTTTTTCCCCCTGAAACTGAAACTCCTGGTAAAGAGGTTTTGTATAAAGTGAAGTGTAAATATAGTATATTTTTGGCAGTTAGACCTTGTACATATTATTCAGTAATAAAATTATACCTCAGTCGCTTTACCTCAGAATATTTTCTCTACTGAAGTATGTTAGCAGTGATTTATTTTCTGAAGGAGTAAAAAAAAAATTCGAAAGTTATTATTATTATTGATTTGTTGTGCTATTTGATAAAGAATTATTTTAAGCATTCCTGTCAGGGGGAAGTAAAACAGCAAGCTTTTAATTCATTTTATAATTAATTCAAGGTTTCCTATAACTGATATAATTTTTATTTAAACTGAAATATGAATTAAAATGTCACTATTACTGTTTCCGTTTGCTAATCAGAGCTTTTCTATGCTAATTAGCCGATTGCTGTGGTTTAGCCATTCGCCAAATTTGGCTGGAAGTTAAATAAATAATTTTTCCTTCAAAAACCTCAAAATTAGCCTTAAATTAGATTTTATCTTTAATAATGATGCTGTTTTGCTTTTGTTTGTTCTTTTTTGGTATAAATATACTTTTTAAAAGCTGCTGATTTGTGCTTTAGTGCACTTATTAGCTTTGTATATGCTAGTAAAATTAGCTGTTTTGATAACACCATAAAGCATTAAATTAAATTAAATTATGGTTGTTGTTTTTTGGGGGTTTTTTGGGGGGTTTTTTTTGTTTGTTTTTTTGCTTTTCTTTTGCTTTTTTTCTTAGCCCTTCACTGGCTAGCACTGCACTGTCATGCTACGCTAACCAGTTTCATCTGCATGCTAACAAATTTACTTTCAGTAGCTTGGCAGGCTGTTTAAAATAAATCACTTACTTTAACTAATGAAAGATAAGATGGCAGATGTTGACATGTATGTATTAAAGTGGCTTTAGCAGGAAAAAAGGCTCATTTAAGTCCACAGTTGATATTTAGAAAAAAAAGACGAACCTTTTACTCTTTCAGCTACTGATGAAATCTGTGTCCTTCTTTCCTTCTTTCTGATGTTGATTAGACGTGTAGATGCCCAGAGGCTCGGCGTGCTTCTTGTTAAGATTAGCGACTAGTAAAAAGTCTCTTTTTTAATGTTCCCTCCATTTCTAATGGAGAGCAGGATACGTGCAGCCTTATCTCCTCCTCCTTGCCTATGCTCCAGATCAAACAGCAACGTGCGGTCTATTTTCAGGAGACGCTTTGGGCACAGCAGCTCTCTTAAGTAGCTTTCTGATGAACTAACAGGAGCATCGTTCATCTCTCGGCGCATTGAGAGGTCCTGTGGTGGTGCTTTGGTCTCAACTCAAACAAGTCCCATCCACGCTGCACTGACCATCATCACATCCCTTTCACATTCCTGCTGTGATATGAATTGTATTTAGATCAACACTAGCGTTAAATCTAAACCTTCTCCATACGGTTTACACTTAAATTTTTTTATGTTGCCGTTTTTAGCTAAAGCAGCAGTCAGAACACATGCGAATAAAATTCCTATTCACTGAAGGGGAAAGGACGCGGGACGTGAAAGACGCGCACTTGCTTCTAACAGCAGTTGCTTTTATTTTATGTTGATTTAACTAGGTGAACTTTGACCTGTCGAATTATGAGCCTCATTTGTGAGGCAACAGAAAACAAGAAGGCGGGGCCGTGGTCTTCTTTCTCATCCTGGAAAAAAATCAAATCGTTAAAAAAAGGAGCTGATAATGAGAGTGGCAGCTGCAGGTATAAACTTTATTACTATATATTCACATACGCGAAATATCATCATCAACTTTAACTTTTCTATAAATAATGACTAGCTGTATCACTGACACGTCATTAAATATCTAACGATGCACATGACGTAAACATCCGGGTTTGCAGAAAATGCAACCAGCTAGACACTCACGTGTAAAAAAAAAAATTTATTCCAAACGTCCCGCTGATAAACTGATCCAATCCGAAGGGCTTTTGCTGCACTTGTTTCACACCTCAAGTTTTTTCTTAGTCAGATGTTTTTACAAAATTTTGGCCTTTAGAATTCGCCATTAAATCTACAGCATTGCGTTCACTATGTTCACTTTCTTTGGTGAAATAGCTAGTTACTTATCACAGTTTAGATAGCTAGTTTAGTTTTGCAATTTAGGTAGTCACATTAGCTTGCTAGTTTTGTACATTAGCTTGTTAAATTAGCTAGCAAGTTAAGTTTTGTAACTTAGCTAGTTAGTTGTTTTGTAAACTAGCTTGTTCAGTAGCTAAGTTTTGTAAGTTAGCTACTTAAATTAGCTAGCTAGTTCTTCTATTATTACTAATGTGACTTAGCGTTCATTTTAACAGGGTTATTAAACATTACCTCACCAGCAAGCCAACGTCTAGGTCTGTCTGAGTTAGCACAATATTGTCCTTATGACTGATTGCTTAGCGACCTACAGTAGCTCCTCATTCAGGCTCGGGTATGATGAACTGTGGTCAGATTTTTTATATTTTATATATATATATATTTAACCCCATTAGTTAAAATTATTAACTTTTTTACTCTTGAATACTTGAAAATGTTGAAATGTGGATACTTTCTTTGATGCCAAATTGAGCTAGTTAAACATCTCCACCAATATCTTGTTCTATAGAAAATAATCTGAATTAAATTGAAGACATTTCTGCAAAAAAAAAAAAAGGTAAAGTGTGAGTGTAAAATGTACAGAACCATTTCTGTTGTAAAGACCGAGAGAGAATGGGGGGGGGGGGGGGGGGGTTATGTAGTGGATAATGTCCATTTATCATAAATGCCTGCAAAGGCTGAGAAAAAGAACAACGTATCTCCCCTTTGCAATTTCTTTTGTGAAAAAATCTTCCGAAAATTGAAATAAACTGTTCACATCAACATCTGTGGCTCTGTACAATAGCATTAACAGCAGGTCAAACCAGAAAAAGAGGGGCATTATGGGAACCTGGGCAGAAACAGGAAGTACAGAGCCAAGATAAAAATAAAAAGGTCACATTAACCCGTTATAAAAGGTTATTCAAAGTCAGATATTCAGAAGTGCTGAAATTACCGTTTATTTAAGGAAAAAGCAGGAAAAAATCCGCTGGATATGAGATTTTTGCGGAATAACTCAAGAACAGAAAGTTGTTCCAGGCAGATTTCTTTCCCTCTGCAGCCGGGTGTGAAGATTTCAGCCACTTTTCGGTTGCTATTAAATAATAAAGTTTGTAGAAATTGTTATATTTAAAATAAATGTGGTAGTTTGTTCCATGTATGAGTGAGGAACCTTTGTGGGGCGGGGGGAACCCGATGTTTTTATTTATATAAATACAACTAGCTTCAGGTTAGCAAAGAAAATGCACACTTGGTCCAGCCTTGGGCTTTTTTCCTCTACAGTGTCACGGTGTCGAATTTGATGAGCCCCATTTGAAGCACTCCAGGGGTCAAAGGTCAAAGGTAAACGATGGGCCCGAGCTGAACCTATGAAATGTCCCCTGAGACTGAATTATCTAAATCTTTTTCAAAACATCCTCCAGTGAAGTTGGGTGAAATAGTCCTGAGTTTTTTTAAGCTGTAAAAACGGATTTAAATGCTTAATGCCAATTACCGCCCATTTCCCTGTTATCTCCCGTATTTTCCTGTTGACCTCTTTAAGTCTTAATTGAATCAGTGCCGTCTGAGGATAGACTTCATGAATCAACGAGAAAACAGCGAATAAAAATGTCCGAAAATTTTTACAGGCACGTATTTAATACCAGAGTGTTGTTGAATTCTCGAATATGATTGGTCAGAGGGGCTTAAAACGGAATACGTAATCAGCCGCACTTCCGATTTCTCCACTCTTTCATTGCACAGACTTCCCAATTGTCAGGATTCCTCATCTAACTCATCTGTAGTATAAACTCTGCAGCTCATTTGAATTTAGTGACAGCCACAAAACTCCATAAAAGGTAAAGCTTACAGAAAGCTGAAAGTTCAAGACGAGGACAAAACGGCGAAAGAAGAAAATAAATTATTTTGAATTAGGTGAGGTGAAAAGATGTTTTGTCTCTCCAATAGTTCAGCCAAAAAATACCCCCAAAAAACAGGCATCTGTATAAAACAAGTGGCTTAATATGCTAAGCATCACACCAATCACACTATTTGCTGCTAATGCACTATCAAGGAAGTGCTATCAACTCAAACTAGTGAATTTTACTACAATTCAAGAACGTAGAAAGGGAACGTCTTGCACTGAGGGCGAAGAGCAGATGGGCGACCCCACTCTGTTGAGTTAACCCACTGATTAGCATAATGAGCTAGCCTCAAATCAGCACCAGGAAGCAATAACGCGTACAAAGCTAATATGAAATGCAAACATTTTATTAACTAAACCACTCTAGGGGATTTACACATAAAACCCAACAGAGGATTTCTGCTGATTTTTGCGATCAGTCAGTTTTTAGAAGCTTTAAGTTTCAGCTGCCAAGAATAACATTCCTCTATTTCATTCTTTCTCTTCACGATGCCTGGATCTCATTATTCTCTCTCTCCCTTTCTCTCTCACCTCCTTCTGTTTTTCATCTTTTAAACAGCGCGATTCTGCTGTTATTAGCCTCTTTTTCATCTGTCCTTTTAGAAAATTCATTGTGTGACAGCTTTTTAAAAAAACTGATTAGGTTGAGCTCAAGCTGTGTAGCATGTTCTCGACCAGTGGAAGAGCTCAAAATAAAGTAGTTGCTATGTTTATTTTCATTATATTAGGAATAGATGCTAGGCTAATTCATCCCTATTTAACCAACAAAACTTCTCCAGGCTAGGCTTCAGTAGCTTCCATTAAGCTAGCTAAAAGGAATATAGCTAAAAAGTGCTAAAAGGCTAAAAAAAAAAAAAAAAAAAAAAAAAGCTTTGTTTAGTTTACACAGTCTCACTATAAATTATAATAAATACATATTATGCATTTCCCAATCTCGTGAGTTTTTCCTCAGCCATTTCTCAATTGACATTGATTGGTTTAAATGCTAACTTTATACATTTTATCCCAAACACTGTGTCGTTGGGAAGTTATGTCAAAGTTGTGTCCTAGTGCGTTCTCTGATAAATTTGACCTTACGGCAGCGTATGTTTGTTAGCATGCCGTGGGCCGATGGGGATTTAGGAAAAGCATCACGGTAAATTATATTAGCAAGCGCTGAGGCGGTCCTTTCCTCTCATAAAATCATATGGTTTAATAAAAACCTGTGAGAGATTTCTAGTGCCAATGTTTTCACTACATTCAGCTCAAACACGCTGTGCTAGCTTGCTAGTTGAATAATTTGTCTAGCTAATTTTTTTACTGAGTAGTTAGCTAGTTATTTATGTGCAAACCTTAAATAATTGGCCAAATTAGATTGTAGCCAAACCTGCACAACTACAAAACCCTCACATGGTTAGACCTAATCATTCAAGCCGATCGTTTGGATTTGACGCTTTACCTTCCGACCAGTCAGCACTCAAGGTCACTGTGGTATACTTTTTGTGTATGTGTGTGCAGTACAATTGTGCATATTTTATTTTATTCTTGCATTGATTTATCATCCATTTTCGTTGATTTTGACAGCTTCCTCTGCAATCAAGACATGACAGAGAGACGTAAAGCCTCTCCCACCTCGCCTGGGTTGAGACGGAGCACATGGAAATCAAGTGAGATGGATGGACAGATGAAAGGGGAAGGGGTTACTAACATGTTTAATAGGAAGCAGGTGCTGCCTGCAGCCATACACACTCATGAATATTTAACATTTAGAGGAAACATCAATCAGCACCAAGTCTATTTGATTACTGCGCTCAGAGCTCAAAATCCAAACTGGAAAATGTCTCTAATGAATAATGTAAAACGCGGGTATGTTCACGTACAGAAACACCGGATTCGTACACAAGTGCCGTGTTTCCATCATGGGCTAAAAGGTGGAAAGTTCAACCCTATTAATTACAGGTTCTGTAGACAGCGGTTCTGGCACAAGTCTACTTAGTTCTCACTAGTAAGGCAACGGTTTCTTTCTTAGATCTTATTCTTAACAGTTCTAAACAGTGTTTTTACCCACAATGCAAAGTGGAATTATCATCAGAGTAATTCTTTCTCCCCTGTTTTTTATTATTGTTTTTGTTCATATCGAGGCCATGAGTCAGATGTGGTGGGAAAAAAAACAAAACAAAACAAATGCATTTGCTTAAAATGTCATGATTTAATTCCATCTGGTATTTCAGAGATATTTCAAAATCAGTTTATTAATTTAATAATAATAATAATTTCAAGAATGATTACGCGACTCTACTGAGGACACTATTGCACCAGTGGAATGGTGGACCTCAATATGATCCCTCATCTAAAATACTTGTCACAGTCCTGGTGTAGAGGGCAAGTCAGGGGTGAAAAACAGAACTGGAATGTAACCCTGAATTTGAATTTAGGACCTAAGGTCTATCATGTAAATATCTGGAAGTAATTTGAACATAACCCTTGTCATGAGGTTGATCAATGACGTTGTCACCAACATTAACAACGTTCAGTTGAAAATAAGGAAGGTTAAATCGTTTAACTCGGAGTGCGTTTGAAACATATGAAAGCTATTATCATGGGGTCTTCAAAACAGTCACATCGACCCGATGCCTCACCTAACGGCCATCTAACAAACTTGAGCTGATAAAGTAACTGCCATTAAAGTGCCCAAGAAATAAAATTGGTGAATTATAAATGTTTATATGCTTATATGCTTATAGTATAGTATACAGTATGCCATGGAACAGTAGTGTGGAATAGCATAGTATGGTATAGTGTAATGTAGTTTTACATAATATCAGGAAAAAATTAGACATGCGACATCCAATCAGAGGATTGAGGGAATTTTTGGCCAAGTAATGCTGAATTGATCGTTTATATATATATATATATATATATATATATATATATATATAATTTCCATAAAAATTGTAACTTCAGCTCCACTGCTTCACTCCAGAGAGCCAGGGGAAACAGGCGGGCACAGTCGCAGCCTGTTAATAATCCTGATCTGAGAATGGTCATAAAGGCCAAGCAGACAAAGAAGGAGCGGTCCTGAGGGGACCCAGAGGGATGTATCAGGGGACATAAGGTTGTTAGGGCAGGTAGCCCCCAGTACTACTGTAGGGTCTCCCCTAGCTAAGGCTGTCCCAAGTTTTCAGTGTTCTCTGGTCAGCGAACTGTCACAGGGAAACAAAAATATGAATAGAATGTGGAAAAGTTAACGTCACTAAAAGACCATCTAGCAGCATGGAAACTACTGCCAAATGTGTCTCCATGGGTTCTGTCTACCATAGAAAAGGGTTATCAGGTCCAGTTCAGAGCTCGACCCCCCCTGGTTCAGAGGTGTGCTCACTACAGTAGTCAGCACAGACCAGACCAGAGCGAGGTTACATCTGTATCCTTTTCCCCCGATCGCACTGCTTAC
The DNA here is from genome assembly GCA_024331685.1 of Stegophilus panzeri. Classification (NCBI taxonomy): domain Eukaryota; kingdom Metazoa; phylum Chordata; class Actinopteri; order Siluriformes; family Trichomycteridae; genus Stegophilus; species Stegophilus panzeri. The sequence goes on along the minus strand of JANDJT010000199.1, from coordinate 32,922,440 downwards.
ACAAGTTCTAGAGAGAGTTCACCAAGACCGTCTACGTCTGCTGCTAGTAGCACCCTTGGCCGGAACTATGGAAACTGTGGGTCTGGCCCCCGAGGGGCGCCAGCTCATAGATTCTGGTCTTAGAACTAAGGTTGTAGTGACCATGTTGAACACTAGAGCACCACCCACGAGGAAATTGTATGCGCTCAAGTGGCGACTTTATGTCTCGTGGTGTGAGGAACATCAGCTAGATCCTGTGAACTGAGCAATAGCTACAGTCCTGGTGTTCTTACTCCCAGCAGGGTTGGCTCCTTTTACAATCAGGGTATACATGGCCGCCAGCCATGCCCCTATTGATGGAGCCTCTGTTGGGCAACATCCTCTAACTTAAAGGTTTATGTGTAGTGTCAGGCAACTGAGGCCCATCTGCAGACCACGCATACCTTCCTGGGACCTTTCTGTGGTCCTGGAAGGTCTGTCAGGTGCCACATTTGAGCACTTAGAGTCAGCCTCAAAGAAGCTTCTGACTCTAAGGGTAGCTCTTCTGCTGGCCCTGCATCTCACATGCGAATAGGAGATCTACAAGCTCTCTTTGTTGCCCCTTCTTGCCTTGACTTTGCCCCGGATTAGCCAAGGCCTTCCTGTATCCTATGCCGGATTATATTCCTAAAGTGCCTACGTCTGCTGCCCACCCTGTAGTGTTGCAGGCTTTCTGCCCTCCTCCGTTCCTCACACAAGAGAAATTGCACCTACTGTGTCCAGTAAGGTCTCTCTGTACTTATATCCACCGCTCCGGCCAGTGGCGTAAGTCGGAGCAGCTGCTGGTCTGCTTTGGCGGTGACAGTAGAGGTCTCGTTATGCCTCTGGGCATAAGTGCTCATTCCACTAGGGGAGTCACCTCCTCAAAGGCTTTGTCCAAAGGGGTATCCTTACAGGATGTGTGTGCTGCAGCGGGGTTGTCTATGCCACACACATTCATTATTACAGCATGGATATACATTCCGTCCTGGGCTCGAGTGTCTTACAGTGACTCTCGGGCTTGGACCTTTTGAACTGGCCATACCTTCAGTATGACGGAGTGGGTATTCTCATTCCCACAGCGTGGAGCTCACACAACATTTGAAAGGGAATGTCTGGGTTACGCATGTAACACTGTTCCCTGAGAAGGGAACGAGACGTTGTCATACCAGGGCAGGCCTGTGAATTGTGTATTTGCTTCAGATAATAGAGGCTGATGGTGCGGTTCACAGGTGCCATTTTTATATCACACAATGCGCTTTATTTCCACGTAACCTGATCACGGTAAGCCTATAAATATGCATGATGTTACACAAGCTTCAGATACCGGTCAGAGGCAAGGGCGCTTCCCACAGTGTGGAGCTCACACAACGTCTCATTCCTTTCTCAGGGAACAGGGTTACATGTATAACCCAGGCATTTATTTTTACTTCACCTGTTCTTAGAAGACCCCAGAGTTTGTTGCAGAATATCCCTAAACAAGCATCCTGAAAACCAAGGAGCTCTCCAAGCTATCCAGGTCCAGGAAAAAATATGCTAAAATCTGAACATCCGGTAGAGCATCATTAAAAATGTAAAGCAGACGGCACAACCGGCAGAACTGCCTCCACCAAAAGTCAGCACAAGGAGGCAATTAGTCAGAGAAGTAACTAAGTGAAAAAGATTAACTCTCGACATGATGCTTCCACCACCATGTTTCACTGTAATATGATTTCTTTTCAGTTCCAGGTGGTAACACTGCGGAAAAGTTCAAGACACATGAAAACTCCAAGCCACTGGATTATTATCGTTATTATTATTCCATAAACCTAGGTATTTAGCTAAAGATCTATTTATTTTGCTATATTGACTTATTTAAATGAATAATAAGTTAATTATTGACGTTTAGGATGTTATTAAATGTTTTTTTTCCACTAAAAGCATATGGTGGCACAATCAGCAATATTTGGATCGTAGCTTCACTGGCAGCCATTTTTTTAACTCACCACGCATCAACCAAATACATCAATACTCATTCTACCAGCTACAAGACATTATTCAGTGAGGTTATAAGCAAGATGGCAGTGCCTTATATTTTTTTTTAACTGAAACAGCAAGCCATTTAAGAAGATGCAGTGTTGAGTTAACTCTTAAAGAAGTTGCAAATTCATGTTTTGGTTTTAAATAAATATATATATATATATATATTAGGATCATTTTGAAAACTCCAGCTACCAGATTTTCTGCTGTTGTTTATTACCTTTAAAAAAAAAAAAGAAAAAATAGAA
>JANDJT010000199.1:32875731-32891539 GCA_024331685.1 Stegophilus panzeri | reverse complement strand
CTAGTGTACATGAGCGCTAGTAAACAAGTGTGCTAGTGTACATGAATGCTAGTAAACAAGTGTGCTAGTGTACATGAATGCTAGTAAACAAGTGTGCTAGTGTACATGAGTGCTAGTAAACAAGTGTGCTAGTGTACATGAATGCTAGTAAACAAGTGTGCTAGTGTACATGAGCGCTAGTAAACAAGTGTGCTAGTGTACATGAATGCTAGTAAACAAGTGTGCTAGTGTACATAAGCGCTAGTAAACAAGTGTGCTAGTGTACATGAATGCTAGTAAACAAGTGTGCTAGTGTACATAAGCGCTAGTAATCTAGGACGCAAGTGTAGAAATAGATAGTTTCGAATGCAAAAGTGCAAGTATACACAGGCTCTATTGTACGAGTATGCAAGAAAGTGTGCTAATGTATACATACTTTAGAGTGCAAGCATGCTAGCGTGTTAGAATATGTTAGTACATGTGCTCCTAAGCTACCATTTGCTTACTAGGCTAGCATGCAAGCATACTAGTAAGGTAGTAAGTATGCTAGTATGTAAGACTTTGATTCACACAGAGTTATGATTGGTCTGTTTTAGGCTCAGGATGATACTTTTCTGAACCCTAATATTGCGAGTCTTCTCCACTATAGACCAAAACTGTCTTTGTTCCCAGATAATAATGATGCCATGTATTAACGGAATCAATGGAATCATATTTTCTGATCTCAAGAAATTAATAATTTTTAAATATTTGGTCATTGCAGATGTAAGCGGTGAGGATGAGGACGTGCTCAAACCGGTGATGGTGTACATTCATGGAGGTTCTTATGTTGAAGGAACGGCGAACGTGATTGACGGAAGCGTCCTTGCTAGCTACGGCAATGTCATTGTCGTCACCGTCAACTACCGACTGGGAGTTTTAGGTACGTACTTAATCTTTTCTCCAAATTAGATTAGAATTCTGATTGCGTTCATCTCTCATTTCGCACGTTATTAGACCAAGTGACAATAAAAAAAACATAGCATATGGTAATGTGGAAATAGAAAATGTCACTAGCATAACTACTCGCTATAGCTACTTATACTGTTGTTAGTTATTTTATTTTACTATATATATTACAACATATTTCCTAAGTAATTATTATGACATTCTTGATCTGCACATGTTTAATTACCTGCTAAAAGCTGACTAGCTAATGGCAGCCATGTTTGTTCACTAACCCAGTTATTGTTAAAAATTACAGTTACTGATTAGCAGAATGATGCAGTATACCAACTTTCAGCACCATCAGACGCAGGGGTCCTGTTTGACACCTATTTGAATTGAGCTTTGCAGGCATCTTCAAAATCACGTCATGTAACCCAGGCTCCGCCCTGCTAGCTTTGATTGCCATGTGACGGCCATATTGTTTACAAATGTCACCATGTTTTGGATGATTATTGAGTCAGATTCTGAGCATTTTGACACCAATTTTGTGAAGATTTGCAAAAACTCCTAGTCGAATATGGCTTGGTTTTACGTGTGAAGAGATCACTAGCACCCCCTCTGGCCAATTTATGCAAGGCTGTCAGGTGCTAGTGGGTCTAGTACGACTCTACCACTCAAGTTTTGTTACGATAGTGCTATGTTAACCAGTCAAATGCCTACTGAAAGCTGATTGGCCCATGGAGGCCATGTTTTTTAGATATTCAGGTCATCATTAGAAATCCACTTACGGATTAGGACAACTATGCATTGTACAAAATTTCAGCTCCACCAGGTGAACACTTCCTGACAAACATGTATTTTAAATGTGACTCCGCCCCAAACATTGCATTCATCTTTGAGTTTCGATGTCTAATACGTCCCTCCAGGATTTTGCGATCGCAGAAATTAACGCAAAATCAAGAAAATTCCGCAAAATTAAATTTTTCTAAATTACCGCAGATTTTCCGCAGATTTGGACCAAGACGTGTCATGTCCCGTCATCACAACGAGCATTCAGCCAAAGCCCGCTGTGTTGAACATGAGTACAGCTAAAAGGTCTCATTTACCAACAAACATCACGGTGAAAGACATCTATTTCATGCGATTGCAATTTCGCCAAATCAAGTCGTTTTCCATAAAAAAGCATCGCTTTAATAAAAAAAAAAATAAAAAAAATCCACAGCAAAACCAAACATTTTTTGGCTGCAGAATCCTGTCTGAACTGTGTAACGACTTTCAGCTGGTGATCTATGAGAGGGTTAAAGTGTCCAGTGAGTTCTCTGAAGCGTTCATTGCCTCAGACGTTAGAAAGACATCAGATGGTTTTAGATCTGTGCTGTAGCTGTCATACGCCTGGCCATATTACACTAGCCTTGTGCTACCAGTGACCACTGCAACTAACAAAACTATCAGCAAGGGTGCAAATACTGTGTTTACGGCAGACTCTAAACGAAATACGTCGTTACTGAACGCCTCAGAGGAGTTATCTACATGCAAGTAATTTCAGTATGCTGAACATCCTGCTCAGAAAATCAACTTAAACCGCTCCATCACCTGAATCTGATCAGGAACATGAGCAGGTCTTTCCCTAGCATAAATATTATGATGATGTGATTGTTCTTCCATTTAACACATTATCAAGTGGATTATCCACCTCTCTAGAGCTGATAGAAATTTAATTGGGATTGACCTCATTCAGTTTATTCTGTTCCATGAGTTTATATAAAGGTTTTTAAACCAGATTAAGGCTTCAGAGTGTAGAAAATGACAGAAGGGAAACGAGAGCTGAAGTAAGAGCCATCCCAGAAAGCATGTACTCAGAGAGACTGTATGTGGGCCAAGCGCCTCCCAGATGCAGGCGGATGGATAGTTTGATGCCACACTGGTGTACAGTACAGTACTGTTTGCTTGTGGTGCATGTAAGAGATAACTCTTTCTATATAAAATGTTCTGCTAATAAAGAGCTGCACCTGCTTGTCCCTGTGTGACTTGTGGGGTGGTTTATACTGGGAGGAAGGTGTTTGGGGACGAGCTAGAGGGGTAATGACTAATGTGGCACACCTCAGCCCTGTTATTCCTCCTATATCACTGTGATCTTTCTCTCGAGTTCTCCCTGAGTAGTGAAGTGATCATGTGCATCGCTGTGAGTAGAGCAAATTAAACGCTGAGAGCAGAAAGCGAGCCAGAAAGCTGCAGCATTATTTGTTTTGAAAAAAATTTACATGACATTACATTACTGCTGTTCCAAGGGAATGACCCTGAAATAAAACATTTTTTTCCACTGGTGCCCAAACCTTGAAGCTACTCAGGAACAGAGGAATTGAGTCCCCGTTGCCCAAGTGTCCAGTCTTTAGCCAAAATGCAGGAACAAGAATATCAACTGCACCAGTAGATAAAGCCCTCATATGGCTTAACACCTCTAGCTTGAAATTATTCACCAAGTGGAATCGGTCCTTCAAGGTCACAGATCGGGATCAGGAGGTCGACTTTGAGTTCTGATCCCACTTGAAGGCAATCCCTAATCATCTCATCAGTGGAGAAATGTTCTCCCCTTCCTGGATGCTCCGATCTCCATGTTGAGACTCGTTCGGGTGTGTTTGTGGGCAGCCAGTCTTATTTCTTGCTTGAGGACAAACAAACAGTGGTTTAGGACAAATTGTGGAAATGATAGTGATGGGAGTATTACAGGAGTCCTGCAGTGACAGGGAGAACAGTATTGTGCTTGTCCCAGTGTTTGATGGGGCTGTATGTTTCTGTGTAGACTCCCACAAGGTGAACACTGTTTCTAAATTTGATGCCTATCCAATGCCTCATACTGTCAAGCGTTGGATTACCAGGAGCGGCTTGTTTTAACACAGTTCGACTAAGGGCTATTGGCAGCTTCCTTTCTTGCCAACACCTAAGGCACAACTGCTGCGAGAAAAGTGAATAAAAGGTAGCAGACACAATGTGTCCCCAAGGTGGAACATCTGAGATCTGAGATTAATTTAAAGGCCACATCAGAACCTGAACTCAACTTAAAGAAGGAGCTGTACCTTTTATCCTATGTAGATCTGGCCTTTAAAATAAAATCTACTAGAAGAACTGAATAGATTGGAGGATTTGGTGTAGAATGGAGGAGATAAAGCTCTGAAACCAAATAACAAAATCTGCGTTTGTGTTGATCTAATTTGCCTACATGAAAATGGAAGAGAAACTGGCAAAGATTTAATGTGCATGAGTTTTCACTAACTTGGAAGGTACTTGCTGGATTCTGGCACATTAATCAGCCCCAGAGCCCCACGTCCTACCTTCCTTACACCTTTTGAAAGCTGTTTTCTCTTTGAATATAGTAATCACCAGGACACTTGCAGGAACAACTCACACTGATGCTGGAGTGTCTGAATGGAACTGCTGAAAAGTATCCTGCTGATTACAAACTGATGTGAAATACAGCGTGTCCAACTTCAGAGAGTGCTGGTGATGTCAGCAGGACAGCGTGATGGTGAATACATGTCTGTGACTCGGGTTAAACTTCTTTGTGAAATGCTGCTGGTTTGTTTAACTGAAACAAGATGGAGGCCATAAGGATGTGACCAATGTTAAGCAAGTTATGGTCATAGTAAGCTATGTTCAAATGTCAGGAAGTTCTCTCATAACATAACAGTGTTAACACATCCTTAAAGCAGAAAATGACTCGATCTGCATCAGTGGACCTTAAGAAACCTTTAAAAAGGTGCATCATGAAGAGGAACTGAGTTTCTCTGCTTTTCCGGCACAGTATCCCTGTTAGATAAGCCAGAGTCTCAGCAGACACACCTTTTGGGTTAGGGATGGACGAGTCTCAGCTATAGCCCTCAGTAGATAGTGGAGGACTGCATATCATGAAGTATAAATAGAGCAGAGATGTGCACAGATTGAAGAGATAGCCCATGTAGTAATCTAGGCCCGTGAACAGTTCCACTGGACTGGATCGTCAAGCACTGGTCAGTCCACTAAGCTCAAGACTTACCTCAACATAATATCGTGGCAGACCTTTGTGTTTCTTCCAGGTAGTACATTGTGGTACAAAAAATCTTATCTGGTGGCCGTCACTCTCCAGAGCTGCTGGTAATGGAGACTTGGAATATCATGTTAATCATATTATTCTCTACCTACTAACCACAGACACAAAGCTAGCTCAAATATAAAGGGTTCAAGTAAAGGGCGAGGTCTGTCCTTCCACTTACATTCCCCATGAGACAGTATAAAGTCCATCCCCCCGCTGCTAATCTGATCTGTACTTTGATGATGACCAGCTGATGAAAGGTGGAGGGTTATCGCTCCTGTGTGCATGCTAAAAGGAATTCTACAGGTGCCACATCAGGACATCTTTGCAAACAGGCTGGAGTAAGTAGATCAAGGACAGAACGAGCCAGTCATGATGCTTCAGAGCCTCTGCTAACAAAACCTTTACTTCCACGACCTTGGCGGTTCGTATCAGCGGACCTGCTCCTGTGGAATTACAGCAGGTAAATAGAAGTTGATGTGGCATGGTCGGTTCTGATAGATTTATAGAGAAAAGACAGCGAGGTGAAGGAACACCAGGATGCGGTATAATGGATGACACCTCAGACAGTCTGGGGCACCAGTGTGAGTGTGTTTAAAACAACAGTGATATAGGATACTTGGTATCTTTGTCCTGGATTATTATTGTTTAAAAAAAAAAAATCTTTTATCTTTCATCATATGAGAGTGAAGGTGTACACTGCTTAGCTGCATGGATCAGAGGCTCATTAAAAAGGGATTGCAAAATAATGAAATAAATAAAAGAAGAATTCTGACGACCCTGGAATAAATTGTCAGGGTGAAACTTCTGCATCACAAAAAAAGGGACTTCAATTAACCTTTATCAAAAGGCGTGTGATTTATGTGTCGGTGGGTGAAGGTCACTTCGTTTGCACTCATCTGAAATTGCCATGTAATCACCCTCTCAGCACAAAGGATCCATGGATTTTGTTTTTTAAAACAATTATGATACGTCATGACCCAGGTTATATCATTCAGATAAAAAAAAACATTCTAAAATAATTTTTTAAAACATTGATTTTGGCTAATCTTTTAAAATTAGGGATCATTTAACAGAATAGGGCGCGCGGTGGATTAGTGGTTAGCATGTTAGCATGTTCGCCTCACACCAACAGGGTTGATTCCCGCCGCTGTCCTGTGTGTGTGGAGTTTGCATGATCTTCCCGTGCTTTGGGGTTTCCTCTGGGTCTCTCCGGTTTCATCCCCCAGTCCAAAGACATGCATGGTAGGCTGATTGGAATGTCCAAAGTGTCCGTAGTGTATGAATGGATGTGTGTGTGGGCCCAGCTATGGATTGGCACGCCATCCAGGGTGTACCCGCCTTGTGCCCGATGCTCCCTGGGGTAGGCTCCAGGTTCCCCGTGACCCAGTAGGACAAGCAGTAGAGAAGATGGATGGCTGTAACAGAATATAGGATCTTTGATCTACTTTTACTAGTGCAGGCTTGTGGTAACACAAATTTACTCACATTATTCACTACATTAGGAAACTAACAAATCATAAATGATATAGTTAATAAGCTAAGGGTAACAGAGCTAACAGAGCCATATTCAGAGTTGGCGATTTAAGTCCAAAAGTTAGGTCAGTGTTTACATGGGAGAAGTTCCTCGTATTCAGAGTCGGGTTACACAGTTGCTTAAGTCGATTTTCTGGGTGCGGCATTCAGGTGAGGAAATCACTTGTGTGTAGTTCACACCTCCACGGTTTCCAAGTCGTTGTTGTTTCCATCACTTTTAAACACAAACACAAAGTCACCTTTAATATTGTAAAATATCAGGAATAGAAAATGAGGACTAAAGAAGGAAATAGCGTTTTTGTTTCTTTCCTGTCGAGCGTAATGTAATATAACATAAAGGCCAGAAACTGTTTAAAAAGACGTTTAGTATACTGCTGTAGGAATAGTCCTAGTTATAATTATCACATTCATGACCGTAAAGTTTAGTTTAATTGAACAGAATGGCTTCCACACTCGTTATTGAGCAGCTCATAAAATAGCACTTGATCCAGCGCGTCTTATTGTGTTGTGTTTTATTTTAATATTGTGCTCTGAAAGTTGCTCCATGAGCACAACTTAATGAAGTTACTAAATCGAGTTCTTGAAATCGTAATAAGTTTAATCTATTTTATCATGCTTTTATTTCAGTATTTTGAGTTGCTGAATTAATAAAACGATGCCACATTAAAATGAATTGTCCCATGTTTAAGTATTTAATACTGGCCTCGTAATGTAGTCCAGATTTAACAAGTGGTTATTGATGTTTGTTTAAATGCACTAAAAAGAACTTAATAAATGACTTAATATGCAGATTAGAGTCCATATAAAATAGCACCAGTTAAATGGCAGCAGCTAAACTTAGTAATGTAAGTACTGGAAACTTCAACACAGCCTCACTTGTGAATTTTACAAATGAACCACTACAGAGTAAGTTATTGCCTTTGGGCTTATTTTTACTCATGGATTCATGAATTATTCATGCTAATTACTGCTGTAAATAACGTTTGTTACGGGAACCTTCATATATAGCGTATGAAATACTCTGCTGTATCGGAGTATTCGGAGCTTTAGAGAGAAATGCCATCTGCTGTTCCCAGGTATAATCGATCATCCAGTCACATCTGACCCATTTAAAAGAGGGACATTTATCAAATGAAGCAGCCATTAGCTAGGAATGAACATTGACTAATGAATTTATCACCATGCAAATGAACCGCACTGGAGGTTATTCTCAGCAACGCAAGACATATAGGGCGTGGTTTTAAACTAAGGAGTGTGTTTGGTTCACATATTCAGTAACAGTTTATTTTTAGGAACAGACCTGTACTGAAGATTTGATGAGTGAAAATCATTCATTGTGAAAAACGTAGCTTAAATTAATAACATCTTCACTTTTTTTTTAGACTTCCCAATAAAACTGTCTCTCAGGTTTTCGGCTCCAACTTGAGTTGTTTAGCTATATGGTTCCTTTTTCCGGGTATGTGAACTGTTGACTATAACATAAATGTTCTTTAAGTGTTTTATTCCTTTTAAACCACACCAACTTGCCGACGATTTAAAAAAAAAAAAAAAAATGAATGAAAGACACATACTTTTTATCCACTTATAGTTATGTTTAATGTTGTGGAACGTCCACGAAACAAGTTAGTTCCAGCCTCTCTTCTTTATTTATTTATTTATTTATTTTTTTTTTTTAAATCTCTGTTGAAGTTAATAATGTAAAAAACACAGCTTGTCATGTTACTGATAAACAACAACAACAAAAAATTGAAATAAAAATGGAGCTGATTGTAAAGTAAGCACGCAAGCAGACCTGAAAGAAAAATCTAACATTGGGAGTAAAGAAATACGAAATAGCAAAATGTTCTTCAGGGCAGTTATTTCACGTTAATTAATAAACTGAAAGCAACTCTGAGGCTGAGGGAAGAGAGTCACGCTTAAGGTAGAATAAATAGGTGTACGGTAATTTCATCTGGTGTATGGTTAAGACATATCTATACTTCCTTTGCTATGTACGAGTATACATCCTGATCCTTCTTTAAGAAGGTACAAAGAACACATCCACTGTAATGAGTTGGAGAATCCATGCGTCATTTTATACATCCTGGAAGACAATGTATTTTTTTCTCTCCAGGAAATGCATTGCTTATGGCATGTTTTTGTGGCCCTGTGTGATGGGACACTGTCACCTGAGCTGGGGATTTTTTTAACCTGTTATGTGAACGTTTCCAGGATGCCCTTTGTCAGTCCCCCTGTCTGACTGTTCTGTTGGTGGCTTCTATTTTTAAAGTCCTTTAGGCAGTCGAGTGTTTTCTCCAGTGATTTTTCGGCACAACTGTCTATCTTCACTATGGCCCTTGAAATCAGATACCCACTCTTCTGCATTGTGGGAGACATTCAGTCCCTGCAGATACCTTGTAATGGTATTATTTTCATTATTTTATGCTATCATCGTTGCCCATTCTCTTGAAGGGTGCCAATAATTCTGATTGTATATGCACTGGCTTAGAACAGGAGCAAATAATGTTCAGGTGGTTTATTTCAAGGTTCACGAACACTGGAAATCAGTCTTTATTTGTCTTTGCAAGACTTTTTGTATGATTATCGTAATCTCAGCCAATTTTATGTCAAATAAACTGCGGTACAATTTTTTAGGGTTCTTGAGCACAGGCGATCAAGCTGCCAAAGGGAATTATGGACTCTTGGACCAGATTCAGGCCCTCAGATGGGTAAAAGAGAACATCCAGGTTTTTAATGGAGATCCTCGAAGAGTGACAATATTCGGGTCTGGAGCTGGAGCGTCATGTGTCAGCCTGTTGACTTTGTCCCACTATTCAGAAGGTAAATTTCTTATTTGCACTCCCACCAATATCCACTGCAGAATGTACAGAGTATGAGCCTTAAAATGTTCTTTTGTGTGTTTAGATTTAGTACTAATATAATTCCGGTGTATATATTCTCCAGATCTGTTCCAGAAAGCAATCATTCAGAGTGGTACAGCTCTGTCTAGCTGGGCCGTTAACTACCAGCCAGCCAAGTACACGCGAATGCTGGCTGAGAAGGTGGGCTGCAATGAGGACGACTCTATGGAAATGATCCAGTGCCTCCAGAATAAGAACTACAAAGAGCTCATTGAGCAAAACATAACTCCTGCCAAATACCACATCGCTTTCGGACCTGTAATTGATGGAGATGTTGTGCCAGATGACCCACAGATCCTGATGGAGCAAGGCGAGTTTCTGAACTACGATATCATGCTCGGGGTAAACCAGGGCGAGGGCTATAAATTCGTGGACGGTATTGTGGACAACGAGGACGGCGTTGCTGGAAATGACTTTGAATTTGCTGTGTCGGACTTCGTGGATAACTTGTATGGCTATCCAGAAGGGAAAGATACCCTGCGAGAGACAATAAAGTTCATGTACACAGATTGGGCAGATAAGGAAAATGCAGAAACAAGACGTAAAACATTGGTTGCGCTTTTTACGGATCACCAGTGGGTGGCGCCCGCTGTGGCCACTGCGGATCTACATGCTCAGTACGGTTCACCTACGTATTTCTATGCCTTCTACCACCACTGCCAGAGTGAGATGAAGGCGGGCTGGGCAGATTCTGCTCATGGAGATGAACTTCCATACGTTTTTGGCATCCCAATGATTGGCCCAACTGATCTCTTCAGCTGCAACTTCTCTAAGAATGATGTAATGCTGAGTGCTGTGGTTATGACCTACTGGACTAACTTTGCCAAAACTGGGTGAGTAGATTACACCAACATCTGCTTGAAGCAGTTTATTTGCATTTCATAATACAGCCATTCCATTCCATTTCACAGTGCCAATCCTGAAGCATGCCCAGCGTGTATCATTTCAGGCTTACCATCTACAAGATCTTTGTTGTACCTTTTGAGGACCCATACTGATGGTAGAGCATATTTAGCCATTCATTTATTCTTGATGCATTTGAATTTTTGTACATTTTGCCATCACTTTTAACAATTCAAGCTTAAGACATCTTTGTTGTGCTTTTCAGAGACCCAAACCAACCGGTTCCCCAGGATACGAAATTTATTCACACCAAACCTAATCGCTTTGAAGAAGTAGCATGGTCCAAATACAATCCTAAGGACCAGCTGTATCTTCACATTGGTCTCAAACCACGTGTCCGAGACCACTACAGGGCCACGAAGGTTGCTTTCTGGCTTGAGCTAGTGCCACATTTGCACAACATCAATGAACTTTTCCAATACGTATCATCAACCACCAAGATCCCGCCTCAGGATACGACTCCTTTCTCATACACCAAGCGCTTATCCAACAAACTCTGGCCATCCACCACCCGGCATCCCTCGGTTCCTTCATCCAACACCAAGCAGTCTACAGACCAGCAGAAGAATTCGGAGCAGGAGGACAGTTCTGTAACCATAGAAGCTCGAGACTATTCCACCGAATTGAGCGTCACTATCGCCGTCGGAGCGTCCTTGCTCTTTCTAAACATCTTGGCCTTCGCAGCCCTCTATTACAAGAAGGACAAGCATCGTTTTGAGTCCACTCGGCGTCCGAGTCCACCGAGGAACCTTGCTAATGATATACCAAGAGTTCCAAGCGAGGATCTAATGTCCTTGCAGATGAAGCAACTAGATCACGATCATGATTGTGAGTCATTACAGGGGCACGACATGCTCCGGCTCACTTGTCCTCCGGACTACGCCCTCACTTTACGCCGTTCCCCGGATGACTTCCCAATCATGACGCCAAACACCATCACCATGATCCCCAATTCTCTCTCGGGTATTCAGTCACCGTACCATCCTTTTAATCTGTATGCCAACAGCACTCCGAGCAATACTGGCCTCCCTCATGGACACTCTACCACTAGAGTATAATTCAGTGCCAATGACTGTACTTTACAAGCAGCAGATTATTATTTAAGTCAAACAGAGTGCACCTGCTTGTTTGGAGACAAGCACCAAAGGTGTTATTTTATTACTGACTACTCTATGAACTATCTCAAATAACCTGTACAATGTGAACAATGAATGTAATGATTTTCACATTTATGGCAAAGCCAAGTAAGCATAGGACTCTACTTTGATCTCTAGGACTACGCTACCCTATATGAGAAAACCCATCGTTTGTGTCCTGATCTCTTTGCTTAGATTGCGCAGTGATCTCCCTCAATCCTGTCAGTAAACTCATCAGGGTTTTTTTGTTGATTGGTTGCTCTGATAGAAGCAATAGATGCATTAGCCGTGATCATCACAGCTGTCTTTAAGCACTGAGATCAATATTTCATTATTTATTGAGCTAAAAGTTTTGCTATAATTAGGCTTGTGCAGTATTGACTTTTCCCTGCTCGCAATTCACCATTTAAATAAAAAAATTATAACTGATTTAATTATCCAGAACCGAAAAAGAAAATGATCATTTCCAAACCCATTTGAGGTTTAAGGAGACCAGACTGATAGATCTGATCTCGCCTTAATGAACCGAAAACATTCTCCATTTACCTTTGCAGAAAGCAAGCTCACGCCGCGAGTCCCGAGAACCCTGAGATCCTGAGAGGTGAAGAAAAAGGGGCTGGGCTTCTAGGCAGTTTGTTTGATTGGAGAGAAAACGACTGCACAGTGTACTCCGTTGTAAAATGACTCCACTCCTATACAAACTGCGTGAAGGTTTGCAGGTCTGGTAATATAATATAAACAGAATAAAGGTCACTGGATATTGTGTAGAGATGACGAAATCGTTATGTCGCACAAGCCTAATTATAATGTTATGTCTCCTCATAACGGCATTTCCTGAGATCCTGAGATAAGGGAACATTAAAAGATCTGGATATCATTGTTCCGTTCATACAGTTTAAATCCAGACAAAGAGATCAGAGTGCAGTGTAAATATCTGTGCCATGTATTGAGTGCTCATTCTGTAAATCTTACGAGCTTAGCTCCTAAAGGTAATTGCCTTAAACGGGCAATAATCCTATTTCTCAGTCCAAATACTGCTTATTTAAGAGCCTAAGGTAATGTATATAGCTTAGGATAAAGCACAAAATGAAGAAAAGGCTAGTGCTTGTATTGTTGTTTCACTTCTAAAGACATTTGCTTCATGCAGACGCTGTCTATCTTCTCCATTTCATCCATTCTTAACATGCTGTTGGTGTTTTAGATCTCATTCTCATGCTGATCGGTTACTCCGTGCCTCAAAGGCTGAATGTCTTTTGTGATTTTCGAAAACGTCCAAAAATCGAGAAACTACTTGTGTGAATGTCAAACTTTGCCAGTCCTCAGGAAGTGTCAACAGACATGCTGTCATTTATTTACTGCCTACACATTACAGTGGAGACAAGTCGCAGGATTTTATAGCCCAGCTGTTTTTATCCGCATCCACAGCTCGTAGCTCGTTATACTTCACGAAAGGTTTGATTTAAGCCTGACCGCAGTTATAGTTCCAGAATTTAGTACTCGAGAGTTGCTTCATTTACAGAGAAATCAATGTGTGATGCTTTGATGATTTGTCCACAATTAAAGTCTCACGAGGGCATGGAACCATAGAGACATTTCTAAGAACCATTCTCCCATCCGCAGTGTGTTGATGTCATACAGCACAGCCCTTTAAAACCAATGCTCTGAAATTCTTAACTGATATCAGACTGATGCGGTTTCGCAAAAATAATTTTTTTAGAATTAGAAAGTGTACTAAACATTCTTACTAACCTTGAGATTTCAGAACGAGAGATTTTTTCCCCTAAACATCCGCAGAAAGGTTCAGGTTTCAGACTTTTATGGATGAAAAACTAAAAATAAAGAAAAAAAAAAGGAAACAGAAATATAGTTGCGTAAATAAAGCTGCAAACAACATCTGTGGGGTCCAAGCACCAATCGCAAGCAGTGCCCCTTGTTATCCTGTCAAATGCCTGCTGGATGATGATGATGATGATGATGATGATGATGACGGCCATGCTTTTAGATAATCAGGTCATCATGAAAAATCCACATACAGATTAGCACAAAGATGCAGTCTACCAAATTTCAGCTGGACCAGACGTACAGTCCCTGAGATAATTATTATAATTATTAGAGATAAAAATTATTGAAGTTCAGACTCAACTAAGTATTTTGACAGATTTTGTGAAGCTCCAAATAAAATCGTAGAACTAGTTCACAGAAGTAGGTCTTGGATATTAGCTCAGAATTTAAGTGGGTGGAGCTAAATCGTTCTTGAGAGTTTATTGTTTGGTAAATGGCAAGGAATCAGGAAACAAAAGAATTCCCACAATATAACTCATGGTCATATCTCACTATCCTGATAAACAGCAGCAGCAGAACAAAAACAAGAAGACAAAACAATTCAGTTCCAGCATTTTTGGTGCTTCGACCCCTAATTATTGCTGAAGATTGCTCTTGCATGCATGTCAGGGGGTGTGGCCTATTAAATAGTCACCTGTTCTTGACCTTTTGACTCTCATATATAAAGTTAGGAGAATGAAGATAAAATGTTTTGTTTCAAAATGATACTCATTTAGTCATTTTTGAATGATTTCTCCGTGTATGGCTTCTGATACTTACACTGAGGTTTTTTCTTTATTATAAAGGCAGTCCGTGTATATATTTATTCTTCTCCTGTATTTTCGAGCTGGATTTGTTTAATCTGAGGAGGTACTATATAATAATATCATTATTTTAATCTACTATAAATGTCTATCGTCTTAAAGTAATTATTCCACCCGACGTAAAAGTTCAGATTTACGTCACGGTAACGTAATAACAAAACATGGGACATTGTTGTTGTTGTACATCTGCGCTACGATGAATACGCCCAGGCTATCGGTGTGAATTTGATGATGTTATGGATATTTGTTATCCAAGTCAAATCACCTAGAAATGTCATTATAGATCACACTAATCCATCTTTAATATGACTTCAGGCTTCACGAATAAAAGCTCTGATGCTGGTCTGCTGTCACCTGTGAATGATGTAAACCTGAAGTCATCTCAATAGGACTAACGGATGTCTCGGCCCAGTTCAGAAAGGATTTGTTAGACAGCAGGGTAAACTCGCAATTATTTTTGAAATGTTTGCTTTTGGCTCGCCATGTATGAGACTTTTCTGCTGTCATTTCTAAAATAAAAGTATAATAAAAGATTGTAGATTTTTGTCTGCTGTTATTCCACTCACTGACTCGTGCTGAAGCACATTTCCCATCCATATTTGCTGAAGAATTTTATATTAAGCGCCTTCATTTTGTTTATTTTGTTTAAAATGCACATTTTCAAACTGTGGAAGATTTTCCATGCCTAATGGATCATTTAAAAAAAAAAAAAAACACGTCCAAACTTCTTTCTTTCTGAAGAAACATCTAAATCACAAGCTCCCCGGGCATTTATTGTGCATTTTGTGTACATGACACAAACGTGCAACATGACATTAGCATCTGTTTAGCGCTCATAACCTATCTATATTCTGATTTGAAAGGGAAGTGGGCGTGGTCTAAACTAGAACTGATTTAATTAATCTGGGACGCAGTGCTGCTGCAAGTCAAACTGGGGTCCTTTAAACTGCATTTCATTATATGAAGGTTTTCTTTCAATAATAACAGAGAAAAAATGGATTGGAATTTGTTTATAAAAAATAAGCGTGTGATTGCATAGAGTGGAATTTGGTTAGATATACACTGAGATATACACTTTATCAGAAACCCCTGTACACCTGCTCATTCATGCAGTTATCTAATCAGCCAATCATGCAAAACATCATGCAGATACAGGTCAGGATCTTCAGATCATGTTCAAATCAAACACCAGAACGCTCGTCTCCTGTTGTAACACATCTGTCTGACGTGTTATGTGTTTGAGATGCTTTTCTGCTCACCACAGTGGTAAAGAGTGATTATTTCCTGTTAGATTAAACCAGTCTGGCCATTTGGTACAATAGATTTCACTTCATGTGTAATACAGTACACTTTCAACACTTTACCATCACCCTATAACAGTGTTAGCTAGCTAGCCTAGATAGCTGTAAATGTTCATTCCGACTTAGCTAGCTACACAATCTAACTTAAACAAACTTAAAAACATACAGTGGATATATAAAGTTTACACACCCCTGTTAAAACGGCAGGTTTTTGTGATGCAAAAAATGAAACAGACAAATCATGTCAGAAATTTTCTACCTTTATTGTGAAATTTTAACCTATTAATTAAAGTGAAAAACAATGAAAATCGATTTAGGGGAATAAAAGAAAAATTAAAAATGTACAATAAACTGGTTGCATAAGTTTGCACACCCCTAAACTAATACTTATTTGAAGCAGCTCAGTTCAGTATTT
>JANDJT010000199.1:32852954-32865499 GCA_024331685.1 Stegophilus panzeri | reverse complement strand
GTGTGTGTGTGTGTGTGTGTGTGTGTGTGTGTATGTGTGTGTGTGTGTGTGTGTGTGTGTGTGTGTGTGTGTGTATGACCATAAGTAATTGTTTGATGGACTAGACTTATACAAATTCAAACAAACAAAGCTGGTGTGTCACAAAAATAAAGTTTATCCTCACCCTAATCCTTAACTTTTCATAGGAATTAAGTGGAGTAATTGTTTTCCTTACTACACATGATCAACCGTACTGCTTTCAGTCACTGAAACATTATTATTAAACATGTATTATTGACAACTTTAGGGATTATAATTTGCGTTTTTTGATGACTGATGGGATAATAACAGTTATTGGTAAAAGGACTGTATAGTTATTCGCATGATAACGACAATAATGACAATTCTTTAGGGAAAAGGTCAAGTGTCTGGTGCATTCACAGTTCATATCAGAGTGGTTTAACACCTGCCAGAGTCATTTAGCTTGAAAAATAGCTACTTTGCCTTTCATCAGAAGATGCTTGACCTTTATGCATATGAAAAAGGAGCAAAATCCACATTAGCATTAGCTAGCATTAGGTAATAACTAGCTCATTATTAACTAAAATCCACTCCAAAATCATTTTCTGGATCGCTAGAGATATATTCTTTTCTATTCTTTGCACTTATGCAATAGATAAATCTGGTTTATTTGACAAGGGCATTCCTCTGACTTCCCAGACCTCAGGCTTTAGGGTAACAGCCTCTAAGCAGCTCTCAGCTGACTGTTAATGTTTACCTTTGTAGAAAGTCTCCCTCAGAAAGGAGCGATATTGATAAAGTAATACTAAAAACTAAAAAGAGGAAAATAAATCTGTGCTCTTGTTGCCTCTAAGCAACACACATGTAGGGATACCTTACTGTTGTGCCCCGAAGTCCACAGGAATCCAGATGGGACCATGGATTTGACTGGAGTTTTTGGTTTTTAACCTCCAGGCTTGCCGGTGCCACATCCTACAGAGTGGTAGCAAAAAGTCATTTGATATTCCCCAGTCCACCATTCATATCACTGTACACCTTTGCACACTTTTCCATCACCACAACCTCTGGCATCAGTAGGAACTGGATTAACACAAATTGTCAGGCAATGAGGCTTTGTGGAAGTGTGGATGGAGCATGCCTAATTTTAATGTACAAACTCCTAGACATTTTTGGGGCCTATCTGGGGTCTGTTAGTCATCTTCACACAAAGGCTGTGCCACCTGACAGATTATATCTTCTTGAAGATGGAAGCAATCCTTTGCCTCTTATAATCTCACTAATAACCCAGTGCAATCCATTTTAAAGTGGTAGAAACACCACCAAAGTCCAGGTGGCATCTAAGTCACCCTTGAAGTTAAGCCAGAGAGCTGACCGGGCCAGTGTGTGTTGTGCTATTTCTTTATGATCAATGGAGACACTGTGGAGACAGAGGAAGGTGCAGGGTGGCTAAATGATATCGCCATTACAACCATCAGAAGATCCAGTCTTTATTTTTCAATTTGTTGATCCATACTGGGTTTCATCAAAAATGGAGATGTGATGGCCTACAGAGAGAAGATCAGAGCTCTGTGCTGTGATAACAACCTCTCCAGGATGAAGGAGATGATTGTGGACTACAGGAAGTTGCACAAGTGAGAAACCACCAGCATAAAGTTCCTCTCTGTATCATCTCACCTAGACCCTCTACCCAAACACAGACATTAGGTATGCCTGCCAGAGATCAGTATGGACTGGCCTCTAACATCCTCATCAACGTCTTTCTCAGTAGCATCACTGTATGGAATTGCAGTTGTTCCACACACAAATACAAGCCTCTCCACTCTCAGGTGAGAATTCATCAGGGGCAACAGACTCCCAGGTTTACATGATGTTTACTAGTCACAGTGCCTGTGTAATGCTCGCAAGATCAAAATGGACTGCAGTCTCCTAGCACACAGCGTTTTTCAAACCGTCATCTGGCAAACAGCTCAGTTGGGAACACGCACGGTCAATTCTCAAGTGCAGTAATTTTGAGGCAGACGCTCTCTTTTCCACAAACCTTTCATTCTTCAAATTACATTACACCATTCAGACACCTGGTCTATATTACATCATTTCTTCAACATTGGAACTGTGGAGAATCAGAATCCTGGCCCAAGAATTTCAACTGCACATTAAACCACTAGAATCCCCCATGCACATTCAAGCACTGAACGGTCAACCTGTAGGGAAGGAAGTGATGACACGTACTGTAGTGCCCTGTGGATGTGTTTGTAGACCACATTATCCAAGTATGCCGCTGTATATGAAAGCGTCTGCATTAGCCCACCCCCCACCCCAGACCACTACGACTGCAGTGGTAGCTCTAGTGGTCAAGGCACAGGACTATTGATTGGAAGGATACCATTGTTGGGTCTGTGAGCTTGAACCTTAATCCCTGACAAATCCTGCTCAGTTGTATCCTGTCTCAGTTGTAAAGTGCACTGTATAACAGCATCAGCCAAATGAGTAAAACGATAATGATCACACAATCAAGCTGCCCCTCCTCCATCTCCTGTCTCCCCACTACTGGCAGCAGAAAGCACAGCTTTGGAGAGCTGGCTTCTATTTTTTGTGCACAAAAAAAGGGTATGATGCAACTTTCTCCATGCTTTGATTATAGAGGACTGAACCAGGTCAGAGTGAAATATTGGTACGTATTAACATATGCTATCTTTATTGGAACAGCTTGAGTCATCCTGAATATTCATCGACCTCAGACACGCCTACAATCTTATTAAAATGCAGCAGAACTGCATTTAGCGCCGCCTGTGGTCACTATGAATATTTGTTCCTGCCATATGGTTTGGTCAACGCCTCATCAATCGTTCAAGCTTTTATCAGAGACATTCTTCAAGAAATGTCTGGGAAGTTCATCACTGCTTACATCTCTTCTTACTCCTGATCTTTCCACATTATATCAAGTGGCCTTCATCTCCAAGAAGCTATTCTGCCTGAATGCAGTTATGATACCGGTATACATGAACTACCGGTTGTCAAACTAGCATTAGAGGAAAGGAGACATTGGATAGAATGAGCTGAATGCCCATTTGTAGTCTATACTAACCACCAAAACAATCTCTTATTGCTCCACATCCATTATACCCATCTCCTCCCTGCGAACCCAATCATGAAGCCATTCTGGTGTAATCTTGTTTCACAGGAGATATTACCTGGGACATAGATCACAAGATCACTCAAGCGCACAAGAAATATCCCACATTCCCTCAGCGACCCACAGAGGAAACTTATGAGCTTCCTAATCAGTGTAATAAACTAATCAAATGGGCCCATTCATCTTTTGTTCACTCCTGAGTGTCCAGTGGCTAAACATACCAACCTTTCCACACCGGTGGAAGTGTTTCAGGGGAAAGCTTCCAGGAGTCCTGCCATTAGAGTGACTCATGAGACTCATGTTGTCTTCACCAGTTAAAAACATTTTTTTTTTCTTGAAAATGAAGTCATATGCTTTTTGTTTCTTCCACTGTATATGATGTTGTAATGTACATGCTAAGGTCACACACAGCATCTCCTAGCTATCGCAATACAATGAAGGTTGAGTGTGTAAACAGAGACAATCATTCAACACTGAAGTTTAGGAGGAGCAGAAACCCAGAAGCCCTTTTTAATACATTTTGTTCCAAGCCAGTGCTCCTACAGCATGTCTAGTCAGATGGGTGTTAGCAGTGCTAGTGACGTGCTAGCTAGCGCTTATCGTAGAAAAAACATTGGCAGGAACAAACTACTTTTTTGGCAGGTGAATTATGCTATGTGTGAGGAATTTGACAGTTAGTGATTAACAGTTAATGAGAATTATTTACAACTGCTCATAAATACAGTGCTGAGGTAGCTTTCAAATGCTATCAGTGAACACTGTTAGCCATGTATAATTGCCTGTATTATAGAAATTAAAAGGCAGATAATTAACCTTGGGGGAAAAAGGAGTACAATTGATTTGGACAGACCCATAAGTACACGACTGTGATGATGTCCATTGAGGAAATTGTCTCCTCTTTCAGTGAAATAAATACAATTTCACAGCTCAGTGGATGCAATTAGCTGTTTATTGTCTGTCTCACCGTTTGTACAGTACGGAAATCAGCAGAGCTTTTATCTTCAAAGCAGGAGAGGAAACGTACTTCAGACGATGGATGCTTTTCAGAGTCATGAAACGTGTAACAGTGTGGGTTTATTACAAGAATGTACTGCGTATTACACTGTATAGAAGAGCATTACTGCTCCTAATGTACAGCTACTGTTGAGCGGTTAAACCAAAAGGTTTCTGTTACTGAGGTGAAGGTTAAGGTCAGATTCACAGGGATGTCAAGGGAGGGTCCACACAAGGATAGTAAAACGTGTGTGTGTGTGTGTGTGTGTGTGTGTGTGTATGAGGGTGAGTGAAGAGGTGCCACAGCTCCACCTTCTGCCTCTTCAGTGTAGTTCCGTTAAACACAGCGTTATTGGCATGACTGTGTCCATTACAGTGTTGCAGAGGCACAACAATGATGAATAATAAATGACTGAATAATATTAACTCTAGATTTAATGGTAGTGTCACAGAGATTGAATATCAACAGTTAAGAATCCATTTGAAGAGAAGATGTGCTGAAGGTAAATGATGAATATTTCGACAGAGCCTGTGTGCGGAGAAACATTTAGCAAAAAAAATCTGTGTTGTCAGTTTGTTTTCACGAACAATGATGCATGACGGAGTTGTGCACCTCTGACACGGGCAGATCTGTGCCAGATTTGGGCCAGATATTGAAATAACATTCGGATTTCCATCTGCATCGTGGTGTATTCTTCGCTAATTGGAACTTACACTTCCACTGATGTGCGAAAAGGGATTTGTGTACAGTAACATCATGAAGTAAGGGTTAGACACACTGAAGTCCAAGTGCACCAGAGACCAGCTAAGCTTGTCGGGGAGTGGTAGGGCAGTGGTTAAGACATTGGACCACTGATTGGACGGTTTTGAGTTCAAATCCAACCAAACTGCCACTTCTAGGCCCCTGAGCAAGCCCTTAACCCTCAACGGCTCAGTCGCTCTGGATAAGGGCGTCTGCCAAATGCCGTAAATGTAATGTTTCCGGTTATGGACCAGATAAACACACGTTAAACCAGTTCGTCTGATGGCTGATACAGTATTAGCACTTGGTGCTACGAGTGGCCACTCAACACTGTGGATTATATACAGAGCAGTGATGCGGAATTCTCTGGGCCGTTATATGGAGTGGCTAAGCTGCAGAACTATACAGTAAATATCGCTTTGGGGGATTTTGTGAGAGAGAGCGCCGCTGTAGAAGAACAGATAAGAGCAGGAGAAGAGCACACGCCATTTTATTCCTGCAGCAGCACAGAAGCGTGATCAAAAATTGATGAGTTCATGCTTCTGTTCTTTTGCATTGCAGTGAAAAACAATTCTGCAGAAAGTTAGATCAAAGAATAAGGTGCCAAATTTGAGAATCTTGGATATATCAGAAGACAGAGGTGTAATAGGCATCCATTATTCACTCGCAATAGAGATACACAGGAAAAAAAGAAAAGAAAAACAATCACTGTTTCTTCTCGAGAAGCACATTTTAATTACGTTATCACGTTTTATCACGTTCTGCAAATTTTCCAGGTTATGTGTACACTCACCTTTAATCAAAATGCTTAAATACTTTATCCTGGTCAGGGTTGCCGTGAAGTTTTTGTTAATTAAATCAAATGAAACGTTCATGTCTTCCTCTTCCTGAACAGCTCACGTTTGTGATTAGATAAAGGTTAGTGAAATATTATAATTTATTTTTATTTAAAAAAACATGTTCTCACTTTTTCTGTGGTTTAGAAGAAAACGACGGTGAGCTGAAAAGAGCAGCACATGCTGGGTTAAAGTAAATGGCCATCTGAAATATTTATCTCAGGCCGGAGTCACTGAAGTCAGCAGCAAAGCTTTTAAAGAACATAGGACTCATGCTTCAGCAAGTCTAAAAGTACATATCCATGTGTAATTAACATTCAATAACAATACCTCTGCGTGCGTTTTGTGACTTTATGACACTCTGGTACTATCTGAATTTTTGGAAAAACAATTCTAATACAGCTTTCTTATATAAACATATTTCTGAAGTTAAACTTACACACATGTGCCAGTACAGGCAATACAAACATCCTGGGAAATGATATGATATACTCTGATGAATCAGAAGGCTGGATGGATCAACCAATCACACATTCATCATAAAAAGATTCAGACCAATGAAAAACTCTAATTAGTTGCACAGTTTTATAAATTTAAAAAGCCACCTGGAAAATAAATTGTATAAAGCAGCCAATCAGAATGCTTCTGGCATAACAGCTGCATAAACCAACCAATCAAAAGCCTGACTGCCTTAAAACCCAGCCAGGACTGATGGCTCTTTTCAGTGAGTCAGATCATTTGATTCAGCTGACCAGTAAGAGTCGACTCTTTTAATAATTAATGCGCTCGTTCTAACGCCTTATCCTTTCTATAGTAACAGCTCATTCACAGAGAATTGTTGTTATTATTATTATTATTATTATTATTATTATTATTATTATTATTATTATTAAACCTAATAATAAACGGTCTGTCCTGTGTTATTCCTTACTTAGTATCTCATTATTTTTATTTACCGAGTTGTTATTTTAACTTAATAAGTTGTTACTGAGACAAATTAATGAGACAATATATTAAAATAATGAATTACTAAGTCAAAACGAGATAATATCTTGAGATAATGAGTTACTAACCCCAAATAACAATGAAATAGCTTTCAATAATGAGTTACTAAGCCAAAATAATAAGATAATATCTTGAGATCTTGAGAGATGCGTTACCAAACCAAAATAACGAGATGTCATAAAATAATGAGTTACTAAGCAAAATAATACAAAATCTTGAGATAATGAGTTACTAAACCAAAATAAAGAGATATCATAAAATAATGAGTTACTAAGCCAAAATAATATCTTGAGATAACGAGCACTTAATCAAAATAAAAATATAACACCTTGCCGTTCAGGGCTTGTGTAGCAGTACATCTGCAAACAAAAAAAAAAGAAAAGTATGTAATAAAGAAAGGACTCAAATATGCGAGTCGACTCTTAAGGTTCACCTGATAAAGCCGGTTCGAAGAACCGACTCAAGGAGTCGACTCGTTCGCGTGCAGCACATCCCCAGCAGCCAGTAAAAAACCAGCACCGGCTGCAGGCTGCACGAGACCGCAGACTCAGCATTGCACTGAAGGAGCGGGAGCACGCGCCTTTACACGTTATATTTTATAGGCTTTGTATTAGCATTCATGTGCAAACGTTAGCGGTGTGCGCGTGAGCGGATGTTTGCGGTTGATCTCCGCCTCTAGACCCTATGTGTTGCAGAGAGACGGAGGCGCGCCTGTGAAAAGGCGATGGCGGACGGAGCGCGCGGCACAGAGGTCTCGCGCGCCGTGAAGCGACGATGACGGCAGCGCGGAGCTCGAGCGAACGCGGCGGAAGAGGAGGAGGAGAAGGAGTAGACGGTGATGGAGAGGGGAGCGCCAGAGCGTCCCAGGAGAAGGCTGGCGCCGCGCACATCAACCTCGGCGTGCTGGAGTCGGTCGCCACCGTGGGTGAGTCTGCAGACACCGAATAACCGGGACTCGCAATCGGTTATGTGAAATTACTGACACGACGGCATAGAGCCAGCACGATTAATCCAACTGCAAGTCCGACTCACAGGCAGAATAATCGATCGGAATCGGTTAGAATAAAAAAAAAAACCCCGTCTGACTCAACTCACTCAGACACGGTATTCACTACCCGTGAATGTGTGAGGAATAAAACACTCAGGGTCGTGCTGTTATAGGAAAACAATCAATACCGGAGTTACTGTGACCTGCTTTATTCCTCTTACACCACGGCAACTCATTATTCATTATTCAACTCACTATTTTATGATATCTCGTTATTTTGGTTTAGTAACTTATTATCTCAAGATATTATCTCATTATTTTGAGTTAGTAACTCACGGCAAAGATATAAACCTGCGATACTGTCAGAGCTGCTGTTTGCGGAAACGAATCAATACCTTCCGACCAATCAGAGTCCAGAACTGAGCATCGCTGTGGTGTAAAGGAGTCGCATTAACACTGCAGGTGTGTACTGATGGCAGTGCAGGTGATAATTGGACAGTGTGGGTCAATCCAGCTGAACACAACACCACTACATCACCCCGGAGGCAAGGAAAGGAAAAAAAATCCATTTTACGTAATGCAGAGGTGGGGAATGTGTCCTGAATTCTTTATTAGACTGCAAATGAACTTTATGGATTGAAGTGTGTGTGTGGAACGGTTGCTTACTGAGCACTAAATATGAACGGTAACGCTACAGGCTGTAACATCAGCTGTTTTTCAGAAACGCCACCAACGCTCAAACGTACACACGCCAGTGGGTGACATCCCTTCTTCATGACAACAGTGTGTGGCCATGACTTAGTAAGGCATGCAAAAGAGATCTTTAAGTAATTTAAATTAAGGGTAAAATATGTCACTTCAACAGATAGAAAATAGGTAAATAATGGCCAGTTTACATTAAACGCATTAAATAGATATATGTACATTTACAAACTTAATTTATTGTAGTAACATGGACATTACCTATATTAATAAGTAAACGCTACGTAAGGCCATAATCACTTTTTATAGTGTATAAGATTTATACACATTAATGAGGACACAGCTGTAAAAATCCAAAATGGCCACCCGAGCCAGAATCAATTTGTGTTCCTCCTTCTGTATTTTCTTCACACAGGTACAGGTACTTTTGGTCGTGTCGTGCTGGTCCAAGATCGCAAAACCAAGGGCTATTTTGCGTTAAAGTCCATGAAAATCGTGGATTTAATCCGACTGAAACAGCAGCAGCACGTTCACAACGAAAAAGAAGTCCTTATGGAGGTCAATTACCCTTTCATCGTCAAACTGTGAGTTCTGTTTTCTGGTTTCGTGTCTAGAAAGAGTTAAATCGCTTATTGGCTGTTTATAGCAGATGAATTCCTTAATTTGTGCACTTTAATTTACGCTGATGTTGAAGATGTAACTATCTATGTGTAAAATAAAATTGAGACTGATTTTACACATAGATAAAAGACGCGTTTGGTCAAAAAGTCTTAAGTTTCTGCTCTGGTGCTACGAGGCTAATGTTGATATAAAGGAAGCTACACCAAGAAATAACATTTGTTCATAAACGGCAAAATACGCATCAGAGAGCACACTGTAAGCTATATTTAAGTCTGTTTACTGAATACTTCAGTGCGTTTTGAGGTTTTGATTAGCATGGTGCTAATCAGTGGTCCTAATCTTACATTACTCATTAGGAAAGTTAGCCACTTAGTGCTAGTGCTTCTTTACACTTCTCCAAACCATATTGTTTTCGTTTTTTTCTCAAAGAACTAAAACATTTGGGACATAGCTGTAAAAATTCAAAATGGCGGCTTTAACCACGTATTAAAGCTGCGTAACTTAATATTATTATCCGTATTTAAACGAGTAAAATTGCCACGTTTGTGCGGTATTGTTGGAGGTGTTACTGTCAGCGGTGCTAGTTTCGGACGTTTAGCATAATGAGATGCATAATTCAAATAAAACTGGGTTTATTAAAATATACAACTGAACAAATCCACAAATTGAATTTAATTGTAAATACTGATAATAATACCACTGACAAATTGGAAAATACATATTGTTTTAAAAAGCTTTTACTTGATTTTTATATATATATATATCAATATCCGACCTTGTTGAATATACCACAGAATATTTTGTGAGTTTTGACCTGAACCTTTGATGGAGTAGTTGTTCAGCGTACCCCCGGGAACAACCTCGTGTTCATATTCCTAACGTTACTGCTTGGTGGAGATTCTTTTCTTTTTTTCCTTCTAACTAAACACATAAACACATTGAGGATTTTGAAATTGTCCAAAACCACTCAGACTTTTGGCTTTCTCTTAAAAGGGTTCTCCCCCATATCAGATGATGCATTTTTAAACCGCTGCGATGCTCCAGACGCTGGATTTCTTGCTATATTTATCGCTAATGGCCTACAGGGCATCTAATGCAGCCGTATTACGTTGCAGCTTATTTCTGGGGCTTTTAACGTCTGATTTCACGGCATACAAAATGCATGAAGTATTGAGTAGCGCTGGTTTGATTCAGGAGATGAAGGGTTCAGTAAATGTTCTTATGTTCCATTCTCTACAGCTAGCTAATTAGCTCATTAGCTAATGCTGTTGTTGGATGTCGCCTCACAGCTCCAGGGTCCCAGTTCTATCCTGAGCTCGGGTTACTCTCTGTGTGGAGTTTCGCATGTTCCCCCTGTCTCCGCTTTCCTCCCACTTCAATTAAGGAATTCAAAACTTAAATTGATTTAATAATTTATTAATAAACTGTCACAAATCCTCCCTCTCAGTGAGCACTGCTTGCGAGTGTGCTTTGTGCTAGTCCTGTCTCCGCCCCTGTCATTTCATTGGTCTGTTTCCTTAATGTGTGCACCTGTTCTGTGCTTAGCCCTTAAGTAGTTTGTCTATTTAAGCCCAGCTGTCTCCGTGTTTCTTTGCGAAGTCTTTCTGAATGCTGTGTATTCGTTTATATGTATATGACCGCTGCTGTGTATCGTAACCATGATAACCCTTGCTCCTGCTTGAATAAGTTACACTCTCACAGTATATCACTACTTTTTAAACCCAGTTTCCTCCAATTAGTTCATATGTTCCGCCATTAGCTAGTTTTCAACTATCTTCCCTCGCAGACCTTTATAACCCGCAGGTTGGCGAGGCAGGACGAAAGTATGTAAAATCCGTGTGAACTTTATTGAGGACGAGTAGTCAGAGGTACAAGTGGGGGTCAGAGCATGAGGAGACAGGGTAATAAACAAGCACCAGTCAGAACAAGAGAAACACGGAAAACAAGACTCCGAAATGTGTGATATAATCTCCAAGACTTCGCACTGAGACACAGACACACCAGGGTTTACAGTAAGAAAGCAAACTACTAATTCAAGAAAGCAGCTACTGACACGTTTGAGCCTTCGAAAGTTATTAGATGAAGGTTTCAGGAAAATACTTCATTTCCTGTCACTTTCTCCTTACTCTGGTAGGTTTTGGACATGGCATGATGACCGGTGTCTCTTCATGCTGATGGAGTTCGTGCCCGGAGGCGAGCTCTTCAGCTACCTGCGCAGTCGCGGAAAGTTCAGTAACGACACGGGCCTGTTCTTCGCTGCCGAAATTGTTTGTGCGCTGGAGTATCTTCACTCCAAAGACATCGTCTACAGAGACCTGAAACCAGAGAACATCCTGCTGGACCGCGAAGGCCACATCAAACTCACCGACTTCGGATTCGCCAAGAAGGTCACAGACAGGTAGGGGGCGGAGTTTATCTCTGCAAGCATTGTTATGGATGTATATGGAGAATGGAGAATAATCTGGAAACCTTGGAGGCATGAGCAGAAAATCAGCGTAAGCATGTTCGTAAGTCGACTCTGAATACGAGGAACTTTACGAGGAACTTTCCCTGCGTAAATACTGACATAACTTTTAAATTTAAACAACAAACTTAATCACCAACTCTGAATAGCAGAAACATTATTAGTCGACAGATTATTAGCTTCACCTGCATGGTTACAACAATCTGTCCTAGGCTGTAGCGCATCTGTTGCTTTGTGCAAAGTATAGGCCCCCTCTGCCCTATCAGTGCAAATGGTCCAATACTGAGCAGATATGATTTGGGTGGTGGTTTATTTCAGTACATCACTGACACTGACATGGTTTCGTGTGTGTGTGTTTGTGTGTGTGTGTGTGTGTGTGTGTGTGTGTGTGTGTGTGTGCACGCAGGACGTGTACGTTATGTGGAACTCCTGAGTATCTGGCGCCTGAGATTATCCAGGGCAAAGGTCATGGTCTGGCGGTGGACTGGTGGGCCCTGGGCGTGCTAATTTTTGAAATGCTGTCTGGGTGAGTTGGATTTTTACATTTGAATATGAATGAATGGAAATGCTGTTTGCTATTTTATTTTTATTATTTTAAACACTAACCGTAAAATCAAACACCTGAGAAAGTGAGTTGTATTGTCTTAATCTCAATTCGAAATTGTCTTTCGAATCCAAATGATATATATATATAAAATATAATTTCTTATAAACGTCTTTTGGAACAGGTCATATTTTTGAAAAATGTGAGCAGTGACAGGGTGTGACCAGCAGGGGGAGATGTGGGTCTTAAAATCTAACATTTATCCTGCAAATGAGTAAACTATGATTTTCTGCTAACACAGAAGTTTTTAATATTTTTAATGTAGTCATGTATAAGAACATACAATATGTGCATTATATATATATATATATATAAATTCCAAGACATTTGAGATTATTTATATACAGTGTATTATATAATATATATATATTAAGGATGTATGGCAATGACACTTCTAGTCTCAGCCAGATCCCATGTGAACCTTTCTATATGAGTGTGTATAGTGTGTATGGTGTGT
>JANDJT010000199.1:32840492-32851042 GCA_024331685.1 Stegophilus panzeri | reverse complement strand
TCTCTCTCTCTCTCTCTCTCCCTCCCCCCCTCTCTCTCTCTCTCTCTCTCTCTCTCTCTCTCTCTCTCTCTCTCTTTGGGTCAGGCAGTATGTTATGTTTGGCCTGAGTGCACAGGAGGAAGGAAGTTGGACTCTTCTCTTCTTCACTGTTGCCTGAGAGTAAATAAGATCCCAGCCATGCACGACTGTTTCGCTTCTAGGCTTCGGTTATCTGTAGCTCCTCTTTTTCCTTGTTAGCACACACACACACTCACAGACACACACACACACACACACACACGCACGCACGCACACACACACACACTCACACACATGCACACACAAACACACACACACACATGCACACACACACACATGCACACACACACACACACATTCTCACACACACATGCACACACACATTCTCACACAAACACACACACACATGCACGCACACACACACGCACACACACACACACATGCACACACACACACACACTCTTATAGGCGTCAGACTTTGTATGTAAGGAATAAAACACTTATTTTCCTTCCTGTAACAGCACGTCCTGGAGTGTTTTATTCCTCTGACACCAAACTATTTATCCATTTGTATTTACATAGTTACTGTAAACCGTCGCTCCCTCACAAGCGTCTCTTGAAGATAAAATAAAAAATAAAAACCAAGTCAAAGAAGCATAAACTCTGCAGTCAGAGCTGCTGAACCTCCTGACCAATCAGAATTCAGAATTAAACACCGCACTTTCTTTCCGTTAGAGATGGCACCTACGAGCTGCTCTCCTTCTGTACGCAGCACTTCAGATCGTTTCCGTCTAAACAAACACAGATGTTCTTCCTAGTGGATTTCTGAGAATTGTTTTTTCGTGTCTCCGTGTCAGTAAATGAGAGTCGTCTGGACTCGTCTGTCCCTTCACACATCCTCGAAAGACGCTTTTCTTCCTCCAGTCTTCTTCACAACATTTCTCAAATTTTAGTAAGTTCAGGTGAACCAGATGTTCACGGGATTGGTAGCTACTCAAGATCGCTTCTTTCTTCACTGAGCATACTGAACGTTGCTCTGGTTTTCACTGCACCTGCTGACGTTTTGATGAAGAAACGTTTATCAGTAATTACAGATGTAAACATGGAGTGTTTTTGTGTTTTGTTGTAAGGTACCCACCGTTTTTTGACGACAACCCCTTCGGTATTTACCAGAAGGTTCTGTCTGCCAAGCTGAACATCCCTCGCCAGCTGGACTTCTACGTAAAGTAAGCAGGAATTTTGGACAATCCAATATTTTGAAGGGTTTGTATTTCATTCCTTTACCAATAAAATGAAATAAAACCTGAGATTAGGTGAAAGGTTTGTTTTTTTAAGTAAAATAAGCGAGAATGTTTGTTTGTTTGTTTTTGACCTCACGTTTGGATAATTTAGCTTAAAAAATATTTTAAAATTGTAATTGTGTGTTGTTGGATTATTTTTCCCCTTTAGAGACCTCATCAAGAAGCTGCTTGTGGTGGATAAAACACAGAGACTTGGGAGTTTGAGAGTAAGTGAGATTCTCCTTGCGCTCGGGTTTTCGGTGTGATTAGCATTATTAGCCAGAATTATGGCGTGAACACCAGCTCACGGATGTATGTCTGTTATATTTGGACTATACCGTGACCAACACTCGGAATGTCAGCCATTTTAGGTCTTTATGGAAATAAGCTTCCAATGTGTTTACGTTTTATTTTGTAAGCTGGAGTTTGTGTAAAGGGACGTTTACACAGTTACAGCCGTCTTGCCTTGCCTTTGATCTCGTGGTGTTTTTTTCTTTTTCCGCTTCACGCTCCCCAGCGAGCCGTGGTCTTATAGTTTACTGCGTCCTGGCAGTCAGAACGGACACCGAATTCCAGGTCAAACAAACCTCATTACCAGACATGGAAGTTTTGACCCCCCCCCCACACACACACACACACTTCCATATTGACTTAAGATTAACCAGTAGTGGGGTCAAAGGTCACGAGATTCTCACCAACATTCAGTCTTGCTTACCTCACAGGGGTTTGTGAACACTTTAGCAGCTAGCTAACAGGCGGGAAAAACAAGCACAGAATAATTGATTGATTGATTAAAGGACAGCAGATTCTCACCGACTCCCGAAGTCTCGATCGGACGCTTTTCCGCTCGCTCTTCGTTCCCGAGTGCGCTGACCTTTAACCCCTCATTCAGGCTACGTTTATGTTTACATTTTCAACCAGCTGTGCTAAATTTGTTAGGTTAAAATCCACACTACGCTAGTTTACGCTGGGTTATCTTGGTATCTATGGTAACTATGGTAACTCGTACTGCAGTGAACTGTAATAGGAGAAGTTTGAATTGTTCTCAACTTTCTCGTCTTTTTTTCCTCTTTTTTTTTTGATTGTGTAGAAGACAACACTACTCTGAAATTAGCTTCGAACATTTCCCTTCACTGAGACACAATTTATTTTATATCTTAAAGGTGGAAAAGGAAAAGGAAGCGTTCACGAAGAACAGAAACTAGACATCTGTATTTGTGTCTCGTCTCTGTAGGAGATTACAGTCCTCAGGATGTGTGTGTGTGTGTGTGTGTGTGTGGAGTCAGCTGAGTTAACACAGATTTTTTTTGCCTCTTAACAAAGCAAATGGTGTGTGTGTTTGTGTGTGTGTGTGTGTGTGTGAAGAGAGTTTTCAGTTCGTTACATCTTCACTTTATTTCAGTTTATATATATATATATATATTTAACATGGTGGCTAATTATAAAGGCATGCAATCCAAATACTACAAAAAAACACCATGTACTGATTATTTTAATGACATTTCGCTTGATCATTTGATTATTGTTATTTTATTTATTTTATTTTTTCTTTTTTTCCTGTTTTCAGGGCGGAGCCGAGGACGTGAAGAGCCACAAATGGTTTCGGTCTGTGGACTGGGACGCCGTTCCTCAGAGAAAACTAAAGGTATTAAAAAAAAAGAAGAAGAAGTATACTATTTTATAGTTAAGTATGCGGGACACATTCAGAAATATTGGCACCCTTCAGAAAACAATGAGAAAATTAGACATGGATTCAGAATAACTTTGGGAATTTTGTTGTCCTTGACCAGCTCTGGGAATTAATATGAAATCAGTCACCATGTGGAAAACCAAAGCGCTGTACAGAAAGTGTATAAAAATTCCACTAAAGTGCTGTTTGACAGTTCGTCACGTCTGGAAAAACAAACAAAAATTTCATGATCATCTAATTAAATGCCCATAGAACACACACATATATATATATGCCCCGCCCACAGGGATGTGTCTAGCTCAACAGTAGCTCATTAGCAGTAAACCTGGTTCGTGAGTGTTTTTTTGGCTGCTTCACTTTTCTAAACCAGGAAAAGTGGGTGGAGTTTATATATTTGAAAAAGGGTGGAGTTTGTGTGAGTTTTTGTCTTACCAACTTGGTGATACTGTCTGTCTGTTGTTTTTCTCTCCGGGGAAGATGCACAAAATATTAATTGTAGGGGTGCCAATAATTATGAAAGCATTGTAGCAGAACACGAAATGTTTATGTTGTAGCTAGCTCACCTAGCTAACTTTGTCCTGTTGTGATTTGTATTTTTACTCATTTCTTATTAAAACAAACTTTTAAACTATTATTGAAGTTATTTCAAACTTTTTCTAGTATTTACTGTGGATTTGTTTTCTTCGTTTTTTGGTGCAAATGCTTTATTTGTTTATTTCTTATTGGTAATTTTGCTTTTCTTATATCTGAGTCAGCCGATCATCATTCCGGAAGTCGCGCACGAGGGCGATCCGTCCAATTTCGAAGCTTATCCTGAAGAAAAGCGCAAAAAAGAACCTGCCGTTTCCCCAAGGGACTTGGAACTTTTTAAGAACTTTTGAATACGAACGCAAATATTGATACTTCTTTACGTGTCTTTTGCATCTTTTCACTAGGGGCATGTGCCGATAATCGATGATACGATACGTCTCACAGCGTTGAACGTGAGCACACTGTTGTTACTCATGGAGTCAGCCTGCGTTTCTGGAATACACGCCGTTTTTGGATGGCGTTAGCGCTCCGGAGATAAAGTTGCAGAGTTCCAGTAAAGTTTTTGAACAACATGGATTAGTTGTAACATAAGACGAAGCTACCTGACAGCTAGCTAGCGAATTTCACACATTTTACTGGGTTAAATGTTGGACAATGAAAAGGAACTACGTAGCAACTTTTCAACAAGTACATTATAATGAAATATGGTAAAACTGATGGCGAGATATCGGCACATGTCCGTCTCCACTCGGTCTTGTTCTACTGTGTCATGTGTAGACGTGTAAAGTAGCTATAATCTATGCACTTTGTTAGATGTTTTGTTTGTTATGCAAATGCACATAACCTTTATTGCAAGTTATTCCAAACGTACCTGTCTATTCTCTGGGAATGATTATGCAACTTATGTGTATGATCTATGCAGATCCATTTGTTTAACTCCATACGGTTTGACCTGTGTCGACGTGATCGTCTCTCAAGCTGTAATTGTATGCGTATGATGCTAATGGAACTAACGTTATAGCTACTCTAGGTTTGTTTGATGTTATGAGATGCTTGATTATGTAATAAATAACATTTTTCAAAAGATATGTTGCTTGTGATGAGTTGTTGAGCAGTGAAATGTCAAGTGCAAAAAAAATCGAATGAAACTCCAAAGCGAAACATGCGAATGTATTAGCAGTAAATGAGCTGTGATTGCTATTTTAGGATTAGTTTTGGGCGCTTATGTAAGGAATGATACACGTAGGGGCACGCTGTTTTAGGAAACACCTTGCTCAGCTTGCTCATTTGCTCCCCCTATGGGCAAAGAATGTAACCAAGAAAGGATATCGCGGTCGTACATTGTACTTCATACTTTTTCAGCTTGGTAAGCAGTGTATGGGGTTCGCTAGCAAATGACGTGTTGGGTGTGAATCCAAATCCCAGCACCACCGAGCTGCCGCGACCCCTAACCCTCATCTGCTCTGTGCCTGATGAATGATGTAAGAGGGGCAGCAATGACACTGATATTACACTTTACCGTTCATGGTGTTGGTGCCACAATACTCTATACATGGATAAAGGTCACCACTTTTTTTCTGAAAAAGAAGAAACCTACCTGAGGAGGAAATTTCAAGGGTTGAAGCGCTGAATGTTCTCCTCCTGAATGTTCTCCTACATAGCTTTGCATTATTTATTTTCTTCTGTCTGTTTGGTTCCTAGCTACTATGAAGGATCCTTCTTCCAGGCAGCTGAAATTCTTTTGAAGCAAAGGATGTTGTGAAAGCAACCGTTACCCCGGAGTACAGAGATGAAGACTGCTATAGTGTAGTTCTCTTCCGCTGCCTAAGGCATTATAGTCATGCTGAAATCCCTAATTCCCCAAGTCATGCAACCTCTGACCTCTGCAGGTGGAAGTATGGTGGGAGACCGACCACTGGTCCATAGCCAGTAACCATGCCAGGAGGATAATTAAAGCTGTAAGTTCTTCCTCATGTTGTTCCCAGTGCAGTGAGAAACAAACCATTGCCATGATGTTTAAGTGAACACTGTAGAAGTTCTCTCAACTGGAGGTTCAGCAAGGTTTTGAATGGAAGTTCTGGGAAGTCATTGGTGCACTAGGTGGTGTGTTTTATCGGGAAGGTTTCTCAAAAGTGTTCTCACCGGGAAATGTTACTATGGACATCGAGGTAGATGATTGCAGAGAGAGTCAAATTTCCTTATTCCTGCTCACACTGTAACCTTAACCTGAACATCTCCACAGGGAAACGTTCACACTTGTGTTGTTTTCACCGTTACAGTCTCAGTTTCTCTCTGTGTCTTTCTTACATACGAGGTGAAGAACACAGTCACTGGAATTGGAGAGAAAACTGCTGGAGGATGATATCTGTAGCCCTCTGTGGGTTCTTCCATAAACAAACAGCACTGCCGTATTCAGATTATGGGATGAGACATAAAGATTCCCTGCTGAAGCTGCATTCTTTATTATTTATACTCAGGGATTTTTTTGCATTTTAATTACATTCCTTATCCTTGTTTTTTTTCCTGTTCTCTGTGCTGCTTTTCCTGATTTTGAAATGTGCTTATTTTTTATGGCTTCATAAAATAATGTGCATGTTATGAATTCTAACTGCATACATTTTGATGATAATAATAAAAATAATAATAATAATACATCTTGAAATGATAGAAAGTTCCTGTCTTGTTCATGAGGCTTAACGGTCTTGGCACTGGTCCTAAAAATGTTCCAGGTGTTTGCTTTTTTTTAAACTCCATATTTCTCTCAGGCTGTTCATCTGGCTGCTCATGTCCTTCTTTATCTGTTCTTTTCAGGTTGGGGTCAAAATCAACATTTCTTTTTTTTTTTTATAACAGTGAAGAAATAATAAAAATGATCATTGTTAAAATATTTATAATATATTAGACTAATTATGGAGAATAGCAATCTAAAAAACATATAATAATAATAATAATAATAATAATAATAATAATAATAATAATTAGTCTTACAAAACCTTTTCCTTGGCCTGTGGCAGTGATGGAATGATTACAGATGAAGAAAACACATTTTTGATTCATTTTACACATGAGTAGTTGGACTGTCTGGTTCTTGTGCCAGAACTTCTCAACCAGTGAGGGACATCTTGAAATTCACAGCACAGAAGATCAGCTGAGACGAAGCCTAACATTTCTTTCAGAGAAATCCAGACGCAAATCCGGTACAGAAGTTGGGCCGTAGATCTCTGTGTAAAAGATCAGCGAAGGCTTTTCTGAGTGCAGATTATGACATCATTGGAAGAAGAAGAAGAAGTTTATGTGCATGATGGCAGCAGGAAGGTCATGGACATTTAAGCATCATATAAAATCCAGCCACACTAATGTCACGTTAAACTCATAAAACGTCCCTCTCCAGACTAAAATGAGGGAAGAGAAGTGACTATGCAAATACAAACCCAACAAGTGCTTTGGAATGATGCTAGGAGTCGACATTGAACTCATAACAACTAAAAATGAGTGCAAGGAGAAACAGTGGACATTAACACACAATGTTTATCAAGATGAAGAGAATGTACACCAAATGTTTAATTATAATATTAGCTATATAGCGATATTATAAGGTACAATGAGAATTAGAAATTTAAGATATGTTCTGAAGTGCAGCTAACAGTAATTATCCTCATGATCGTGACCGCAGTACAACTTTCATTCCTCATTAGCGACGTAAGCTTCGTTAGTTTGAGCTTTGTTAGCTTGATCCGCTTTGCTTCCCAACAGTGAGAATATATTTGTGACTAAACATCTCTAAGGCAAGCAAAAGAGAATACAAACCCACTAAAACCCACTTATCCACGGAAGTGGTTATGTTTATATGTATTCAGAGCCTGAGGTGTAGGATTTAACATGCTTATAGCTGTAATTAACAGCATTACAGCTCTTTAATTTTCCTCAACACTTTCATTTATCACATTTAAACCCACTGAAAGACGGCCATTATCACCACATGCTCATGATTACGGGATACATGTGGCCTCTCAAACCAGATGGGCGATATGAGCTGTCTAACAGTTTGCTACGTTGGATAGTTCTCATGACGTAAAATGGCTAAGCTACAGCTGAACTAGCCTTTTGATAAAGTAGCTAGCTACTCTACAAGCTAGTAAAAAAAAGTATGGAAAGTCATAACAGAGATTTTGCTTTTCTATCTAAACCACAAAATTTCTACCTTTATGCGTAAATGTTTCATTTCGGGTTTGCATACATTCAAAACAAACGTGTACCTGTTGCCATGCAATCTCGAACGTGTGTTCTACGCTAATTAGACGTACTAAACTCACTTCCTGACAGATACAACGTTAGGATTTGTTTATTCAAATGTTCAGTGTTGTATTTTGTGAAAAGGTACAGGATTTTTAAAGCTACAGTAATAGTGTAGCTAGCTCCTCCTCAACATTGCACATGCTAACCCATTAGCTAAATCTGCTAATCTAAAGTGTTAGCACATTGATTAGCGCTGTCAAGTAAAGGCCAACATTTGTTCCTAGACTAAAAGATGAAATATTTTAGCAAGGCGCTACAAATGGATGGTTTAGTATTTAAAATAAGCATGACTCAGCATTTTAGCTTTTTACTACATGTACTGTTACACTTACTAGTAATTTTCTTACTTTTTCTGCATTATTTCTACAGGGGCAGGACTTTAACTCCGCTCAGTGTGTTCTGTACTCTTTCCACCACTCGAGACCAAGAAGTCTTTTTATTCTTTAACGTCGAATTAGTTTCGTTTCGTTTTGTAAATGTAATTGACGTATGAGGATGAGGACGTGGGAGGCCGGCGCTATATTTATGTCGTTTTTTTACTCTCTGTGCTTTTTCACCACAGCATGATTGTGTACTAAAGAGAAACTTCCACTTTACACACACACACACACACACACACACACTCAGCAGGAAGCTGTCTGGGCAATTATCACGCTTTGCTTTACAACACCAGCTCTCTCATCTGGACGTGTAGCAGCCCACTGCAATACACAATACACAGATAATATACCAGTAAATAACAGTAAAGTGTATAATAATAATACTACTACTACTACTAATAATAATAAGTTGTATAAAGAAAATGGGATAATTATAAGTCGCTCTAGTTGAGGGTGTTTGCCAAATGCCGTACATGTAATATATGTGTGTGTATATATTACTCAGTAAAACAGAAAATGGTAATAATTTTTGTGTAATTATGTTTCTTATGTGTAATAATTCCAGGTTTGACTGTGTTTAGGAAACTAAAGGGGTTGTGTATAGGTTAGAAATATATATATATATATATAGGGCGTATGGTGGCTTAGTGGTTAACACATGAGGGTTGGGGGTTCGATTCCCACCGCTGTCCTGTGTGTGTGGCGTTTGCATGTTCTCCCCGTGCTGCGAGGATTTCCTCCCCAGTCCAAAGACATGCACGGTAGGCTGATTGGCATGTCCAAACTGTCCATAATGTATAAATGTGTGTATGAATGTGTGTGTATGTGTGTGTGATGGATTGGCACACAGGATATTTCCTCAGCAAGTCTTGGAATAGGAAAATGATATTAAATGATATTAAAATCCTCCAGGATGTGTGCAATGCGATGAATCTCCACTCGTACAACCTGTGCGATCCTATTCCAGCTTCCAGATGAGATAGTCACTCACGTCTGAGGCTTCTGAACCTGACTGTATAACAGGTCTCTTTTCCAGCCATGACGTCATGACAGATGTGTGGAACGGAGGTAGAACTTCCTCAGCCATCTGCGCTTGCTTTTCTCATCGGCTGAAGCGCTGTCAGGAAAATCCCTGTTCATTTAGCAGCCTCTGATCATTTGTCTCGGCTCTTCAATAAGAGTCTTTGTTTTCTACTATTTTCAAACAAACACTCGAAATTAGCTGCAACGTGTTTCAGAGAAAGAGAAAGAAGAGGCTTGTCATCCTGGTGGAACGGTATACTTTTCATCTCTGTGTTATAGATGAGCGTTGACACTGGAGACTCCTTCAGTAAATGTTAAATATGCATTAAATATATATACATGTTAAAAAATCTCCTAACAGAAAACTTCACCATAATCAACATGTGAACGATCGGTTGCTATAGAAGCTGTAACACACTGGAACGAGCACAGCTGAAGACACTATACTTATACAGTTATAAAAATTTATTAACACCTACAACTGAAAAATATCCTCATAGTGATGGCATTAAACCTGCAGAATCATCAGACTCTCTTATATCAGTGGGGAAATATAAAATCT
Organism: Stegophilus panzeri; assembly: GCA_024331685.1. Lineage (NCBI taxonomy): Eukaryota > Metazoa > Chordata > Actinopteri > Siluriformes > Trichomycteridae > Stegophilus > Stegophilus panzeri. The sequence continues at coordinate 32,841,262 of JANDJT010000199.1, read as the reverse complement.
CTTATTTGATTATTGTTGTTGTTGTTGTTGTTGTTGTTATTTTTTGCCTCAGACCTTTGTATCTAGCTGTATATAGTATATAAATAAAATCTGTGGTACTTTTGCTATGCTTCCACGTGGTTTCAGTCTAAACCACATTAAACTCTGCTGTGTTATATTGAAGAAAAAAGACAGTGTGTCGTTAATGAACTAAATGCACAAAAGTGTTAAGTAAGGTTCAGACATAAGACTTAATAAATCTACATTTGTATGACTGAAGGTATAAATATAAAAACAAAATATAAATCAGGAATAAAACAACTAACATCTGTTTCAAAGCAAATTATTTGAAATATGTTCCTTTACGTGAAGTAACTGTATGTTAAGTTCACTGAGCCTTCTGTCTGTTCTGTAAGAATCCCCTTGGAGTTTATTACAGTATTAATGCAGTCGTGGTTGCAGGACAAAAAAATCCCATGTTCATTAATATGGAAGCGTATTGGGCACGGCAGGTTGCTCACCGTCTTAATGTCCTTCACCTCAGTGCATGCTTTATCCTGATTTAAATGACTAATTTGCCTATATTTTGGGAAATATTATCAACTAAATTAATTTCAAAATATTGCAAGCAGATACAAAATAAATAGCTGTAGGAGTGTGTGTGATCAGGGTGGCCAACTTACAGACTTTATCTCTTGATTAGATCCCTTTTTATGTTCCCAATGATCACCATGTTTCCCAATGACCAATCAATGATCACCATGCTTCCCAATGACCAATCAATGATCACC
>JANDJT010000199.1:32829375-32840392 GCA_024331685.1 Stegophilus panzeri | reverse complement strand
ATGCTTCCCAATGACCAATCAGTGATCACCATGCTTCCCAATGACCAATCAGTGATCACCATGCTTCCCAATGACCAATCAGTGATCACCATGCTTCCCAATGACCAGTCAATGATCACCACAACTATTTAATTATCATTAAAAGAAGGTTATTCCATCCATATCGATTTCGTTCATTTTTACTAACCTTTCATGTCTAATCACTATCGCTGCTTCATTTCGCTCTGCATTCTTGACAGACAGGATCATCTTTTGTAAATGCATAAAAGTTGAGTTTGTGGTGTCATGACCAAAGAGATCTTCTTTCTTTATGGTGTCTTCTGATAAAACCCTGTTCTATTCTATTTTATTATATTATATATAGTGTTTCAGATCATTTTCCTTAATGCACCCTAATCTGTAATGTGATATGCCAGTGATCATGATGAAGCAATGAACATGCATATACATCATCTGATGACCTCTAGTAACTCTGTGAGTGTGCTGTAGATACTTTCCTCTGGAAAGAAATGTCAACATTGAGTGGGATTGATCCAAAATCCTTTAGGAGCGAGTGGGATTGGGGAAAAACAGTCCTGAAGTTAACACATGAGGTCAGAGAGTATTATTTGTGGCAATATGATGGACGTAACTTGCTGGGGACAATAATTAGCAGGAGCTAAATATCTAAACAGGACATATCTGTGAAATCAGTGAAAAAGGTGAATGAATGTGAGGTGAATAATATTGAACTAAAGATCTTGTTGCTCTCCCAGACTCAGACCCTGTGCTTTATCTGTGTGGCTAACGGTAACAAAACCCATATCCTTTGTTATTTATTTATGACTGCTGCTATTTCTCTCAGGGGCCTTTTTTTGGTTGACCTTTTTAAGAAAACATTTACAGCAAGGCCAAAGGGAGCATGACCTCTGTCACCTTTCTGTGTTCCAGCAGTAAATGGTTTAATGGTTAAAAACACACCTTTACACACATTTCGGTGATTCTATATTCATTTATGTGCCACATGCCATGAAAGTAAACATGAAGCAAAACAAACCTCAATTTGCCAACAACCAACAGTGAATATCTTGAATTTAAAAAAACCCTGAAAATATGTGAATCCTAATTCATTAAATACATTGTTAGTGTAAATTAAATTGGCCTTGTTCATTTGGTTCTATATATACACGAAAACTTTACTTGCTGTACTTGTAAGTGTTCACCCCTTTCACCACTTTTCCACATGTTGTAGTGTTAAACCCTAAAAGTGATATTCATAGAAATAGGATTTTTACTCAAGCTCCGTGAAATAGGATGGAGATTCAACAATCAGGAATTCTTGCCACAGATTCCCAAAAGGATTGAGGTCTGGGCTTTGATGTTCTAGATCTAATTTAGTAGTCACCAACCCTGTTCCTGGAGATCTACATTCCTGAAGACTTTAGCTCCAACCATTATGCCCACCTGACCATCTAATCACAGCCGTAAGAAGATCTTGATCAATTAAAACAGGTGTGTTAGATTTTGGTTGGAGATGAAACCTGCAGGAAGGATTGGTGACCACTCGCGTGTAGCCTTGCCAGTATGCTTAGGGTCATTGTTTTGTTGGAAGATGAAGCTCGCCCATCTCGAACACTTTCCTAGTCCCTGTTGATGAAAAAAAGCATCCACACAACAACATGCTACCACCATCATTATTCACAGTGGGGATGGTGTTCTCAAAGTGATGAGCAGAGTTGCTTATCAGAATTTATTTGTTAGCTAGAATGATTTTACCCTGGAATTATTGTCTCACTTTTTTTACCAGGTTACAGTACCATGGTAACTTATACGGAACATCTAACCTGACGGACCCCCCCCCAACCATCCGTAAACCTGTTTAGATTCACCTCATGTCAGTCATTCTGTAGAAACGCTACTGTAAGGGTCATTGTAGATTCTGGGGGCGGAGCTTTGTGAGACATGGGTAGGAATAATTAAAATGTTGACCCCACCTAACAGTTACAGGCGTAATCTTGAACAAAAAAGAAGACTAAACTTACAGTACCTAAGTCACCTTTAATGCACAATTGTTTTATTTCACTGAATTAGGTGCTTAATCATAGCCTGATTATCTAAAGATGGATCTTCAGAGGAAGTTGTAAAAAAAAAAAAAAATAGCAAGATGATTTACTTTTGGTCTGCTTCTGCTGTCTGACATCATAAAGGATTGTTTGGTGGTCAGTTGAGATCTTCGAATGCATAAGGTTAAATCTAAGGTTAAATCTAATCTGTGGACGTCATGTCAGTCACAGCCACAACAATTCCAAACATTTACACCTTTTTATTTTGGTGGTTTTTATTTTTAGCTGTGTGAACAGGTGTTCAGCCTGAACTCAGACAGACAACGCTAGTTGTTCCCAAACCGACCTGATAAATCAACAAACCACATGGATAGGCTGGATGGGACAGGCTCCGGCTCCTCCTGACCCTGTGTAGGATAAGCGGTAGAGAAGATGGATGGATGGATTATTACTGTGCATTGTGAACACATAATATCTAATATTATCTAATTATATCAATCATTCTGCAATAAAAGATTAAGGAGAATGTATAATAATTGTGGAATTGTATTTACGGGGTTATGTTATAGATGTTATATAAATGTTATATGAATGTTATAGAGTTTGAGAAGGAGCAGCAGGACACCTCCCTCATCGCTCCTCCTCTGGTGTAAAACAGTTGCAAGTCTCCTGAAGCCCCTCAGTGTTAACTCGGAGCCGGTGCGCGCGGGGATCCGCGTCAGACCGAACGCACGCGCGCCACTGTGTCGTCTCCTCACCGCGCGCGAGCCTCTACATTTACTTCATCCACCGGCAAAATCCGCGCAGTTCAAAGGAATATCTGGGACACGCACGCGCAGGAAATCACTCATTTTATTAACCTGACCTCGGTTTTTTTTCTCTCTCTCTCTCTCTCTCTCTCTCTCTCTCTCTTTATTTCTTTTTTCTCACGGTTCAGTTATACACGCCGCTCTGACTCTGTGATGAGCTTCATATTTAATATCATCTTATTATAAATGTCTGGTCCTGGACCATGGAAATAAATAGAGAAGCTGCTGATGAGTGAATGAGGTGATGAAGAGGTTTAATTACTCCTGTGGACAGCAGAACTGACTCACTGCAGCCTCCTACAGGTAAACCACTGCCATTACATTCTAGCATAATTACACATCTATCTATCTGTCTGTCTGTCTGTCTGTCTGTCTGTCTGTCTGTCTATCTATCTGTCAGTCAGTCTGTCTGGCTCTCTCTATCTGTCAATCTATCTATTTACTTATCATTAATTCTGCTACTCTGAAGTTTTAAACCTTAAGCAGTCACAAGTTAATTATTTGTTAATTAATTACAAATTTGTTAATTCATACAGTCTTTCTTTCTTTCTTCTTTCCTTCCTTTCTTTCTTTCTGCATCATGTTTGTAACAACAAACACAATCAGCTCCAGAAGTATTGAAACTGAACCCTGAGATTCATACAGAGAACATGCTTTCCTTCACTGAGCATCACAGCTGAAACTCAGATTGGATTCATGGGATCAGACTCGTGTGATCGGACTCATGTGACTGGACTTGTTTTGTACTTAGACATAACCAAAATCAGACTTTATGCCTTTTGACCTGTATCTGCATGACTTTATGCACTGTGCTGCTGCCACATGATTGGCTGATTGTGCAGGTGTTCCTAATAAAGTGGACGGTGAGTGAATTTACACGCACTCCTGAACATGTGTATGCAGGAATCCCTGGTGGTGAAAAAGTGTAATTGCTGGTAAACTGATTATGAGGAGCTCTGATCCTGCTTATTGTTCTGCTCACTACAGGCTGAAGACAGGTGACAGATGACGCCTCACAAGTCCAACTGTTTCAACATATTTCATATCATCATATTACCCAGATCTTTTCTGAATAAAATTCTGGAAAAAAAAGTTTTGTTTTAAAACAATTTACATTTTAAATTATAGTTATAGAGAGTCCACATATGTGTTAATATCACTGTGTTAATATCACAAATATCACTTATTGTATGATTAGTGATTTAGTAATGCCCTTTCTCAAAGGGTGCCAATAATTCTGCAGTTGATATGCTCTCTCTCTCTCTCTCTGTCTGATATTTTCCTGCTTCCTCCCACAGTGTTTGACATGAAGCCATTGGAAAGAAGAAGAAGGATGGGAGCCGTGTGCCGATGTTCGTTGGTGGTGTTGACGTTACTTGTCGTTTTTTCGGATGTTTCCATGTCCTGCCCTCGTCCTTGCGCCTGTTACATCCCCTCTGAAGTGCACTGCACCTTCCGCTCCCTCACCCTCGTCCCCTCCAGAGTGCCTCGATCAGTTCGGCGCATGAATCTCGGGTAAGTTGCGTCTACTCTGTGAGGAATCCTTGTGAGAACTGTGATTTAATTGTGAGATTTTGGTAGGGAATAAGGAACACCTTGGGGTGTGCAGTTAGAGGAAAATAATCCATGATGAGGTGGTGTGATACGGAACGACGCGACACGGAGTTACTCTTACCGCCTCGAAGATGATTATTTTCCTATAAAAGTACGTCTCGAAGTGTTTTATTCTTCTCATACGACAGCAATTTAATAACGATTACAATTTATTATCTAATAAAGGATGCCACATCGTACTTTTTATCCATTTATAGTTACATTTAATGTTGTGGCATGACCACGAGACCTGTTCCTGTTTGCACTTACGTTACAGAAGCTATAAACAGCTAGGTTACTGAGAAAGCTAAATAAATCTGGAATGTTAGTGCCACCTATGTGTCAAACAGCAAACTGCAAATAATATACCTTGGATTAGTTTGCCACTTGTTGAGCGCCACCTATGCTACGATCACTGTAACTGCGCTTAAAGAATGTAGAGTGTTGGTGTTCTGGAGACACACTGATATATCAGAGTAATGCAGGATAATGTGAACACATTGTTGAATTTGTGTGTTTAAAAGGTTTAACAGCATTTCTCGACTTGACAAGGACTCCTTAGCTGAATTGAGGAATCTGGAGCTTCTGATGATGCATGGAAACAACATCCATCAAATCCCCGATGGTGTTTTTCGAGACTTGATGTCCTTGCAGGTAAACTTTTTAAGTGACATATCGAAGATGAAAACATTCTAAAAGAACAGTTCATCTCTGGTTAAATATGACTAATTATTACAGTGACCAATTCTTTGCAATTATTTAATTTTTATTCTTTTTTTTAATATATAACGTATTTTCACATTATTGGTGTCTTTACATGTGATTTTTTATATATTTTCATGTAATTCCGAATGATTCATTAATTTTTAATGTGATTTCATTCACATAATCACACACACATATAAGAAAAACATATGATCACGTGAAATGTATGGGATTTTTCCGTAAAGGTACAGATTAATATTTTTTATTACATGCCTGACATCTGACCCTGACTTCAGTTTTCATGTTCGGTTCAGTTTCATGAATGAAAGTTTGCAGGACAAGAACGGCATGGAAGGGAAGATGAAAAACTAACCATCATGAGAGAGCAAACATTTGAAACTGCTGGAACATGGAAACAAATCGTCTCTGAATCGGAGAATATCTGATTGCTTGGATCATTTTTACTTTTTACAATCGGCATCACTGTCCAAAAACTGACATGTATATTTCTTCCAGGTCCTGAAAATAAGCTACAATAAAGTCAAAGTGATCACAAGTCAAAGTTTGTCTGGTCTCACGCGCCTTGTAAGGCTGCACCTGGACAACAACCACATCGAATTCATCCATCCGGATGCCTTCAGTGGGATGACATCACTTCGTCTGCTCCATCTCGAAGGGAACTATCTGCAGAAGCTCCATCCTTCCACCTTCAGCACCTTTTCCTTGTTAAATCACTTCCCGGTCTCCACAATCAAACATCTCTACCTAGCGGACAATTATCTGACATCCCTGCCGAGAGAAATAATGAGAAATATGCCGCGTCTAGAGAACCTTTTCCTGTACGGAAACCCCTGGACCTGCGACTGTAGGCTGGACTGGCTCCAAGATTGGATGGCACACCATTCAGGTAACGTGATAAAAGTATTTAGTACTGATAGAAAGCAGTAGTGATGATAAAGTATAACATATATAGACTAGCTGTGTCAGTGTCCATTGTTAATTGTGTTAAAATGTATGATGTCACTGTTTACATGTCAATTAATGTGCTCATAAATTCAGAATTGGTGTTTCAGAGTTTTTTGAGGACTCATCCTCTACATCTTTTTATTCATTTCCAGGTGTGATGAAATGCAAGAAGGACAAAGCGCATGCCAAAGATCAGCTATGTCCAGTGTGTGCCTCACCACAGCATCTGAGCGGAAAACAAATCGCTGAACCCAATGATTTCCAATGCACAGGACCAGTCATTAGCAACTCTCCAGGGAAGGATGTTTCACATGTGGAACACCTCAGTGAGCTTCTTTCTCTGGAGGATTTCAAGCCACCTTTAGGAAACATCACACTGAACCTGTCAGATGAACATGGAAACACGGTGGTCTTGACCTGCCAAGTCTTAAAGCCGAGGGAGTCTGCGAAAATCACATGGAACTACACTGAGTCTTTACAGATCAGTGCTAACATGACTCTCTCTTTGGACCTTGAATGCCCGATGGACAGGGAGAAGTATGCGAGCTTATGGCGACTGCTTGCATACTACAGTGAGGTTGCGCTGCACCTGCGCAGGGAAATTATGTTAAGTAAAGAGCCTGAACTGAGCTATAGATACAGACAGGACATTGAGAGAGGCACGTACTATTACACCGGAGTCCGAGCTAATATTCTGTCCCATCCATCTTGGCTCATGCAATCGTACGTGAATATAAAGCTCAACAGGCCCTACTCCACGTCCAAGACTGTAAAGTTAATTTTTACTACTCAGATGTCTTCTACCACAGATAGTGAGCAGGCAAGATGGCAGAAGAGATCCTGGGTTATGATCAAACACAACAATGCAACCCAGATGACGTTTAGTTCAGTCGTGGGCAGTATGATTGAGATGGATTGCAGTGTGATGAGTTCTGGAGGTCCAAGCATTCAGTGGATGTTACCTGATGGCTCTAAGGTTAAGGCATCTTTCAGTAGCCCAAACAACCGGCTATCTGTGTCTAGTACAGGTAAACTTCTTATCAAATCAGTGGATCATTCTGATTCTGGTGTATACTTCTGTATTGCTGAAGTTCTGGGAGATGTAGATCTTCTTCCTTTTCGTTTATCAGTTTTCAAATCCTCCAGACCCCCCATAGGCGATGAGGTTAAGATTGCTTTAGATAAATTAGTCGGGGAATCTGTTTATCTGCCTTGCAATACCACTGCATCCCCAGATGCCGATGTGAACTGGATCTTTCCAGACGGCAGTATGATGAACCCCAAAGCAAACTCATCTAGAGGTTTTGTCTTCTCCAACGGAACACTCTTCATACCTCACTGCAGACTGGATGATAATGGGAATTACAAATGTGTGGCTCTGAATCAACATGGCGAGGACACTCTTTCTGCAAAGCTCACTGTTATGACACGGCAAGGAACACAGCCTTTCAGACGGTATTCCATGGGGCCCCTGTCTGCAGCAGGTGTGTCTACAAAGGTCAGAGCAATTTTTGAGGGTATGGAGGAGTCATCCGGTGATGATACAGGCCAGAAGACAATGCCATCAAATAGAGGTTTCATGAAACAAAGGAGGGGACCACAATCAAGGTCACGAGCCTATCCTGTCAGGAATTTGCAGAGAAATTTTCCAGGCCAGAGGAAGGCAATTAAGAAAGGTTTGAACGGACAACAAAGAAAATATGTGCTTGGGAACAGGAGAAAAATAAGTAAATCCAATAACAAAATAGATCCTCAGAGATGGGCTGACCTTTTGGCCAAAATCCGTGAGAAAACAGTTCCAAATACCATAACACCTAGCTCTTACCCAAGCATTCCAGTAGAAAGGGTTCAGACTGTAGATTCAGAATCTCTCAATAACATAAAGGGATCTTCTCCAGATGATGCGAGCCCATTGAAGGAAGAGCCAAACACCATTATCATGTCTCAAACTCATAATACACAACCAGTCACAGCTCCTCCACGTATTGAATACCAGTTGCACCAAATAACACCTCCTGAATCAAGCATTAACTCAGATGAACTGACACTGAGACCTGCGAAAACCACAGCTGCACCTAATTATGTTACCACTGAGATAAATATCCTGGAGGGGAACCATGTAAACAGCTTAACTACCAGCACTTCACACAAAGAAGAAAGACAACGAAACCAATTGGAAAATAACCCAGCTGCTCCCAATTCAGAGTTAAAGAATGAGCTTGGCATCTCAGTGAAGTCTGCTGATGTTAAGGAATCCTACACAGAGAGTGAAAAAGACAGTGCACAATGGATGATTAGCACTTCAACACAGACAACCAAATTCATTTCAGCTAATGTTGTAAAGCAAAGAGCTCTGTCAAGGACCCCTTGGAAATCCAGGAGGCGATTTGGAAACAGGGGACAAATAAACCGATTAAGAATAAGACCATCCTTGCCCCTAATCACTAACAGACCACAGTTATTTACAGCACCCAAGGCCACTGAAACGCACAACCCATTAATCACTACAACCACGTCTGCCACACTAACAGCAGGAACATCAGCCTATTCCACTGCTACATCTATTACCTCTTCCCAATACCCAAAATCCTTCACAGTCAATGATCGTAATGGTAATGATCAAACGAATGTCTCGCTGTTAGCTGACAAAGTCAAACCACTTGCCCACAAATTGGAGTCGAGTGAATTTTCCACAATCCAAATGACTGAACCAACTCTAGACGTCCCACAATATGGTTTACGCCACACAATACACATTACACCACCAGCAGTGACTGTGACCACATCTCAGAGGAGAGCAAATAAAGATACATCCGAAGAGAGTTGGCAAAAGATACAGACATTCACTACAGAGATCAAGATGAATCACCACACTGCTTCTACATCTCAGCCAGATGCAGATTATGAAACACTCGTAACCACTCAAGGGGAGTTTACAACCAGACTTTCAGCACTAAAACCATCTCAGAAGTCTGTTACTGAGAATGACGCAACAGACACCAGCCCTCACATATCCGAATCACACCCAGAGGAAAGTCTCAGTAGCTTGCAAATACTCAACTCTACACATAAATCTGTCAAAACTGTGACTGCTCCAGTCAAACCACTTCAAACCCCAGTTATATTTCCATATGAAGACACTAAAGCAGAAGATTTACTAAAGACATCGTTTTCTGATTCTTCAGTGAAACAAAGTCAAACTGGGTTTCTAACCACAATGCTTCATACTGTTCCGGATGAATACGGTTCTGTTTTTCCCATTACGACTCCAAGCCCAGAGGTGGGAGATGGAGAGTTGCAGATGTCTAACATAAGCAAACTCTTTGGTATCACTTCAACAATGACATTTACAATGACACCGGCAACCACAATTCAAATATCAACAAAACCTCTCACAACAACAACAACATCAAGAACTTTGACACCATTAATAAAAAACACAGAGTCTGGTTTTAACGCTCCAGTTATAACCACTAATTTTGGAGAAACAACCCCTTTAAAACCCATCGTTCCTGCAGCAGATAACAGAATTCCATTTTACTCAAGAAACCCTCCAACTAACCACATTCCTGATCAGAATCATGGAAGAACCTTTAATTATAAGTACCCCAACCACAGACACCCATTTATCATCCGTCAAACATCATCAGATACCAATTCATCTGTGGATGTCAGAGCAGGATCAGTTGGTACAATCAGATCCAGCATGTCACCTAAATCTTTTACAACCACTACTCAGATGACAACTACAAGCCCAACACCAAGTGCAAAGCCTCTTAGCAGAATTAAGACAGGTGTAGTCTCTACAAACCAGCACCTTGGAAAGAATGTCCCTCTTCCTCAGCCACCAGATGTTCCTGTAGTGAGAGCAAGGCCCAGAATCACCACTGCCAATCTTAGCACAGTCACTGTGAATGCTGAAACAGATGTACAGTTTCCGTGCAATTCTGTGGGGGAACCTAAACCTTTGGTTACCTGGACCAAAATCTCTACAGGTACAAATAAACAGATAAATAAACATAATTTCTTCATCTTAAACAATACATTTTAAACAAATACATTGATTAATATTCAGATTACTGAGTTGGGTCTGTTTATCTGTATTCCAAATGTAAACCTGATCTTTTTAATAACAGTATTTTGCATGCTGAGCCCCAGCTGGACACAAGCCATGGAGAACTGCCACTGTGTAAAATACAGAAACCATCAATATTCTCTACTGGCCCATGACATGTCCAGAGAACATGTGTGCACCTTCTGTTTCTTCATGGAGAGAATCTCCATGGAGAATCCCGGAGATACTCGTTTAGGACAGTTATTTACTGTTACACACGCAGTGTTTTAAAGAACCTACGATTACTGCAACAGATTACTTCCATATTTATGGACGCAAGTTTTTCTTTCTTTCTATTTCTGTTTTTCAGGGGCTATTATGTCAGCAAATACCAGAATCCAGCGATTTGAGGTCCAGCCCAGCGGAACCTTGGTAATCCGCAAGGTTCAGCTCCAGGATCATGGCCAGTATGTCTGCACTGCTCGGACTCAACATGGTATCGACAGGATGGTGGTTACATTGATGGTTCTGGCACAAATTCCAAAAATCCTGTTTCCATGGCAGCATGACATAACCGTGTACTTGGGAGACCGCGTCAACCTTGAGTGTCAAGCACAAGGTCTTCCCCGTCCTCAGATAAGCTGGGTGCTTCCCAACCAGACTCTGGTGCAAGCAGTCAGCACTAGCGAGCAGAGGCTAATGCTTTTAAGCAATGGGACACTTCATATGAAGCAGACTAGCTATCCAGACAGTGGAATTTATAAATGCATCGCCAATAATGTAGCAGGAGCTGCAACAATATCGATTCGGCTCCACGTTACTGCACTTCCACCCATGATCCTGCAACA
>JANDJT010000199.1:32775995-32789828 GCA_024331685.1 Stegophilus panzeri | reverse complement strand
ATATATAGTAAAATACACAGTCTTGCTGATTCAAGCACACAGCTACACAGTCTTACTTTCCATTCACACAAACAACCAGTCAGATGTTGGATTTCAGGTTTCTGAGGATGAATTTGGATTAAATTATGCTGCAAGTGTAACAGAGTTGTGTTAAGAAAGAAAGAAGAGAAAGAAAGAAATGGCTCTTGTATGCGAGTCTTGAAAGTCTTAAAGTTTGCCTCAGGAGACACATGGCTAATCAACAGAACTTTGCTCTTATCAGTTTCTAGGCTCTGTACAGTTTGTGTCAACGTTTTCGGTATAACGTTAATCGGTATAAACCTCATTATTCCTGTAATATCTTGTCATGTGTTGTCTGATTTTGTTTGTTGTGTCCATGCCAGTAGGAGTAAAGGTGAACTTCTCACCAGTGAAGTGAAAACACGCTTCAGAAGCGTGAGGAGAAACCGACGAGGCCTAGTGACTTCACATTCCTTAACAAAATCCTAAATAAGAAACACAAAATTGCTTGTCATGTGTATCGACTCAAACAACTGATAATAACAATGATTATATCTAACAAAAGCCCAGTGTATCTTGGTGTTATCGTGATGTTAATGCTGTAGAACTTAGAGAAAGTGCATTCGAGAAAGAAAAGCTACGAGTGAATAAAGGTGTCCATAAAGGTGTTGTCGAATATATATTCTTTATTTGATTCTTTGGTTTGGTTTCTCCTCCAGAAATGAACGGTGCTCTGTTATGAGTGCTCTCCTGCTCCTCATGGAGACATTCCTATACAAGATGATGCTCTGTTTGAGGAAAACGCTGAACTATGACGCCCATAGCAATCGCTTGTAGTCAGCAAATATCTTCTTTCCATCTCAATCCTTCTCGAGTACAAATGCAGGAAGATATTAAGTGTGAGGCAGGTTTTACTCCAGACGGTACGCACCAGAGCCTCCAAAGCGTCCACGCAAGAGAGAAGCCGTATCACTGCTCACAATGCGGCAAGAGTTTTAATCGACGGGGCCACCTCCTGACGCACCAGCGTGTTCACACGGGAGAACGGCCGTACCAGTGCTCGCAGTGCGGTAAGAGCTTCACTCAGCTGAGTAACCTCCACTTACACCAGCGCATCCACACGGGAGAGAAGCCGTACCACTGCTCCGAGTGTGGGAAGGGTTTTACTCTGCGCGGTCATCTTCGAATGCACCGCGTCGTGCACACACGAGAGAGGCCGTATCAATGCTCGCAGTGCGGCAGTCGTTTCAGTCAGCCCAATCACCTTCGACTGCACCAGCGCATCCACACCGGAGAGAAGCCGTACCTGTGCTCGGAGTGCGGGAAGACTTTCAGTCAGCAGAGTCATCTCCGAATACACCAGCGTGTCCACACGGGGGAGAGACCGTATCAGTGTTCGCATTGTGGGAGGAGTTTCACTCACCAGAGTCATCTGCAGCGACACCAACTCATTCACAGCGGAGTGAAGCCGTATCACTGCCTGAATTGTGGGAAGAGTTTTACACACGGGAGCACGTTTCAAGCACATCAGCGCATCCACACCGGAGAGAAGCCGTATTACTGCTCAGCGTGTGGACGCAACTTCACTTATTTAAGTAACTTACAGAGGCACAAGTGCAAGAGTCAGTTAACATGATTCAACGTGTACACATCGTAGTTTGCGTTTATTATATAATATAACTTTTAGCCTTGCTGTCCTGTTGAAGGAAAAACTGAATATGTTGATTGTATTCATTTTTATCTTAAAGCTTGTGTTGTACAGGAATAGTTTGTGTAAACTGAATAAATTATACCCATCATGTGTATGCAATAGTCTTGGCATTAATTTATTAGTTATATAGACAAGCTGTCAGTTGTCATCTTGTTCGACCAGATTTTTGATGAAGCCCCTGAGCAGTGTGGGGCTTGTGTACCAAGTTATCCACTGCCAAACATCTTCTCATCTACAACCACGACCCAGTCATAGCTCAGCACCTTGTCCTGCTCTGTATGTCACTTTCTTTCAAAAATATAAAAGTCCAATGTGAATGTGCATTTGGAACCTGCATGAACAAAACCCAATTTATTTTGGTTTGTTCTTCATATATCTATCGCTTGAGCCCAGTCTTTGCTTTTAGTGCCACTATTCTTTCATCAGCTGATATGTTTTGGAAGGAATGGAAAGAGCCCCTCTTGCAGGGTTTTGGCAAACTGTACAGCTTGTACCTTCTCCAGTAGTCTGTCTGGTGATGAATGATTTCAGGAAATCCATGGAGGTGTAATTCCATTTGTTGTTCCTCGTGGACTTTGGCACCACATACAGTACATATTCTACACCAGTGGTCACCAACCCTCTTCCTTGAGCTCTACCTTTCTGCAGGTTTCATCTCCAGTTAAAATCTAACACACCTGTTTTAGTTGATCAAGAACTTCCTTAAGGCAATGATTAGATGGTCAGGTGAGCACCATTATGGTTGAAGTCTTCAGGAAGGTAGATCTCCAGGAACAGGTTTGATGACCATTGATCTAGCATGTAAGATTTATGGAACACTGTGAGGGGAAAAAATGGATGATACGACTGTTGAGACTTTTGGTAGAATCTCAGGGTTCAGTCACAAGGTTACTCCAGAGCAATGTAGATCTCTCACTCTTTTTGCTGAAGTGATCAGTCTTCAAAGAGATCTGCATCAAAGCGATTCAGATTTCAGTTCTGCCTCCTATATGGGCCCTTAAGGGGGACATTTTAAGGGACTCCAATACTAGCGCACCCATTGAGACATCATGATGCTGTGATGTACAGCATTACCCAACTTTCTGCTGTCTGGCAGTCCTAGCAGGAAGGCTTGTAGATTAGGATTCACATGATTGAGTGGACACCATTTGTGGAAAAGTTTCCACCTGAGAGCTTACAAGACCCATGTGTTATGGGCTCTAACAATAGTTTATAAGTGAGGTAATCTCCTGAACATGGAACTGCGTCATTTTACCTACAGAACGAGGTGAATAGCTGTCAGAAATCATATGATAACACCAAGTAACATCTGTAAAATCTTTATTTACCCAGTGGTGTTAAAGTGCACAGTAGAAACACTCACTTATTCACATGATCACTATAATGAAAATGCAGAACTGTGGGGTTTTTAAAATAAGGTTTTCTGTGACCAGATGTTGCTCTTCTTTTGACCCCATGACCTAGGAAAAGAGTGGCATTGCATTTAGAATTTTAGACATTAGACGGCGCTGTTGGCCAAATGTTCTCAAATCCTCTCGCCATGCTGAAATTGACTGCAATCCAGCACCTCGTTTTTAAACAAACAAGATTTCCAATTTTGTGCAAAAGTGAATCTAATCCTTTAAAATATTTGTTGGGACAGTTTAAATGTTAACAGATCCAGGACATTTGCAAGCTTTGCCATGTACCATTGCTTGTTAAACTCTCGATTGCTTGTTAAGCTATTGATGAGATTAAACTGACTTCAATTGTTCAGATTTGACTCCTGCATTAACCTGTTTTTATGCTGTATGTCTATAAAAGGAGAGGAAGGAAAGCTCACACTATGAGTTCTTTCAAGTTCTCTCCCTGTCTGACCACATCCTGTTCTTTACTGCAGTGTGTTCAGCATGTTCCTGTCTCGCCACGGCTGCGGCCTAAATCACTCACTAACACACATTTTTAACACCCAATTTTTTAAATCAAAATCTACTGCCACCATGTGCTAGATCATCCCACAGTGGCCAGTTGTCATGGTAACCGGGGAAGTCTCGCTGACCGTGGCTGTCAGTGCTAGCTAACCACGAATTTGCTTACAAACATGTGTGGCCATGTTTTGTCATGTTATATAGTTTAGTAGCATGATGATTTGGGATGCGACCCCAATATGGCATGGCAGTATGTAGTGGATTGGGTCGTAACCCAAGTATGACATGGCAGTATAGTGGTTTGCGATGTGACCCCAGTAAGGCACAGCGGTATATAGTTGATCCAAAGTGCTGTACAAAACATTAAAGTACATTACATTAGATAAGATTATAACACAAAGAATAAAAGATTTAAGGGAAGATTTTAAAATATCTAAAGATGGAGCAGACCTCATGTGAAACGGAGACTGTTCCAAAGTTTGGGACCAAACACAGAAAAGACTCGTCTTTGTCTTAGTACGACAACGGGGGACAGATAAAAGAAGTTGATTACATGATCTCAGTGCTCTAGTAGAAGAGTAAAGGTGAAGAAGATCAATGATGTTCTGTGGAGCAGAACCAGAAAGAGCTTTGTATACATGAATTACCATTTTAAAATCAATTCTGAACTTGACAGGAAGCCAGTGAAGAGATGCCAGAAAGGGGAAATATAATCCCTCTTTTTGGTCCCTGTTAAAAATCTGCATTTTGCACAAGCTGCAGACGAGATAAGGCAGATTGAGGAAGGCCAACATTCAAAGAATTACAGTCGTCCAACAATGATGTAACAAGCGCATGAATCTCTAGGTTTCTAGGTCTTTTCTAAAGAGAAACTGTTTTAACTATGCAATAGATCTTAAATGAAAGAAGTTTCCCTTAACAACACTGATTTCTTCATCAAAGTGCAAGTTTGAGTCAAAAATAACTCCAAGATTTTTGACATATTTGTTAAGAGAGAGAGAGAAAGAGAGAGAGAGAGAGAGAGAGAGAGAGAGGACCTAACTGGGCCTCAAGATCAGAGGAGACAGTAGGGGAGCCCAAAATAATGACTTCAGTTTTGCTGTCATTTAACTGCAGACAATTGTGAGTCATCCAACATTTAATATCTCAAGACATTTAAAAAGGGACCCAAAAGGACTGATGCTATTTGACCTAACTGGCAAATATATTTGGGTATCATCAGTGTACTAGTGAAAGGAAATATAATATTTCTGAAAAATAGAACCCAGGGGACACATATAAAGGGAAAACAGCAGAGGACCCAATACGGAGCCCTGAGGAACACCACACGATAAGGGCACCAATGAAGAAGAGAAATTCCCTATGTTTACTGCGAAAGTCCTATCTTTCAGATAAGACACAAACCACAGCACAAGTGCCAGAGTTGAGTGACATTAAAATATCACTAGTAACCTTTAACAGGGCAGAAAGATCTAAAAAGATCTAAAGATCTAAAACCTGACTGAACTTGTCTAAAATATTTGAAAAATTCAAATGAAAATACAACTGTGCATAAACAACTTTTTCCAACAACTTCGAGGTAACAGGCGATTTGGAAATATGCCTATAGTTGTTGTGTAAAGTTGGATCAAGATAAGGTTTTTTTAAGCAAAGGCTGCACAATTGCATGTTTGAGGCTCCAGTAGCTGCAGAGCTATTAATAATGATTGTCACAACTCAAAAACCTCTTTCAAAAGACGTGCAGGACGAACATCCATCATACAGCATGAACACTTCCTCAGTGAGATTAAATCAGAAAGCTGGGCTGAGGAGACTGGTGGAACGTTAGTTAAATATCTGAGCGGAGGTCAGACTGGTACTAAAAGATACTTTAGGCCGATTTGCATTCACAGCTGGAGAGATCATTTCATTTTGCCTCTTTCACTGATCTCTGATCATTTATTAAACATGCCTTAAAAACACCATAAGAGACATGAAGTTTATCTTTCTTCCACTTTCACGCCATTTTCCTGCACTCTTGTCTAAGAGCATGTGTACAATCATTAAGCCACGGCTGAGAGTATCTTTCTTTTTAACTCTCCTGGACTTGAGTGGGGTGATGGTGTCAAAGGTAAGAGCGCAAGTATTATTAAAATCTTCAACCGATTGTACAGTATCTACATCATTATTAAAAGTATCAATAAAATGACGTGGTGGTATATAGAGGGTTGGGACGTGACCCCAGTATATGTGTGTGTGTGTGTGTGTGTGTGTGTGTGTTGCATGTGCATAGAGAGGAAGGGTAAAAATGCAGAAAAAGCGGAATCCGTTTGTAATCCGTTTATATATGTGCATTGTTATTAGCATGATATCCAGCTGTATCTACTAAACATGTGGAAGTTCCTGTGTGTGTGTGTGTGTGTTATTTGTGATTAAGGTTCTTTTGCTGAGTAACTTCCTCTTTCCTTTGTTTGTGTTCTCTGTTCATATTTCATGAGCAGAGTTCACACTCAATGTGTGTGTGTGTGTGTGTGTGTGTGTGTGTGTGTTCCTTTAACAGACACATGTAACACTAATAGCAATGCTAATGCTAACATCGAGAGGCAGAAAACATCCACACAGGAAGCAAGAGGCCAGGACGTGGTGAACTCTGTGCTCCTGAAATGTGCTTCTGTGGTTATCAGTGAAATAATTCCCTAAACACACACAGACGAAATCATCTCACAGATCATTTTTTGCCAAGATGTGATCAACTAGCATTTCTCACCAATGCTAATGCTAACACTCAGAAAAGTAGCTCAAATAGAAATTGGCGTTTAAGTTGCGTGTACGTCACTTTTAAGCTAATTTCTTCCCCACACTTTTTCCTCATTAAGCTAATGTGGAAAAGAGCAGGAGCGAGACATCGGTGAGTTAGCGAAACATTACCTACAGTGCATGGTTTGTAAGCCAATTACGTTATTGTCAGTAGCTAGTATGCTAATCTAACCACGTTGTTGATATGTAGATAAATACTCAGACTTTGACAGGAATTTATTAACCACACAGATGTGCAGCCTTTTTGTGAGCTGGCTAGCGTTAGCTCGTGTAACTTACAGGATGTAACATGTCAGTGGTATGAGGTTATATCTACATTATTGTCATGGTTCTCTGAGAGAACTTACAGAACAGTTTGCTTTCGCTAACACTGGAAAGAGGACGTTATCTGGGCATGAGATCTGACTTCATATAAAAACAGCCACAACCATGTTGTGCAACACAATCATGCTAATCATGCTAACCTGACTCCTGAACAGAAAAAGAAATAGTCTGTAGAGATGATCCGTCTATCCTTTAGCCTTTATGATTTTTTATTTTTTTTAACTTTAGACATTACTGATGTAGCATTTGTTAGGTCTGTAGATTAAAGATTTCTCTCATGCTCATTTTTTAAAAACTAAAATGACTATATTTTTAACTTCGCACATTCAGTTTTTTTACACAGATGACAATCGTTCCAGTGAAACAGTGATGTCATCCACACGTCCCGTCTCAAAGATGAGATATTTCACACGTTAAATACTGTGTTTAACAAAAGTGTTAAAACCGTACCCTGTACAGAAAACAGCTACTTCCTGGTTTAAATACAAACAGGAAAAAAGCAGTTCCTGTGGGGGTTTGTTTTTTCTGCCAGTTTGATTAGCTGTTACATTATTCCAGCATGTTTTCGTTCGGATTTATTTGTGTTTTATTGATCATGAATCCTGAAGAAATAAAAAAAATAATAATTTTTTAATGTGGTTTTCGCAGTTTGTGCACTTTGTGATTTTTTTTATTTTTTTTTCTCCTTGTTTCTTCAAACTAATTATTATTATTTTAGTGGACAAAAAAGCCACAACACTTCCTGTTCATCTCCATTTGTTTGGTTTTTTTTATGTCCCAGAGTTTGTGTGTGTTTATTTTTTTAATTCTGGTTGTGTGTATCAGTGTAACACACACTTCCTGTGTGATCACTCAACGATATTCCAGCTCAGTGTATTTATAACCACTGTGGGGTTTTGGAGATAAACATGAACATGGTTATCACTTTTCCACTAATGGAATGATGAGAGTCTTTATTGTTTATTTGCTGTGTTTCTGACTGAGTGCTAACATCCCATAATACATCTGGAGCTGGTAACCCATGGTAACTGGGCCAGTGGCATTAAGAAAATAAAAATGATCAGGGTGTTCTGGGGGAGTGAGATCACAACTGAGTCATGATGATGGGGTGTGTGTGTGTGTGTGTGTGTGTGTGTGTGTGTGTGTGTGAAATGAACAGAGCACAATGAACAATGAACCACACACTGAGAAGAAAGACACATTGTGTGTGTGTGTGTGTGTGTGTGAGAGAGAGAGAGACAGTTCAGTGAATAAAGACCCCCCCACCCCACCTCCACTGCAAATGAATAGACACTTTACTGATGAGAGAACTGAGAGGTCTGGAGGCGAGACAGCAAACCAAGACAATTTATAGAAAGTTTGCATGTACGGAATAAACGGCGCACGATAGGGCGGTGTGAGGCGGAGTCACTGTTAACACCTCGAAGTTGATTATTTTACTATAACAACACGATCCGAAGAGATTTATTCCTCTTACACTTTTGTATTTGTTAATGTTGAGCTCTGTAACCGTTTATAGCTACAGTTAACGTTCTACGAAACATGTTTCACTCACGCTATAAACACTCGTTCCTTCACCAGCCTCGAGTAAGATTTAACAAAAAACACAGCTTGTCATGTTACAGAGAAACCTTAATAATAATAATAATAATAATAATAATAATACGCATAAACTCATCTGTCCTGAAGATGTCGGAAAACTTCAAGTTACAGCTTCACCTCTGACACTGGAGACTCCTTTCTCTAAACGTAACATACTGTAAACAAGTCCTTACAGAAACAAACGATTACACATTTTGTTAAGACCCTGTGAACGAACGGTTACTATAGAAACGATAACGTATTAGAACGAGGACGTTAATATAATCCTGCGCTACTGTCCGAGCTGCTGTTCGTGGTGTTTTTTTGTGATTGTTCCGGACATAAATGCTTGATTTTGCTGTTTTGTTTAAAAAAATTTTTTCCCATATTTTGTGCTTTTTTCTTGTGGAAAATTGTGCAGTTGTGCGGTCTTTAGCAGTGGCATTTGTTGGTAAATGAGACCTTTTGGCTGTACTCATGACTGACGCACGTGAATCTAAGTGGCTTCACCTGACGCGTCTCGGCCCAAATCTGCGATCGTTTTGAAAAATCGCTCAGAATATTTTGCGTTTTAATCTCTGTGATGGTGAAATCCTGGAGGGATTGAATAATCAACAGCTTCTGATTTGCACCACTCCGTGGTATACAAGGTATTTAATCGCGATGTGTGATGATGTAATAACGGTTGTCATGGCATTCGTTCCATAGTAATCCAGGATTCGGAGAGCGTAGATGTGCTCCTTTTGCTCAAGTCTCCTCACTTCACTGTTTCCGTAACGACAACTAACCACGCCCACGCACACAGACATGCCCTCAGCGTTACAGCTACTTAACCTTAATATAAACACAGAGCATTTTACACAAATAGAAAAAGATTTATACTAACAAATGTTGTGGAAATAAAACACGATCACTGGATCAACATTCAGTCCTCACAAAAGGGTTAAACACACACACACACACACACACACACACACACACTTGAGACAAAAGAGCTTTGTGTATAAACTTACGGGGACGTGAATTCCAAAAAGGAGGATACTACTTTTTTCACATTTCACTACCTAATATGGCCACTCTCTCTCTCTCTCTCTCTCTCTCTCTCTCTCTCTCTCTCTCTCTCTCTCTCTCGTCTACGTCTCACCAAAGGAATTTTGGGAAGATGTTTTGGGTCCCCCCCCCTCCCCCTTCAGCCAAATACTTTGCAGGAGTAAAAGTTGAACTTCACACCCTGACTCAGCATCTTCACACCATGCGAGTGTGAGTACCGAGTGCAGTCATCGTGTCAGCGTTAGCTACGTGCTAGTTTGATAAGACACACTGATGGATTACATTCAGGTGATTGAGTGTGAAACTGTTTATATAAGAGCACCGTCACTGTAGTGTTAAGTTCGTCATACAGAACTCACTGATAGTGCTCGGTGTGTGTTTATAAAGTTTCTCCCCTCGCTTCTATCACTCTAAAACAAACACTTGTGATGAGAATTGTCTCGGGTCACTCGGCTCCCTGACTGACAGACTGATTTATTTATTTTTATCCCACAGATTTTCTTGTCTACATCGACATCACCTCATGCAGTCAGCAAAAGTCAGTTAAATTCGTTTCCTCGTTTTTAATCTATTATTTTTCAGAAAAGTTGCCTAATTGTGCTTTTTGGCAACCTGCTCCACCATTTTGAAAAGGAAAGTGTTTTAAGGTTGCAGTAATGCTTTCCAGGTACGTTCCCTCACCTTACAAACATCACCCGAGCCGACGAACGGAGCGGCCCGAATAAATGGCCAAGCTCTGAACAACAACAACAAAAATACCTCCTTTTATTCATCTGTCACAGGTTCAGAGTGTCACTGTTATTATTCATCTCTGTGAGCTGCTAGATTCTTAATGACTTTCACTGAGGTGAGAAAATCCTATTCTGCTCCCATAGGCCTCAGCAATGAGAGCTCACTCACACACACACACACACACACACGCATGCGCACGCACACACGCACACGGAGCATCGCAGGAAAACCCCAGAGAGGACACTTGTTTACGCTTGCGTTGACATTTCACATCATGGGAAAAAGAAACCAAACATAATGAAGACATTTGGGGAAAGGGATGTGAACATACAGTACGGCTAAATATATCCAAACACTTTATTATCCAGTGTGTGTTCCATGTTTCAGCTGAGTCCATCATCGCTGCCCCGCCCCCCGTCCCCGGAACCTTCCCACATGGAGGAGGAACTGCTGACATGGAGTTAATTGGGATTATGTATGTCATAAATGAAACTACGTTTGGAGGAAACGCCATGCTGCTCATCATCGTGTGTGTGAACCACCACAAACTGTGAAAAGCATGGAGGAGGCAGGATCATTATCAGAGAACATCCACGTGAAACTCCACGGACTGTATCAGGAACACCACTGTTCTATATGTACTGAATATTCAGAACAGGATCATGAGTGGGATTTGTTTTGTGCAGCTTTTAAACAAACTGGATGTGTGATGCTTCACAGCGATTGTCTGCTACCATGGAAACAGGGAGTCTTGGTAGTGTGTGTGTGTGTGTGTGTGTGTGTGTGTGTGTGTGTGTGTGTGTGTGAAAAGCCTCAGGACTAACAAAATGACACCAGTTGTGATCTGTACCTATTGCTATCAGAACCGAATATGACGTGCTGAAAACTCACGCTGGAATGAGATTCATTTCCGTGTCATAAAGACCGTGTGCAAAATTTCAGTAATAAATAAGCAAAGTCTTTTCTCCCTAGACTGGCAGAATCATGTGAAGGTCTGGAAAAGAAACCAGACTGAGTCCAGATATCCTGACATTTTCCTTTAGAATTCGCTGGTATAATTCAGAAGTGACGAGTTGTCCTGGCCCTGATACTACCAAACCATGATACTACCACCACCATGTTTCACAGACAGAAGAAGGTTCTTATGCTGGAATGCAGTGTTTTCCTTTCTCCAAACATAACACTTCTCATTTAAACCAAAAAATTCTATTTTGATCTCATTCATCCAAAAACATATTTCCATTAGCCTTCTGGCTCGTCCATGTGATCTTCAGCAAACTGCAGAGGGGCAGCAATGTTCTTTTTGGAGAGCAGTGGCTTTCTCCTTGCAGCCCTGTCATGCACACCATTGTTGTTCAGTGTTCTCCTGATGGTGGACTCATGAACATTAACATTAGACAATGTTGGAGAGGCCTTTAGTTGCTTAGAAGTTCCCCTGGGTTCTTCTGTGACCTAGTGGACTATTACACGTCTTGCTCTTGGAGTGATCTTTGTTGGTCTCCACTCCTGGGAAGGGTAACAATGGTCTTAAATTTCCTCCATTTCTACACAATCTGTGGGACTGTGGATCGGTGAAGTCCAAACTCTTTAGAGATGGTTTTGTGAACTTTTCCAGCCTGAGGAGCTTCAACAACTCTTTTTCTGAGGTTCTCAGAAATCTCCATTGTTCGTGCCATGATACACTTCCACAAACACGTGTAGTGAAGATCAGACTCTGATAGATCCCTGTTCTTTAAATAAAACAGGACGCTCACTCACTCACTCACTCACTCACACCTGATCATCATCCCACTGACTGAAATCACCTGCCTCTAATCTCACCTTCAGATTAACTGCTAATCCTAGACGTTCACATACTTTTACCCCTCACAGATATGTAATATTGGATCATTTTCCTCAATAAATAAATGACCAAGTGTAATATTTCTCTCTCATTTGTTTAATTGTGATCTCTTTATCTACTTTTAGGACTTGTGTGAAAATCTGATGTCATTTAGGTCGTATTTATGCAGAAATATAGAAAATGCTAAAAACTTTCAAGCAGCACTGTATATATATATATAGTATGTAATACTTAGGTTGATCTCATTTCTTAGCACTACAGTGATTATGTTCTCACTTACCATTAATCTATTTCAGGAATGTGCGTGACATTTTCGGTAAATGGGTTCACATTTTTAAACAGAACTCACAGCATGAACACATTCAGGTTGAAGCAACACCACCTCCACTTTTTCAGCACCACTACGGACAATACAGACCACTGATACACACCTTTTAAAATATATGGGATTTATAGGAATGTGTGATTTCATTAAATTAAAGCCAATCACACCGACACAGTATGTGTTTGTTGAACTCATTCCAGATGTATTCCCTCTTCGCTGTTATAATGCGCTCCACTCTTCTGGGAAGGCTTTCCACTAGATTTTGGGGTGTGGCTGTGAGGATTTGTGTTCATTCAGCTACAAGAGCGTTAGTGAGGTTGAGGTCAGGCGATGATGTTGATGTGAGGAGGCTTCAGTTCCAGTTCTTCCCAAGGGTGTTCAGTGGGGTTGAGGTCAGGTTTCTGTGCAGGACACTCGAGTTCTTCCACTTTCTTCCAACCTTCACACACCACGTCTTCATGGAGCTCGCTTTGTGCACAACTTGTTCCTAATGGTGTTGGAATGGTTTATTATTTTGGAAATTGATTACAAAAACACAGTAAGGTCATGATGCAAATCTGTGAAAGCTGAAGTACAGTGGCTGCTAATGATGTTGCTGGATTATGCTAATGCTAAAGCTAAGTGAAGGAAAGGTGCAGAAATTACGGAAGTAACGCTTCCGCTCACTTCAGTTATTCTGGTCGACTGTGACTTCCTCTCCTCTTACTCTCTGTATGTGTGTGTATGTGTGTGTGTGTGTGTGTGTGTGAGACATGCCTTTGAGATTTTGTCTGTTTTGCTACATCTAAATGCTAACTTCCTCTTTCTGCACAAGAGGAAATATGCGAGGTGTTTGTCTAACACACTGAATTCTTTGTTGCTGTTTTTTTTATGACTATGTAGTTATGTAATTAAAGTCACATTCAAAATTATTCACCCCCCCATTCCAGATCAGGTTTATTGTCAGAATGTTCAGACTTTCAGCTGTAACAATGAACAAATCAAACAAAAGCAGTTAAAATAGTTCGACACAATGAATGCTTCAAGTGATTTCCACAACTTCAACTGAAAATGCAACTTATAATGATTTCTCCAGTTTCAAAATTATTCACCCCCTTCATGGCAAGCATTTTTAGTACTTAGTAGAGCTCCTTTTGCTGTTATGACCTGCTGTAAGCGAGATGCAGAGCTTCTGGCAGCATTCCTAAGGAATTTTCTCCTGTTTCTCATGAGCAATGATCTCCAGTTCAGTAATATTCTTGGGTTTGCGTGCTGCAACCGCCTTTTTCAAATCCCACCAGAGATTTTCTATGGGGTTCAAGTCAGGTGACTGTGACGGCCCTGTAGAATCTTCCAGGATTTCTTCTGCAACCAAGCCTTGGTGGAATTTGAGGTATACTTGGGATCATTGTCCTGTTGGAAGGTCCAGTGACACCCAAGCTTCAGCTTCCTCACAAACGGCGTGATGTTTTCTCCTAATATTTCCTGATACTTCAATGAATCCATCTTGCAGGTTTCCAGTGCCAGAGGATGCAAAGCAGCCCCAGAGCATCACCGAGCCACCACCATGCTTGACTGTGGACAG